>OX579662.1:7551367-7978376 GCA_951230895.1 Carpatolechia fugitivella | reverse complement strand
CATCTGTGTTTTTTACTGGGCAGCACCTGAAGGGGGGGGTTTGGGGGGCGCAGCCCCCCCTATAAAAAATAATCCACCCAGAAAGAATACAGGTTAGGTTAGACTGTTGTCAACAACAGGCGGAGGGAGCGTGCCCCGGCAGCGGCCGGCGACCGCAGGAGATTACTTCTCAAAAAGGCTAATGATTGGTGATAATCTGCTCCCACAGTTTTTCCCGTCCAAGGCAAGCATGTAGTACACAAAAAATTGTCTGTACAAAACGGTAACACGAAAAACGGTCTGTACAAAACGGAAACAAGCATGAATCCCACTCGAATAAACTGTTGTAATATAAATAAATGTTGTAATATAAATAAAGTAATGGGTGTTGTTATGTGTGATTTAGTATGATAACTGAATTAATCTGACTCTAGTAAATTTGCTGACAGAAGGGTAAGTGTCCTACTTCGGGTACAGGAAATTAAAGTCCAAAATACGTTAACTGGTTATATTATTGTCCGCACATTATTAAACACAGAAAGCAATGTATGACGTAATGACACAGCGCGCGCAAGGGAACGTTAGCAGAGAGCACGGCGACTCGATCGCACGTATACGGGAAGACTGGCATGTCGCAGTTCGGCCACACGCCGTTTCACCTAAGTTGCTGACTAGGCAGTGTGTCACTACAAAACTAATTAATCCTCACTGTAGACTAGCTAAAGTTAGCACTTCATTTTGTGGGGCTCCGTGTGCGCTGCTATAACAAAATACCGGATGAGATCTTAGTTACACCAGAAAAAAGGTTTAAGAATTTTGTAAAACAGACGCTTTGTTATAAGGCTTACTATAAGTTAGATGACTATTTTAATGACAAAAGGGGTTAGTATTCGGATGCTCCAGCACGGCACAGGAAACATTAAGAATATTCACTAACTATTGTAAAAAATACATTTATTACAGAACAAACGGATGGAATAAAATAAAATAAAAGTGCAGTATCTTTTTATCTTTAATCTCTGAATACATTCAACTGTAACAATATTTGAAAATAAATAAGCAAAAAAATTAATAAATAAGCTCTCGATAGGAAGGGTGAAAGGAAGAGAAGCTCAGTAGTGGCCAACATAGGCTAAGTAAGATAAGAAATAAGCAAAGCTTGTGATTTTTTTAGAACTTTGGCTGAATTTTCGTATTTGGATGTTTCCCAGTACTCGTGTATAATGTTTCCAGACACATGTTGCCGCGTGGCGCGCCAGCAGCGCTGCATGTCTGAACAGCTGGTGCTGCTATCGGCGTTATGTGCGGTTGAAGCCGTGCCGCTGAGGTTCAACTACTTCGCCGCCTTCTGGAGGGACGTGGCTGACAAGCCGGTAACTAACATTCCCACAGCAGCAGAGACAGCGGCTGAATGCAGCGCTGCAACTGCTGGGTCGAAGCTGTGCCTCTGTAGTTCAACTACTTCGCCACCTTCTGGAGGGACGTGGCCGACAAGCCGGTAACTAGCACTCCCACAGCAGCAGAGACAGCGGCTGAATGCAGCGCTGCAACTGCTGGGTCGAAGCTGCACCTCTGGGTTTCAACTACTTCGCCACCTTCTGGAGGGACGTGGCCGACAAGCCGGTAACTAGCACTCCCACAGCAGCAGAGACAGCGGCTGAATGCAGCGCTGCAACTGCTGGGTCGAAGCTGCACCTCTGGGTTTCAACTACTTCGCCACCTTCTGGAGGGACGTGGCCGACAAGCCGGTAACTAGCACTCCCACAGCAGCAGAGACAGCGGCTGAATGCAGCGCTGCAACTGCTGGGTCGAAGCTGCACCTCTGGGTTTCAACTACTTCACCACCTTCTGGAGGGACGTGGCCGACAAGCCGGTAACTAGCACTCCCACAGCAGCAGAGACAGCGGCTGAATGCAGCGCTGCAACTGCTGGGTCGAAGCTGCACCTCTGGGTTTCAACTACTTCGCCACCTTCTGGAGGGACGTGGCCGACAAGCCGGTAACTAGCACTCCCACAGCAGCAGAGACAGCGGCTGAATGCAGCGCTGCAACTGCTGGGTCGAAGCTGCACCTCTGGGTTTCAACTACTTCGCCACCTTCTGGAGGGACGTGGCCGACAAGCCGGTAACTAGCACTCCCACAGCAGCAGAGACAGCGGCTGAATGCAGCGCTGCAGCTGCTGGGTGGAAGCTGTGCCTCTGAGATTCAACTACTTCGCCACCTTCTCTCTGGAGACTAATAACCTATCACTCTCTTTATAAAAATGTTTACCATCGTATAAGAATGAGACACAGATCGCGTAACGTATTATGCCATTTTTGTTTTTCTCATTTACTGAGTCAATATTAAGATAAGATAAGATAAATTTTATTTCAATATAAATTTAACCTAGAAACAGTAAAGACTTAAATCTAAAACATGACATGGTCAACTATAAACAATGAAATCAGCAATTCTTATTACTATGCAGAATGTAAAAAAGAATAGGTAAGTAACCCCGACCTCTTTAGCTCTGAGCCCTCAAAAACCATTGCGGAGATTATAATTGATTGATAAACCTTTCCAAGAAACTTAAATTGGAATGTAAAATGCCCTCCTATACAGAACTGCGCAATCGGCTAAAACATTCAGTATGAGAGAAGCATTTTCAGAACTATTTTTGAAAACAGATTTACTATTGATGATCATTGGAATTTTTTGATTTGATTTAAAATCCAGGCGGACGCCAAGCTAGAAGAGATGCTGCTGGAGTGCAGCATGGTGAACGAATACGTAGACGCCGTGCTGCTGGACGAGCGGGAGTCGCTGGAAGACCCCGCCATATACGCCTTCATGCAGCACTATTACCCCAAGGTCAGTTTATGAATATCCATCTATTCCAAAGTCAGGTCAAGCTTATGCAAATTGCTTTTTATTTTATTCAAATAGATTAGCCGTCTGCCCTATGAGATATCCCATCAAACTGTCTTATTATTATTATCCTTTATTATTTAAATATAAACGCACTGGCTATAAAACAAAACAGTAAAACAATATTGTCATTCAAGAACTCGCTAATGCATTTTGAGTTTAGAACATGACGGCTCCAGCAGCTTTGCTGAAGCCCGCTACAAAAATTTAACTGTTTGTTCGCGTGTTTGTATAGGACTATCAAATCAAATAAACGGCCCGTTACTGTCCACTGCTGGACTATGAGCCTCCTCCACTTAAGTGGAGGGTTTTGCCATAATCTCCACGCTTGGCAGGCGGGTTGGAGATCGCAGATTAAAAGGTTACTGTATAAGAGAGCGCTGCTACCCGGTCCCTGTTCTCTTACGACACCCACGGGAAGAGTAGGGGTTGTTGACAAATGTATTCTACTCTGCCGTCACCACACGGCGTATAGGACTATACTTAATTTCAAATAACATTGGAAAAAAGACAAAAAATATGTATAGGTGCGACTGAAAACCAGCGTCTGTCTCTCTCGAGATGGACATTTTGTGCTGAGTCGTTACCTTTTCTTACTGTTGTGCCCCATTGCATTGCATACCATAGTGCAATAACTGAAATGTTACCATCTTTAGAATTTTTTATTCTTGTCCTTTATTGTACTTTGGTGTGTAGAGCGTCACAATAATCTGAATAAAGCTTTTCTATTCTATTCTATGTATGGCAGAAAGAAGGTGATATTCTTGATTCACACTTGCCCTACGTTCCAAGACGCGCTGAAATCGATTTAAGCGCACTCAAAGCGCGTACCGAATTACTGTCAGCAGGCGAAACCCATACAATCTGATCGCTGACGGCGCTGACAGTTTGATTCGAAAGTGATTTAAGCCCGTATCGGGACGCGGCCTTGTTAATCGACATTGACATATGTCTGGAAATGTATCCTATAAATAGTAGTTTATGAAACTGTTGCATAATAAGGGGTATTAAAACATGAGTGTCTGTTTAAAAACCGAGCCATGCACACGAGTGTTTTAATACCTAGTTATGTGCAGTTTCAAACACTACTTTATCTACTCTCATACATTGGTGTTGAACAAAAACGAAGTACCTTTTTTTGCATTTTTCATTCCATAAAATCTTCATAGCATTTATCATATATTTTTCTCGACTTTGCTGGTAAAATATTATGAGGCATTCCCGTCGCCGCATTTAAAATATCGGGCGGAGTCAAATTCTCTTCACAAACACTGCTATCGGACATTTTTACGCAAAAATAACAATATTTCTACCAAATTCAGTACAAGAAAACAAGAATGGCGCCAAAACCACAGAACCAACCAAAACCCAGCCAGCATATCACTACGCATGCGCTAAAGCGGGCGCTCCACAGACAACATTTTGGGCGCATTCCGAATCAGACTTTTAGCGCTGCTGTCAGCGATCAGAAAAGCAAAAAAATGTATGGCTGACAGTGATTCGGAACGCAATTACGGGTGCTCTAATAGATTTCAGCGCATCTCAGAACGCATGCGTGCGCCTTTTTTTTTCGTATTCAGCCTAATAGTTGCCGGTGTACGCTTTTTTATACGGCTATTGATGATTAAGATATTTCCTTTTGTTCAGTTAGACCCAAAGACTGATTTAAGAAGGGTAGCCATAAATTTTTTTAATGTAAGTTTTTATTGGGGGAATGGGGGGGGGCATAGTTTCTGTTACTAACAGTGTTGCTATAAGGTCAAGTTTGGTGTCATTTTCAGGTAAATCAAACATGTAGAGTTCATTTTCACTATTTGATTTGCAATATTATGCATAAAAAATGAAAATATAGTGATAAATGTAAATTAAGAAGTTTTTTTTTTCAGAAACGTCTATATCTTTTTTCATTCAATAGATAAAAAAATAAAAATTACCAATTTAGAAAGCCCAATTAATCTTCTCTTAAAAAATTATACACATAATGTATTGATTGTATTAATTTCGACGAAAAAAAATGATTACTCGACACAGTTACTAGGGGCGTTAAGCTGAAAAACCTTTAGAAAATATGACTCCGGCTTGAAACTTGGTACAGTTGCTCATGGGGTCAAAAGAGGCCGATCGAGATCGGTACTCAACGGGAGGGTCAAAGGGACGCTCCGACCGGACAAACTCAAAAAATTGTAAGCGCTAGAATATAGCTATGAGGCTAAGTTTGGTATCATTTTCGTATAAATTAAGGACGAGAAATTTATTTTTAGTATTTTTTTTTCATTTAGTGGTTCGAAAAAAATATGGAAATGTAAAAAATTAAACCTGAAAAAATACATTTAAACAGCTATAGCTTTAAAACTTAATCATAAATTAATTTTTTTAAAATACTTAAATATAGAATATTTTATGTAAATTTAGAAAAATATACCTTTTGTATAGGTTATCTTACAAAATTATGCTAAAAAAAAATCTTAAACGTTGCGCCGCGTAGTTAGGCAAACTTTTGCAACAGAATACAGACAATTTTCCTAAAAATTCGTATTCAATGCGTGATAATAAAGTGACCAAAAGATTTTTTTTTACTTGGGTGCAAGATCCAGTTTCTGGATGATACAGCTGGATGAGGAGAGTGCAGACCTCTGCACTTTTGGTACACCCTTCGGTAGGTACCAGTATCTACGCCTACCTTACGGTATCAACTCAGCCTCCGAAATTTTCTATGCTTAAGTTCGCCAACTGCTGGAAGACCTGGAGGGTGTAGATTCCTTCGTTGATGACATCATAGTCTGGGGAGCAACGAAGGAAGAGCACGACAAGCGTCTCAGAGCACTGATGGAACGGGCTAGAGAGGTGGGTATTAAATTTAATCGTGAGAAATGTGAATTTTGTTTCACTAAGGTAACGTATTTGGGTCACACCTTCAGCGCCGACGGTATGAAGGTAGATCAGGCAAAAGTTCAGGCCATAAGTGATATGCCAAGCCCAAACGACAGACAGTCCCTAGAACGTTTTCTAGGGATGGTTAATTACGTAAGTAAATTAATACCTAACTACTCAGATTTAGCGAGTTCTCTGCGAGCACTACTAAAAAAAGACAACGAACAGTGTTGGAACGAGAAGGAGAAGCAAACGGTTGTAACTGAACGTCTGATATCTATAATAATTAAAATTGGCCATTAATCATCTAGTAGCGGAAACGTACTACTTTGTGTGAGTTTCCCAAGCTCTTTTAGAAGATTACAGTAATGATCGACTTCTTTTTGTAATTCTAACTACAGAATAAAACAAAGTGTCTCTGTACAACATCTATGTAATTCCTAGCTATCATCTCTCCCTTGCTCGTTCAACAGGGTTGTTAAAAAAATGTAGGAAATATCATTGAGTAAACATTGTATTTCCTATATAGCGTATCGCCCCAGGTTTTGGCCCTCAGTCGACACAGGAATGACCCAGCCGGCACGACTGAACCTCCGACTTAAGAAAAACCCATGCTCAACTGAGGAATTGCAATTTATCCCAGTTGCCTAAAAAGGCCTCAGGGATAATTACAATTATAATATATGTGAATATGAAAGGAACCGTTAGTGGCTCCAAGCTGCTTTTCTGGCTGAGGTGGGTCCTTCGTTTTGCACTCCAGAGACCTCTACTAGGTTTATTTCGTCCCAGTACCAGGCCGAAGACAAATGCTGAATACACGGCCAAAGCGAGACATTGGAGCCTGCGACGGGTGTGTTGACTTGAGCCACCCCCACAGCTCTAGCTCTGAAAGAACTAGTTATGGACTAGCTCTTAAAGAGCCCGTTGAGTAGTTTCTTCCTCAACGGAGCGTTCATCACCGGATTTCTCTTATGATGCTAGCCTGAAATGACCACTCCCAGCCCTAGCACGGGCACTCATTCTCCTTAAGCGATGCCACTGTATTGAAACATACGGTTACATAACCCTCCCTGATCGTCTAGCTACAAGCTGAATTGCCACCAGTAAACCCAAAGAGTGTAGGAGAATGGTAATCATATATGTGGATTTTTTTTTTTTTTTATCTACATATATAATTAGAATTTTTCGGGTTTTTTCCCTTGTATTTGGGAAAATTCTCTAGCGTCAGGAATTTTCCGGGCAAAAACCCATCACTACGCGCAACGCAAGTCGCATTCGCAACTCCCCCGCAGGCGGCGGCGGGGTGGTACATGGCGAAGCGAGAATGTGAGAAAGAGAAAGAGCGATATACGCCGTGCGCGGCAGTGGCACTTGGCATGCGGTGGTCTTGAATAGCCGAGCCGATAATTGTATCTACTTGCCTACTTATTCTATAAAACACTAATGTGCGACAAGTTTATATAGCTGTGCGTTGTTGGTATATAGGTTTAATAAGTAGTCTACGTTGGTGTTTAAGGTGCATACAAGTAGGTATAGGTATGAGTACCTACCTACTTAGCTAGTAGTGTGCCGCCCGGTACTACTTTATACGCAAGCGCGCGAAATCTCGGAAATTTAATAAAGGTGCATGAACTTCTCGCAGTCATAACTTTGGAAATACTGCACGTATTGAGGTGAAATAAAAACTGTGTGGTGTGTATGATTCAAACTTTTTTATTAGTCATATTGTGACGCGATATTAGAACCTACAGGTGTTCCTCATTATGTTATACAGGGTCTTTCCCACAGGGTCCACCCTATATGAAAAAAATTTATGGCTACCCTTCGTAAAATGATCTAAGGGTTCTAGGTATTCACTATGCCAAAGGAAACCTTTTAATCATCAAACGCCGTAAAATGCTGTTTTTTTCATTCTACAGATGCCGCTATAAAACCGTAGACAAGTTTAATGAATAAAAAAAGAGCGGTATTATAATGAGTTTTATTTTTAATTTTATGTACATGCGTTTATAAAGTGTGCCAATATAAAACCGATTTGGATTTTGTAATTCGAATTTTACGATATGAGAGTAGATAAAAGATTTTTCCAATGTTATCTGAAACAGGGTATATACCTATATGCGTAGTAATAACGTAACAGGCATCATCTGAATAGGGAATATGCATAAAATTTAAATTTGTCTCAAATATTTTTTTCTAGATTCTTTATTGTCTTTACATTATACTTAAAAGGTATTTCTTTTATTTAGTTATCATTTAAACCCAGAAAATATTATATAAAAAGTTCAAAATAAGGGAGGGAAATTCCAACTTACTAAACGTGTCACCATTGGTCGAAACGAAATGTGACGTCAATGGTTGTGTCAGGTCAGTCGCGTCCTATAGATTTATCGGCGGTTATAGTAGTGTTTGTGAAAAAAAATGTTTAAAACTGTATTTTTTTTTTTGATGGCACAAGTATGACTGTGCCAGTGTCAAAAAATAAATACTGTATTCCTGAGTGATTATTTGTGAATATATATTTGTAGCCAATCTATGACGATGACTGAAACTGGTTTTGTCAAAGCACAATCAGATAATCTACTGAAAATAGATGCATTTATGATGTCAGTATATTATTATGCATCAAATCTCGATTATACGAGCGCAGAGATCAAAGGAGTGAAAGCTGCAAGGTAATCATTATGTTACATGGTATATTTTAGTCCACAACATAGATTTTTATTCATAAAAGTTTTAATAATACTTACAACAAAACATAACCTAAAAATAACCATTTGTCAAATTGTTCACTCCTAAATTACGTCGATATGATTATAATTACACGTATACGTGTTACACGTATGTACACGTATATTATTGAAGCTCACTCAAGTATGATATGTTTATATACTTTTTGTAAATATTAGATTTATACGATATTCCGCTTTACACGAACAATTTTCTTTCCGTATTTAAGTGCTTGTTTGTTTCAGATCTGAACGAGAATCTTACTAGCCAATTCACACTAAGCTGTACATAAATATAGCATACTTACGTTAAAATGATCTTCTCAACAAAATACTACCGATAATGGAGATGCATTATGTTTTCTCATCATCTTACACCAATTTTTTCGTGTTTTCGCATCGCGTGGAATACGAAAAAACACTTTATCGGGTATACTAATAGTAGTGTTTTTGCACTTCGGTACCATACAATACTTGTAGGGAAGTTTTTTAACTTCTTCCATGTTTTTATACCAATTAAAACTGAAAATAAAGTATGAAGCAACTGAAACGCTATAGTAAATTGTAGTAGTAAACAAACACGGGACACAACCAATGACGTCATCAAAAGCGCGCGCAAAATGGTGGCGTTTGAACCGCTCAAATTTACGCAATGTTTTAAATTTCAATTTGAAAAATTATTTGACTATTTTCAACCCTATTTATATTTTTTTCTATGTTATAAAGGTCATGCATATTCCCTATTTGACGATTTATAAAGTCGATATATCTGGAACTATTTGGCATAACGCAATATATTTTTTACCAATATTTTTATTTTTCAGTGAAGTATGCGATGAGTTAAATGACATCTAACTTGGTTGATTTTCTCCATTGCAATGTAGAGTGATACTTGAGTTTTGTTTGGTCGTTTCTTATAGGTTGAATTGAATGTAATGATGTTTATGTCAGTGTTGTTTATATGATCCGGTGTTTTGTTTGTTTAGCTGAGCGGCGGCGCATGCGGCGCGGCGGGCACGCTGGAGGCGTTGGCGGAAGAGGTGGCGGTGGCGGCGGGGCGTGGCGGCGCGGGGGCGGCGGCTGCGCGGACGCTGCTGGGCGGGGCGCGCGCGCTGCTGCTGTTGGCCGCGCACAGCCGCCCCGCGCCCCCCGCCGCGCGTGCCTTGCTGCGCGCCGCCACCGCGCTGCAGCTGCACCACGCGCGCACAGGTATACACACACACACACACACACACCTGCGCGCTCGCTCGCTGCTGCGAGTAGCTCACTATTTGCTACACTGTGACTTACAAATTCTATCACCACTGACATAAAACTATCAATCTATACAATCTACATAAAACTGTTTGGTTGTATGTAAGGTCGACCAAGAAAGTGGTTTACCATTTTTCATTCAATATCCTAGTTATCGAAAATTTCAATAAGGTTCATTCTCGCTATCTGACAGATCGTTCTGCAAACGAAAATAATCTTTGTTGTTCTATAATTTGCAACTGACATTCAACCTTAGGGTGGTAAACCAATTTATTGGTCGACCTTACAAGGAAGTGGCGGACTGGTTATAGCTAAATTTTATTAAAAACGTAAACATTTTTACTGTTTTTTTTTTATATAAAGCTTCCAACGCATTTATCTTGCTTTTAACTCGCATTCACGTTAATTCTATAGTTTATCTGAGTATCAAAGCTAAAAAATAAAAACTTACTGAAATAACATCAGACATATCTTAAACTAAAAAGTGTATATCTAAAAAAAAAACACTCTTAAAAATTCCCATACTATCCTACAGAGGAAGACACATCAGAGCCGGAAACGCCAGCGGAGCCCGTGGCGACAGCGCCGCGCTGCCACACGCCGTCCGGCAGCTCGGGGGAGGAGCCAGCGGACGAGGGGGCGGGGTCGGCCGACGACTCGGGGGAGGAGCCCCGCGCGCGCGCCCCTCCCCCGCGCGACGCCCGCGCCGCGCTCGCCGCCGCCGCGCAGGAGCTGCTCGCGCTCGCCGCCGCCATAGCGCCGCCCGCCCCCGCCCCCGCCCCAGCCCCCTCTGTAGCCGTCGCCGCTCCCGCCGGTGACGCGCCCGACACTTCCTAGGACTCGCAGGTACTGACACGGCTACCGGAGATATGACAAAGAAAGGCCCACGATCAACGGAACGTACCCGTCGAGGGAAAATACTGATTGAGAACACAAACATTACGTTCCTGATTTTCTGTTCCCTTCAGTGGACAACCTGCATGATATCGACTACATGGCAGTTGACAGAGTTAATGGCGACAACTTAGAGAAGACTTGAAAGGCTGATCGATTAGACTTTAAACGGTAAAGGAAAAGACGCTTTGATTGAAACGTGAAAAATAGTGGTGGCGAATTATATCTGCGAGATACGAGGGAGGCATGATCATTCTTAATTTAAATTAAAACTACAAGAGTAGGAAACATCTGAAAATACCTACATCTCTTTTCTCCTTCAAAACATTTTTACTGATTTATTTGAATATCATGCTTCTTTCGTACAAAACAAATTTATTGAAGAAAGTGTATAAAATATCGGTGTTTTCGCTATTATTCTGTAAGTTTATGTATGAAATTAAAATTCGTGGTTGTTATAATTATTTATTTATAGACAGTGGATATATTAGGTGTAAATTCTTAATTATTATTTCTATGTGTATTTTGTAAAGTTTGCTGATTGAAAAGTGGAAATGAGTTTTGAAAATTCAATATAATATTTATTTATTATATATATAATCTCTGCTAAATTATCCTGAAGGGAAGCAAGGGTATAAAATTCTCGTCAAAATAAGCACAGCTTGTAGGGTCTCAAGAGACTTCTTAGCCCAATTCGGGATGTCTTTAGTTATTTTAATTTCAAACCGAGGAATGAAAAGGTAAACTCATAAAAAAACAGTATTTTGAGTATTTAATACCTGACCGAAGTATATTAAAATAACGGTACCTGATATTCGGGTATGAGATACCCGTATTTTGAGCAAAATCCCAGTGGCATGACATTTGATCTCCCGTTTTAAGCCCCATCAGCAATTAGTATAAATCAATTTAAAATAAGCGCTTTGAGCATAACTTAAAATAAATGGTTAATCTCAGAGTAACTAAAAAAAACAATAGACATCCCGAATTTAGTAATGTCGAGTATTTTTATTTCCTTGCTGTGTGTATTTAATTCGGCTTAAATGTGATATTTTTGCGGTCACACAACGAGCAGCATGTACATTCCACACATAAACTATCATTAAGATATTCTAAGAACTAAAGTTGATATTGGGTTTTAGGCTATTCTACTAATTCTCTTTTTGAAATCTTAAAAGGTCTGATCGGAATAGCCTAATACTTCATCGATCACTTCATGGGATATTATTTTAGGACACGTGTAAAAATATGTGGAGCTTATTTGAAGCAATCAAAATAACTTCATCATAAAAATTTAAATTTACTAAAAGAAAAACTAATCTTGACTTCGAGGTTTTATTAGAAGACCAGTGAATATAATTTGTCTGTAAATAAAAACATCCTCGTAGATGAAACCACTACTGAGGCCTAGGAATACTCCGAAAAGAGTATAAATTAAAATAATGATAGAACCAAATTACCAATGTAAATTACTATCGTGTCACCGTTCATACAATACAATATTTATACCGCCCCGACAGTGAATGGCAGTTTTTTGTTGTTGCTAATTTATTTTTCCGACACGCTCGAAGATGTGATCAAAAACAGTACGCGAAATGACTCATTTTTGGAAGAAACATTGCCCCATACAAAACAGCGACCAGCAATGTGCCCTGAAACAGCCTGGGCCAGCAAATTAACTTTCGTCACAAAAATGACACTGGCACAGAACAAAAAAAAAGAAAAGCGCGCAATATGGTGGTTTGTAATTTTCGTCTCTTTTATTTTTATCGTACTAATTTGTTACTTATTTTTCATGGGAGTTACTTAATCATTGAATTACGGAAATATTGTAACAATGAATGGTTCAAGAAGTCGAAGTAGAGAAGTGATAAAAAATATAATTTCTAAGTACGATTCAAGTAGACATTTAAATCTAAGGTTGCATATATATTTTTTTATAATATCCTCGCATATTTCAGAGAAAAACACTATACAAGCCTCGGCCGCAATAACTCTTGCTGGACTCGTACACAATAAAAGTCCTCGCCTGCGGCTCGGACTTTAAATGTGCCCTCGTCCAGCAATAAGTAATTTTGCAGCAGCGGCAGTAATGTACTATTAAACAGCACCCTCACTCATTACTCTTTTTGGACGCTTTCAAATAATATTAAAAACGACTCGTATGCTGTTTAAGGTATCTTCAGAGGTTGCAAAATGAAAAAAATATTTTTTCTTTTGATCTAGTGGTTTTGTTGATAACTATTATGAACGATACGCAAAAGCTTATTTTATAAGATGCACCTTAACATTTTATTAATGAGGACAAATTTTATGTTTACTTCAAATAATCATCAAATGTTGCTCGCTTAAAAGTTAAAGAAGATATTTATCTTCTTTAACTTTTATCTTTGATTTTGATCTTTGAATCTCTGCGTGTCTCTTACAAACTTAAATCAACAATTTTTAGGTGTTGTGTATTGCGTGTGTAAAGTGCATGTTACAAGCTCAAAAAAATATTAATATTGAAGTATTTATCAATAATTTAATGCTTATATTTAATAATTATAATTTGGAGTTGAATAATTGCTTTTTAATTTTTGTAAACCAAAATGGTCCATGTTGTTTGAAATGATATTAACAAGACTACCCGCGATGTTATGTCTTTTGTCGACGTTACAGCCCGATTGCATAAGCGATGGTGACATCGCAAGTAGAATCGTTAAAATCAATGTATAAAAATTGCTTAATTAAGTTTATGGCGTTAAAATGGTCTACCAGTAGTAGGTTGCTGCTGTATACCAAATAAAAATTAAGTTTACAGCTTTTAAGTAATAAACAATTATTTTAGCAGGCGGCGCTCCTTCGGGCTAGGATATAGTAGATGGATTGAAGAAGTGGAGCCATCAAGATTTATAATAAGTATTATAAAATGGTACAACAACTATAGTCCTAAATATATAATTTATAATTTGGTACAGAATTATAAGATCTCTCATAGAAAAACAACATGCATGCTCTTTACATAGTTTGTGTAATTATAATAATGACTAGTGAAAATGTTTGTAAAAAAATAAACTAGACAAAATAGTTACAGCTCATTTATTTTTCTTCTTAAAATACTAAGAATACCCGTCCAATGTTCGTGCTTTTCGTTTGCATAAAAAAGGACAAGATGGTGAATCCTAGTGTTATAAATTGATACAGTGTTTGTTTGTATCCTCTGCTACGCTATGTAGCTGAATGCAATAATCAAAATTATTCAGTTCAACTAAACTGGCCTAAAAATTATCGTTAAGGTTGCAAAAACATTACTCGCTTCCTTTATTGAAACCATTTTCGTGAAGCGAGTTCGGTTCGGTATCCTCATGTTGCTCCATAGTGCGATTTAAGCCCGCTCTAGATTCTATCGAAATTGCCTGTTCTCGCCTTGCTTTCCGCATTTTCGTGTTTTTGGCGTGAGACAAAGGAGCGAGAACGGGAGAACAGACATGCACTCGGACATGCGCTCTACAAACCAGAGTATCTGTGAAATGGCCAAAATTGGAACTACAGCAATTAGTATGGAAATGGTAACTTTCAGAACGGTCGTGATTAGTCGAAATACAATTTTGTATTTCTATTAGGGTCGGGCCACACTTATCGACGGCGATCGACGGTTTATCTATACAAAACGCGCGCAAAGTATGGAAACCCTTTCGCATCGGACGCGGCGAATTATGCGAAAGGATTTTCATACTTCGCGCGCGTTTTGTATAGATAAACCGTCGATCGCCGTCAATAAGCGTGGCCCGACCCTTAGCGCCGCCACGGAATATATATTCTGTGAGCGCCGCCTTTCATTTCACAGATAAACTGGTAGGTCAGTACTACTCTTTTTTTAGAGCAACTGACAGCCTAATATTGCCAGACCGTAAAACAAAAAACTGCATCTGCCTGGTTATTTTTTTTCTCAGATTAGTGGACACATCAAATGAAACTTATTTTTTTGTCTCCAAGTTAGATTGTATATTAAAATTACCTTTTCTTTTAATAAACGGAATAGTTAACTTTCCTTTGGATCTGGCACTGTCACTTGCTCTCTTTATTACTTTTAATCGTACTGTGGTAGCGGTTTATTTATACGCGTCGTTTCAGTGTTGCTTTGTCGGCCAAGTTTCAACTTCCGTTTAGATGCTATAGAAAAAAAAACTAGTCTACAAGCTCTATGCTTTCAATCCAATTCGATGCCAATTTAGTCTTGCTATTATTTTATAGGTATTTTCTTATCCGTGCATCTATTAAACATATTTATTTATAGTCTAACTTGGTCTATTAACACTTGCAGCATGTGATCTTAATATCTAATAACTATAATAAAAAAAATATTTTTATTTTATTGCTAAATTACGTTAATTGGGATGTATTCAAATTAATCATAGGTAGGTACGTGGTTTTACATATTAGACACGTCGTATTTCTTGTTTTTTACCTTAAATTAATTTAGTAGGCTAGGCAGACTATTTGAAAATTTAAAAAACGGTAATTTTTGACCACCGCTGTTACCGCCGCGCCGCTGCGAAGGTAGTACTTTTTGAGGGCTTGTTTTTTTTCATATAATCATAGACGTACAGTTCGACAAAATAGTAGATAAAAATAATGATGGAGCCTACGCGTAAGATACGGTATTTAAGGTACATGGGACTGAATTCAGTACTGGTTTGTTGAAAACCTGCAAGACGTGGCATTGGTTGGCTGGAAATTGACAGTGTTGCCAGGGAATATGCATAAAATATATTAGTTTTTTTTTATAGTTCATCTGAAAGCATACAAAAATAGAATACTGACAGTCAAAACAGAATCGAAATTGATCGAAAAACAAACTAGATACAAAACAAATATATCTGTCCCTCTTTTCATCTTCAACGAAAACAAAATTTTCTATGGCGGATGTATGGCCCGCATGACCAATGACGTCAATGGTCATTTCGGACCTCTGTCTAACCATCAACTTTGAAGCCTTATAACTTTGGTTCTGAGCAAGATCTTTGAAAAAATATTTTTTGTGTTTATCTGGAACTTGAAATATTTCGATTAATGAATTTTAAGAAAATATGTATATTCCCTATTACTTAATAGGGAATATGCATGTCCGTACAGCGCCCTCGTTTTTTTGTTTACTTTATTTTGTCGGACTGTTGTTGCTTTTTATTTTGTCGGTATTGTAATTATCTACTGGATGGCTCATTCAGATGGGTCAGTATGGGTAACTCTAATACTATAAGAAATAGAAAGATCTGTTCTAATGAACCATGTCATCGATTTAGGGACAAGAAAAACTGCAATATTTAACTGGTTGTTTTTCGTTAAATGAAGTGTTCAATCCATTAAACTGAACAACTTTCCCCAAGGGACATGGGCTGTAAAACGACAAGAAAAAAAATGGCCCGTTCATACAAAACCGCGCGGCCAGCTGATCGATTTACAATGGGGGAAGCATGTCCCTTGGGGAAAGTTGTTCAGTTTAATGGACTGAACACTTCATTTAACGAAAAACAACCAGTTAAATTACACGGTGTATAGATAAAAAAAACTCATACTCAGTTCGGGAATCAAACCCAGTCGTATTAAAGAAAGGAACTTACATTATTTAAAAATACACAAACGCACACATTATTTGAAATACAATGCATTTTGATTATTTTACTTACCTCGCTGGCTCATCATTTTAGATATCATAATTTCATAGTGACATTTATTATTCTTCTTCTTTGTGACACAAGTAAGGTCGATAACCGACCTCATAAACCCTGTTTTCAGTGTTATGGAGCCGTCAAAGGCCGCTGACATGGCTCGTGTAACGACTACATAGTAACCGGGACCAACGGCTTAACGTGCCTTCCGAAGCACGGAATCATCTCGGCTTTCTTTTCGGACAATCAGGTGATTTAGCCTGCAATGTCCTAACCAAATTAACAAAGATATTTGTCAAACTCGGAACCTCCGAAATCGGAATGCCTCGGCCACGGACGCTGTGCTGTTCATTTATTGCTTTATGTATGAGTTATGATATGACCTACACAATCGATATCGAAATACAAATACAAAATACAAAATATAATGTTTTTATTTTTTAATAATTGCAATTATTTTTCTTGTCGTTAAAATCGATGTTTTTTTAAATGTATGCTTGTGTCGCAAAATCGACGTATCAAGCGTAACCGAACTTTTAGGGGAGCGGAAGGCTCTTACCCCTAGGATTTATAAAAAAAAATCGATGACATGGATCCATTAGAATAGATCTTTCTGTCTTAAGGGCGCCCGGGTGTCACAGACGGTTAAGATACAATATTATAGCACGAGGCAGCCAGCTCTCGTCGCCATTCACTCTGTGTGCAAAGCGGGGGTCAAGCAGAATGGCCGGTCACTGATTGATTCACCATTTTGTTTGACCCCCGCTTTGCATAAAATGTGAATGGCGACGAGAGAGCTGGCTGCCTCGTGCCGTCTGTGACGCCCTTTATAGTTTCAGAGTTATATGGGCCACTCTGTATATTACACGATACACAACACCAATAGAAATCAACAAACAACCACTACTTGGGTTTTATGTTATCTAGCCAACACGTATTTCCCTATAGGCGTAACTATTTTGAGTCATGAATTAATTAATTATGTTTGTGTTAGTAACGTCTGTGACGGATTTATTTAAGATCCTAACTATTAACTGAAAAAGACTTCTTGTGTACAGCATAGAAAGTTTATTGACGATGAAAAGACTATGTTACTTACACACTGCCCTAAACACCATAACTTAGAATTAGGTAGCAGTTTTTAGAAGACACATGTCCATTTTTGTATAATTATATTTATAGTCACTACGCTATACATCATTCATCACAAGATTTTAGAATTATAAGGCGACGAATAAGTCGAGAAGCAGTAGTAGATGTTTACAAAATAGTGTAAATTAAATTATATTGTATCTGTCCAATCCAATGTCACATTTTCCATATTTTTCTGTAGCTGTGTCCTTATAGTTGCACGTGAACTTTCCCTCTTGAATATACATAGCAATAATGAAGAGTGCGTGAATAATCGACATACGAATTAATTTCTAAACATCATCTTAATTGTTCATTATTTGAATTTTATCTGATATTGTATGTTTGTTAATGATTGAGACATTTTGATAGTATGTAATTGTGTTATTTTGTTGGACAGCAGTCACTGGTCGATTTTGTAAAAGGGCTATGATGCAATGTGGTGCTATCAAATTGGTTTGAGTGACTGGTAATGACGACAAAATGTATATTTAATTTTGTCCTGTTTTTTTAGAGCTTAATAATATATAAACAATGCTGTAAACTATCTTTTATTAATTTTAAGACTAAGTTTCTGTATGAAATGTGGTGTTACTGTTAGCGTTTTTTTTTTGGCACTGTGTCAGTGGACCCATTTCATGTATGGCTTAATGATAAGATAAATGTTTGTGTATTATAATCCTATGTAGCTGGAACCAGTGTTTCAGTCGAATTTAACTGTGTTATTGATTTTTTAATTTGTGAAAATTGATTAAAATACTGTAAATCTGACTGGAAAGCCAAAGTAAACAGTATTTTATAAACACATGCATTTTATTTACTAAAAAAACTTCATAAATAAGGAAAAGTCAAAGCATCATAATCATGTTAATATTTTATTTTTGTTTCAAATGGTTTATTTTACTTCTAATTTCTACTGGAAACTGATCAAGATATTTGACAATACAATTAACACAGTATGTCTTGCCATAAAACATACTACATGTTTTGTTGATACAAACTTGTTTTTCACATAATGCACAATCTGCTCCAATAATAAGAATTTCTCCTTTCCCTGGTGGACTGAAGGGATCTTTCATGACATAGCTAGAGCATTTGAGAAGCACATTTCGGGAGAAAGGGGGGTTTGTGCCCTTATATTGGGCCTTTTCATTTAAATTGCAAGATGAACAATGAAAATCATAAACTATTGGAACTGGTTCTTCTTTTACTTTTGATACATCCATTATCTCCTGTAACAAAACAGACAGAATGATTACACATAAATGCTACAATTTAAATTAAATAGATAGATATTAAAAATACATACAAATAGGTACATAATATTTTTGTTAGGTTCATTCTAACTTGGTGCTAAGTTTTTCTTTAGGTGCTTCTATGGGCCACCAGTCAGGTTTCAGAACTTCACATGTACAGTCTCCAACTGTCAATGTTTTAGCTTCTAAAGCTTCTTTGATTCTAACTAATCCTAATCCGAAATCATTAATATGACCTTTTAATTTTCCTAATTTTAACTTTGGATCTTCATGAGATTGAATCACAGAATCTTTTTCTATAACATCTGTTATTTGCTTATAAAACATAATAGGCATTATTCTCTTTCGGACAACACCCGTATGGTACACTCGAGCAGTTAACTCCTGCCCTATGTAGCAGCCTTTGTGAAAGCTGACTCCATGAAGATAGTCACAATTCACTTCCAAAGGAAAACATAAGCCTGGTGGCATTTCCTCTGCTCCTTCTCCAACACCCAATTTGTATCTCAAATATCTATAAATATCCACACTTCCTACCAACACATCATCTTCTTTGCCAACCACTTTAACTATGTCATGTGCAGACATTGTTGGGACAGTCAGAATTCGACAGCCTAACTCTACAAGGCGAGGGTCTTTGAAGATATTGATAGAACCCCATGCATCAACTTTATGTGAAGGCTGTGGCAGTTTGTTTATTGGTGATATTAAAGCCCACAAGTCGAGATTTTTATTCACATCTTCAACATTGACAGCTTGCTTTAGTTTAAATAATTTTAAGTGATTTTGCAAAGAGCGTAAGACGCTCTTATCACATTCTATAAGGAAATTGTTTTCACTGTCCCACTTATATATCAAAGTGTCGAACAGCACCTTGCTCTTATTGTTTAAGAACATTGCGTATATGGCTTTTGCTGCACCATCATCGAAATGTCTCATATCGTTTGTAACGAGCCCTTGCAGGAAGTTTGGTGCATCTCCTCCAGACACTTTTAACAATTTCCTATGTTTCAATGGCACTAATATTTGGCTATGCGAAAACTGCCGGAAAATATTAACTGTGCTGTACTTCATGCGCAAGTGCTTCAATAATTGATAACTCATATTGTAAAGAAATGTTATTATTTACCAGTGCTAGAATAATCTTATCATTTTAAATGAGGTTTTGCAGCACAGTTAAATATATTTGAATCGCATTTAAACTCGAAATTTCAAGATTAATTATTTTATTTTTAAGAAAATTTATTCGAGGGAGGTTAGATAGAATCACCTCACCTCAATCACTTTGTCAATCACCCACAAGATTACTTTTGACAATCATATGTTTTTTGTTTTGACATAACTTCTTCGTTCAGAAATGATACCTTGGAGTGCGCTCCAAAACGAGTAGAGCGATTACTACTTGAGCAGTTTGAGCGTGAGCGTGCTTGCTTGCTTACCAAAGAGATTTGATTGATATAGGATCGGCCGCACAGGCGGTGAAGCGCTTGCTTCAGAAATCTTTGTGACAACATTAAAGGGGTTTGAAGATTTTTGTATGGAGCCTGGCTTAGTGCTCGTTTTCGTGTTGTTATTTTATCAAAATGGCGGCGCACGATGAATCCTATATACATCGATTGGGGATACTTATATAAACAAAAAATCATAAGGGTCAATATATCCTAAAGTGTCATGTTACAGAGTTATTTGCAAAAAAAGTTCGTTGCAACTGTTTAATGGGAAAGAGAACACTCGGGTGCTGTGCTCACGTGATGTGTATTATTTGGTACATGGCGTGGGCCCGGCACCAAGAAACACCCTTTCATGGATGAAGGTATTTTATCCGATGAAGATCAAAACTGAATGCAGTATCACATATTCTAGGTTTTTGGTTCGGATGGTCTTTCAATATTATGTATAAAAGTATGTGAAAATGATTTTGTGAATTGTTATAGTTTTTATAAAGGACTACATTTTACCCATTGTTTGTTATTTTATATATATTTCAGATATGTTAGGTTAATAAAATTCGTAACATTTCATGAACATTTCCGCATAAAATTATGTACTTAGTGTTGGTACAAAACTGACTTACGAGAATTGTTCAAAAATCGTAAATATTACTACTACTGTATTAACATGACCCTAATATTTTATTAATAAAAAACAAATATATGTATGACAACTGTAAAGATTGATTACGCACAAAACTATTAATGCAATGGAAATGAGGCTAATCCTATAAGAAATGAAAGAATTAATGAATTTATATGATTTTGTATTTGACCACAACTAACTCAAGCAAAACTACAAAAGACAGCGACGTAAATCACAAAGAGTAAAAAACTACACAATCTATCAAAAACAGCAAGAAGTCTGCGACAACTGTGTTCGATTACATTTTGTAAATACTGCTGAAATTATTTTTTGTTATTCAATAGTCAGGCTGTATAATATATTTTTTATGTAAAAATAAGCCACATTTTTAGTAGAGTGGTAGATTTCATCATTTGTCTTCAGGAGAAATCATCAATCTTTAAAGGATTAAAGCATGTAAATATGATTATAATACAATACTGATTTAAAATATAATATTATTATTTTGTTTATTTAACTTTTTATAATTATTATAAATTGATATATCTTCAATTATAATATTGTCTACATACAATCGTTTAGTATGTTAAGAGAGATCAAGCATAAAGATAAAAATACTGATGTAGGTATGTGTATTCTTTTACTACCTAAATCATCTTTCTTGGATCAATTAATAGATGGCTGTAAAATGCTTGTTTTATTGATTCGTATTTTCATCTTGATTGTAAAAACTGGAAAGACAACGGATTTTATAATGAATTACATACAAACTTTTTAAACATAAATACACTTTATACAATAAATAAATAAAATAAATGTTAAAAGTCCGCTTGCTAAAATATTATCATCATCAATCTTTTTTTGCAAATAACTCTGTAACGTGACACTTTAGGATATATTGACCTTCATGTTTTTTTGTTTGTATAAGTATCCCTAATCGATATAAATGTAGGATTTAAAGTGCGCCGCCATTTTGATAAAATAACAACAATAACAACATGACTAAGCCACAATCTTCAAACCCCTTTATGAATAATTCGTTTTTATAATTTTTATGTAAAATAGACATGAAAACATTACATAAGTGTTTTTTTTTATTTTCAATAATTTCAAGTCTAAGTACATTTTAATTTTAAAAGGATGTTTATTCTAAAAGGACTTAAGTACAGCGATAGGATTTATAACGTTATGCTCTTTGACACTCAATACTCAGAAAAAAAAAGTACTGACTACCCTGCGTTCCGAGACGCGCTGAAGTCGATTACATTACCCGTAATCGTGTTCCGAATCACTGTCAGCCATACATTTTTTTGCTTTTGTGAGCGCTGAAAGTCTAATTCGGAATACGCCCTAGACTACTGGGGAAACCTTCATGAACGCCCCTGGTTTTGTACGCCACGTTTTTGATGTACATGGTTTACAACGAATACGCATTCATTCAATATGGGGATGCCTAAAAAGTTGCATCCAAAAACAGGTCTGTACAAAAAGTGCTCTTGCAGTTTTGAACGCAACTGATTTGGTACGCCGCGTTTTTCTAAGGAAATGATTACAAATGTCTCGACTTTAGGAAACTGTATTTTTTTGCTGTTTTTTACTGGGCACCACCTGAAGGAGGGGTTTGGGGGGCGCAGCCCCCCGCTATAAAAATAAATCCACCCAGAAAGAATACACTTCGGTTAGGTTTGTTTATACTGTTGTCAACAACAGGCGGAGGGAGACGAGCGAGCGCAGCGAGCATGCCGCGGCAGCAGCCGGCGACCGCAGGAGATTACTTCTCAAAAAGGCTAATGGTTGGAAAATTCGAGTGCGCAAGACGTGGACGGAAAAAAAATGGTTGCAGAAAACGGGTCGGTCATAATCTGCTCGCACAGTTTTTTCCGTCCAAGGCAAGCATGTAGTACACAAAAAACTGTCTGTACAAAACTGCAACACGAAAAACGGTCTGTACAAAACGGAAACAAGCAAATTTGCTGTCCATTTTCTGTCAGAACAAAGACAAAGTTACGTTCAGAAAAAATAATTAAAAACGTACATTACGGCAAAGACATTCAGTACTAAAATTCCTACAACGCCAGCTTTTTACTTACTTTTAGGTTATTTGCGAATATCTCGTAATATAAATAATAAATTCTGAAAAAGATATATGGTGTGTAGGAAGACCATATCTCCAAATGGTTTTTAATTTGTGTACCTTTATTTATTTGAAATGTTGTCAAACTGTTATTAGTGCATAAGAAAACGATGTGTGCTCCCTTTACCAACTTTCTCTGTTAAGCCGTGTCTCCTGCGAATGTTTTGGTCTACACACTACACAAATCAGTCTACACAAAAACAAACGTTTCAAACGACGTCTCCTGCTCAGAAATGTAAATGAAATGGACATTCGTCCGAAACATTTCGATTCAAAAAGTTTGGGGCGCATTCCGAAGACTTTCAGCGCTGTCAGCGATCAGAAAAGCAAAAAAATATATGGCTGACAGTGATTCGGAACGCGATTATGGGTAATTTAATCGATTTCAGCGCGTCTCGGAACGCAATCTTTGCAATTAAGATTTCTGAACGAATGTTTTCCATGGCAAAACATTTCATAGACAATTTGTGTAGATGAACCAGAGACAAACACGCATTTTTTTTTGTTTTGTGTAGATGTTTCTGTGTATTGTGTAGACCAACCCTGCGTTCCGAAACGCGCTGAAATCGATTAAAGCACCCGTAATCGCGTTCCGAATTACTGTCAGCTGTCAAAACTCATACGATTTTTTGCTTTTCTGATCGCTGACAGCGCTGAAAGTCTGAATCGGAATACGCCCCAAGACACGCCTTTAGCCAACTTCCAATCATCTTAGTACATTTGTGATCCTTTTGCCTACTATTCAATTTCTGCATACTGAAAGTTTCGTTTTGACTACTTTGATATTTTACTATAAACATTCTCCGTTTGGCAACTATATATATTTTTTTTATATATTAGTTAAACTTTGGTTCCTTCTATGCTTTAGTACTTGTTCTGAGTTAACGACTAATATATAATAGGTAGATAGTAGCCGAGACAACGGTTTAGAATAACGTGCCTTACGAAGCATGTAATCATCGTTTTTTTTCGGACAATCAGGTGACAGCCTGCCATGTTCTATCCTAACCAAACTGGGAAAAGTCTAACAAAAATATTTTTACATGAAAGGTTCCCACCGGATTTGAATCCGGAACCTTCGTAATGAGAGTCGAAATCTCGACCACGGCCACGGAAACTTAATTTAAACGGCAAGCGTCGACGAGCAGCGTCGATTCGATGCACAAAGAAAAGCTACGGATTTTCAGCTTTTAGCTTCTTTGTTCCATTTGGGTGTTTTTTTGTTTCCCAGCTCGCATCACATCATCCAATCTCTTTGATCCAAACTTAAAAACTCTTTCCAAATGGTCGTTCCTTCAAACCCCGAAAGGTTACTAACTTGTAAATTAAACCTCTTTAGTTGATGATATTTCACAATACAAAACACTGGCTGCAACTTGACAAAAGCATGACACGTGTAATTTATTATTTTCAAGTCTTCATTTTCGTTAAGCTTTCATTGTGAATTCCAAGTTTAAATATTATTTCGCGGAAACATTTTAGTAACCGAAATACGCTTTAATAATAAAGTGACACAATATTATAATAACCCCGATCATGTATCGGGTGCAAAATTCGTTTCGCTATCTTAAGTATAAAGGAAACGTTTTTACCAAACGTCACTATGCTAAGGAAGTTAGATTTGGTCCCGACGTTAGGTCTATTATGCTCCAAGGTGTTGATATTCTCGCAGATGCTGTGGCTGTAACATTGGGCCCTAAAGGGCGTAATGTAATTTTGGAACAAGCGTTCGGACCACCAAAAATTACTAAGGATGGCGTGACAGTTGCCAAAGGTATAGAATTAAAAGATAAATTTCAAAATATAGGTGCGAAACTAGTACAGGACGTAGCGACTAAAACTAACGAGGAAGCTGGTGACGGGACGACCACAGCGACGGTTTTGGCAAGAGCAATTGCAAGAGAAGGATTTGAAAATATTTCTAAAGGAGCTAATCCAATTGAAATCAGAAAAGGCGTAATGCTAGCAGTTGAAGCTGTAAAAAAGAATCTCGCTGAAATGTCTAAGCCAGTGAAAACTCCAGAAGAGATTGAACAAGTTGCTACTATATCAGCAAATGGCGATAGATCTATTGGAAAATTAATTTCCGGGGCAATGAACACTGTTGGTAAAGATGGGGTTATTACCGTGAAGGATGGTAAAACATTAGAAGACGAAATGGAAGTAATTGAAGGCATGAAATTCGATCGTGGATATATTTCACCATATTTTATAAATTCTACTAAAGGGCCAAAAGTCGAATATAAAGATGCCCTGGTTCTTTTCTCGGAAAAGAAAATATTCACCGTACAACAATTAATACCAGCCTTGGAAATTGCGAATAATCAGAAAAAACCTCTTGTAATAATTGCTGAAGAATTAGATGGGGAACCATTATCGGCTTTAGTTGTAAATAAATTGAAAATTGGTTTACCTGTTGTTGCCATCAAAGCCCCTGGATTTGGAGAATATAGGAAAAACTCGTTAATTGATATGGCCATTGCTACTGGAGGTATAGTTTTTGAAGATGATATAAATCTAATCAGACTAGAGGATTGCCAGCCTGAAAGTTTAGGGAAAGTTGGTGAAGTCATAGTCACTAAGGATTCTACAATTTTACTAAAAGGACAAGGATGTAAGAACGAAATTGATCAGAGGATTCTACAAATCAAAGACGAACTTGAAGATAAAACTGCTGACTATGATAAGGTACGCTTATTAGAACGTATCGGAAGGTTGCAAAATGGAGTCGCAGTTCTTATGATCGGTGGGTGCAGCGAAATTGAAGTAAACGAAAAAAAAGACCGTGTCAATGACGCTCTTAACGCTACTCGCGCAGCCATAGAAGAAGGTATAGTCCCTGGTGGGGGAACGGCACTACTCAAGTGCATACCTATGCTTGATAAGGTAAAAGCAGCAAATCTTGACCAAGCTATAGGCATAGATATAATAAAGAAAGCGCTACGTACGCCGTGCTTAACAATAGCTAGCAACGCTGGATACGATGGATCCGTTGTGGTGTCTAAAATAGAAAGCATGAAGGGACACTTTGGATATGACGCTTTAAATAACGAGTACGTTGATATGATAGAAAGTGGTATTATAGACCCAACGAAAGTAGTACGACGAGCTTTAACAGATGCTAGTGGAGTCGCATCACTGTTAACTACAGCAGAAGCTGTTATTTGTGACCTACCAAAAAAAGATTTTCCTTCTATTTCTCCCTCCCTTAACCCACATATTGATGTCGATTACTAGGTTATTTAAGTTAGTTTCCTATTTATTATGATTCGTGTAGTTTTAATTCAGTAAATTTATTGTTATGCATTTCATAGACTTTTTACACTTTTTACAATATGTGCTCTAATGCACAGCTCTAATGCACCACCACCAAGACCTGCGGCCTTATCTTGAATATGAAACTGATGCAAAAGTGAGCGTTATTATACGAGTACACAGAGTGCGAACTGGATCAAATTCAATAATGATGGAACGACGGAACCAAACCACTAGGGCCATTGTTTCCCGTCCGGGAGACGCGGGGTTTGAATTGAACCTCCCAGTGGTAGTCATACTAGAATGTCCTACTGAATGTGTTTTTTCGATTTATTCATGTAAGTTTATTCTGACGCTCTTATGGTGAAGGAAAATATCGTGAGGTAACCTGTTTCCTGCGAAGGAATTCAAAAGTTGTGTGTGAAGTCAACCAACCTACACTAGTCAGAGTAAGCGCCTAGAGTCGGATGATATGATCTTATACGGTAAAGGAGAAATTCAAAGGTTGTATGTGAAGTCGACCAACTTACACTGGGTCAGCGTGATCGCCTAAGGTCTCATCGTTCTACAGGGTAGGCTCGAGCCCCTTGCTGGGGACGTGTTATTAAACCCTTACTTGGGCCATGCTACACGGTCGATAATTACCGACGATCGACCCATATTATGATACAATCAATCAATCGGCCTATTGCAAACAACAATATCGAGTGAGTTATATTTTCATGATACAACATCGAGTAAAATTCCGGATTATCACTTCGATCAAAGAAATTGAAGGATTATCAGTTGATGCTGCAGGAAGAAAGAAACAAGAAAGGTTCTCGAATGGCGACCACGGGCCGGAAGGTGTTGGACGGCCTCCCACAGGTATAACTGATGGTGTAATATATGGAAATAATAATAATATATAACTTCCATGCCGGTTTCGGCTACGGCGACTGCTTTTCTAAATGTGACTTTTACTAGTTTGTCCTTTCATGTGCCCTCAAGTGGCTACAGTAGCCAATCTTATTGGTAAAAGTGCGCATGCATTGGCGACATGTCAGGACACCGTCAATGTAATGATATCATATGGCCGCCGGTGGTCTGGCCTTAAGAGCGTCACGCTTCTGATCTAAGTCGTGCCTTCTTTGCTCCTCAAAATCATACACTTGTTTTTGCACCAGGCACCTCCATTCAGGGCGGTCACTGGCCAGCTCTTCCCATCGCGAGGGGTCAATTGCGCATCCTTTCATGTGTCTCTTCTGAACATCTTTATAACGTAGGAACTGGCCGCCTTGTTTCCGCTTGCCGTTCTGGAGTTCAGAAAAGAAGATGCGCTTAGCCAGCTTCTCATCTGACATGCGCGAGACGTGACCACACCATCGAAGTTGTCGCCGCATCAGGTAGGATTCAATGCCGCAGACATTTGCCCGTCGAAGAACATCGGTGTTTCTTACCCGATCAGACCATCTCAAGCATTTCAAATGAAACCTATCTGGCGTATGAATATGTTTCCGATACAAAACCCAAGTCTCCGATGAATAGAGCAAGTTAGGAAGCACAATGGCGTTATACATCTTTGTTCTAAGTTTACCGAATGCTGCCTATAATATGTGGGGACATCTTCACACACGGCCATCTGATCCCAAACTAAGCAGCTTGTACTAGATAGCTGATATACTTACATAAATAGATAAATACATACTTATAAAGATAAACGACAACCAGACACAAGGCAAACATAAGTGCTCATCACACGAATGTTTGCTCTGGGCGGGATTCAAACCCGCGACCCTGTGCGTCGGAGGCAGATACACTACCACCTGGGCTACGGAGCCGTCAATAACCGTAGAATATTTTAGCGTCATGAGTGATTTTGGAAATAAAGATTTAATGGAAAGATCAAAAAAATTCAACACGCACTACCTGTTGCCACGACATCATAAGAAAAATGCTCTCACATTTATTCATTTTTACCCGACTACGGCGAAGCAAAAGGAGGGTTATTACTTTAGCCGCTATGTATGTTTGTTCATTTTGTGTCTATGTCGTGGCCATATCGTAGAATTGACCACATCATGAAATTTTCGATCATTTCATGTGGGCAACTAAATTTGACCAGATCATTAAATCGTGAACATTTCACGATTTTGTCGTCCACGATTTGCCATATCGTGAAAATAGGGCGTCCATGAAATAGTTAATAAGAATCTAAATTATGTTTGGTACTTATTGTTGTCTATAAGTCCGACAGACATTTTCAGAGTACTTTTTCATCATGAACTCTTTTTTCTTCCTCATTTTAATAACGAATTATTCACTTTTTCACTGCGAGCAATAACGCGGCCGCCATGTTGGTACATAAACAAAGCGTTTCCAGCGCCTCTATCAGCAATTAATATAATAGTACCTGGTTGACCGAGCTTAGCTCGTTTATTTTTTTTTAAGACACCTACGCATTTCGATAAACTCTACTTACTTCATTCGTTCAGAAGAAAGTACACGCGGCTAGACATAGTAGCACCACTCTTATACTTTAAACGAGCAAGATAAGAATAATAAGGATCTCGGAAACGTACGGCTGCAATGATTTCGCAATTTAGTTTCGGGGGCAATAAATCGATCTAGTTTATAAAATAGATTTCCCCGTATTTTCATTAAGGCTTAAAAGAATTGATACGCGATATCATTGAAATAGAAAGGTAATTTTGGCTCAGTCGGGACACCGCGAGTTTGCAGTTTGAATCTCGACAATTTTTTTTTTATTTCTTTGTTCTTTTTTCGTTTGTTTATTTTTTTAAATATTTTTTTTATTCTTTCATTTAGTTATTTAAATACAAAAATGAAAGAAAATTTCTGATAAATTTTTAGTGGTCTGAAAGTTTTCCATCAGATGGCCCGAGTAAAACGAGGAAAAGAATATATTATGTATTATAAAATAATAGGATGGGACTTTTGATAGGATTCAGAAAGGATTATTATAGGAAAATAAATTATTCCCATACCAACTAACCTACCAACTTATTAGCAGTAGTTCCAATTTTGGCCACTTCACAGATACAGTGGTAAAGGCGGCGCTAGTAGTAATATAAATTTGCATTTATTGAGGTTGCGTGGATAATTTCGATGAAATTTAGCATTATATGGGGTTTCGGGAGCGATAAATCGATCTAGCTAGGATTAATTTTTAGTAAAAATAGATTTCCCTGCATTGACAATAAATTAGGATCGGAATTTGGATAGAATTCAGAAAGGAAAATAAATTATTATTCCCATGCCTAACAGTGGTAAAGGCAGCGCTAGTAGTAATATAAAATTGAATTTGTTGAGGTTGCGTGGATTAAATAACGTCTCCGTGGATAAAATAGCATTTTCCATTTCTGTGTTACATATCTGAAAAAATAACTGAAAATACTTTTAAATGCTTTTTTAGAAGAAAATTTCGTCACTATGTGAGTTGTAGTGCCATCTGTTGCAGAACTTTCGGTGTAAGAAAAACGAAGTGATTTTCTGTAAAGGTATTTTAATTGAACTAAGTAAATGAAAAAATAAGTAATAACAACGACGACGACGGTAAGTAATAAATAAAAAAACATACCTATAAAAATTGCTCTATCAGTTGGAAAAAATTTAGACCACGAAAAAATAAGGTACTAAATAAGAAATTTTTATTTCTGTCATTTTTGTATTTAAATAACTAAATAAAAGAATTAAAAAGTTAAAAAAAAAAAAAAAACAAAAAACAAAAAAAGAAACATGAACAAAAGAATAAAAAGGTACATTCATGTGGATTCGATCTAGAAGAAATTAAAAAGATTTCCATTAAAAAAATCATAGAGCTTCAACAGTGCCATAGAGTTAATAGATCATAATATTATTATTGCATGTGTGTATAGAATACCTGGTTCTAGTCTTGATATATTTCATGAAAAATTAGAAATTGTTTTAGGAAATATATGTGATTTAAAAAATAAGAGTGTAGTCAGATCTGGTGACTTTATATTATAATTAATACACTAGAAAATAATACAAAATCCCGCTATTTCATACATCAACTTCTTAGCCATAACTTGAAATTAGCTATAAACCAACCTACAAGATTAAGCAGTGGAACGTGTCTTGATAATTTTGCTCATAATTTTAAAAAAGCTCAAGGAAAAGTTATAGAAACAGACAGCTCAGTTTATTATATTTCCAGTTAAGAAAACCCCCATTCTCAAATCTTGGCGAGTGAAACGTAGAGATTTTTGCAAAGAAAATTTAGATAAATTTTACAATTGTATAGCTAGTCTGTCGTTCAGTGATGTTTTAAAATGTAACGATGTAGACAATGCTTATGACTTATTTCTAGAGCATTTCAAATTATTCTATGAACTTTGTTTCCCTCACAAAATGGTAGTTAAAAAGATAAAATGTAAACCTAAATGGATTTCAAAAGGCTTAAAGACATGTTGTAGAAAAAAAGAGAGAATTGTTGTGTCTCTACATGAAAAATAATTGTGAGGAAAATAAAACAGCTTTTAGAAATTATTCTGACAGGTTGAAAAAAATTATAAAGCTTACTCAAAAGTCCCAAAATAATCATTATATAAAAACATCTAAATGTAAATCGAAAGCTTCATGGTATGTAATAAATCAATCTAAACGCTGTTTGCCTAGAGAACCGATTAATAAAATAAAAAAAGAAGAAAGCTTTTTTTTTAACAGATTCCATAGCAATAGCCAATGAATTTAATGTACGAGCTAATCTAAAAAATACTTACAGTGTAGGCACAGATGACATAAGTACCAATGTTGTTAAATACGTTTCGGATTTAATTGCAGTACCTCTTGCTTACATAATAAACTTGTGTATAGAAACTGGTATTATCCAAAGAGCTTAAAAACTGCTGTAATAAAACCATTTTTTAAAAAGGGAAGTACAGAAACTTTCTGTATTTTCGAAGATATTTGAAAAGGTTTTATACAATAGTTATTATATATATATTTTTTAAATACAATATTATCACAAATGTTCAGAAAGGATTTCGAAAAAATAGATCTATGAACATGGCTATTTATGATTTGGTGCAGGAAGTTACTAAAAATCTAGACCGAGCCAATCCAACATGTTTTCATGGATCTTACAAAAACATTTGATCATGTTAATCATAAATTGCAACTTAAAAAACTTAACACTTACGGAATACGGGGTAATGCTTTAAATTTAATACAGTCTTATTTATTTAACAGGGAACAATTAATAGAACTTACACAGATATCTACAGAGACTGGTGAGGAAAAGGTATACAGATCAAAAACACGATTAGTGAAATGCGGCGTGCCACAAGGCAGTGTCCTAGGGCCATTATTATTTTTAATATATATAAATGATATGCCACAACAAAGTCAATATCCCACAATCTTATTTGCTGATGATAGTACTGTTATTATAGAATGTAAAAATATATGTACTTATGAATATGAGATAAATGTAACTTTAAAAATTATGATTGCTTGGATGAATAACAATAACCTAAAAATAAATCTTAAAAAACAAAAATAGTCCACTTTAGTCAGAGAAAAGATATACCTAACTTGAACATTAATTATGAAGGAACTGCAATAGAAAAAGTAGACAGCACAAAATTTTTAGGAATAAATATAGATAAAAATATGTCCTGGGAAACACATTCCGTAGCTGTATGTAATACATTGTACAAATTATCTTACGTACTGTCCCACTATATTACCACTCTGGTATAAATAGTGATTAGGTCCGTCAAAAAAAAAAAAAAAAAACTTACGTACTGTACAAACTCAGAAAAAATGTTGAACGTGCAATATTGTACTAATGGCATATTTCGGTTTCGTAACTTCAGTACTAAGGTACGGGATAATTTTTTGGGGTAACTCTACATATAGAGATATAATTTTTAGAGCACAAAAACGATGCCTACGCGCTATTTGTAAACAACAGAATCTTGCCGCCCTCATTTCAAATCTCTTAAACTGTTAACTTTTCCATGTTTATATATCTTAGAATGTTCACTATACATCAAAGCAAATCCCAATTTATTCAAAAAGAGAATAACAACAGATAAATTTAATTTGAGACCCAGGAGTATTGTTATCGAAACCTATATGTGTAAATCAGCACTAATGAAAAAAAGCGTGTTAGAGATGGCCCCAAATATTTATAGCAAATTACCTGATAAAATTAAGAACTTAGATTTAAATAGGTTTAAAATAGTTTTAACTCGTATCCTAACAGAAAAGTGCTACTACAGTCTTGTAGAATTTTTTGAAGCAACCTAAATTTACACTCTAGGTTAGGTTAGCCATAATATTTTAATTTTTATGTACCTAATAAATAGTTCATAATTTTCGTATGCCGAGAGTGGCTAATCATAGTTTGTACATATTTAATTAAGAACATCTTATATTACCTATGGTTACGAATAAATATATTTGAATTTGAATCGTCTGACCTTCGGTTTCATTGCCTCCCGGTTCCCCAACAGAGCCACCGCGTCGTTATGGATAGCGGTGAAATTAACCTTCTCTTTTAATGATATGGCGTACAAATTATTTTAAGCCCGAAAACATGGGGAAATCCTGTTTCACCAAAAACAAAAATTTTATCGCCCTCGAGACCCCCTATATACCAAATTTAATCGAAATTGTAGCAGCCGTTTCCGAGATTCTCATTATATATATATATATATATATATATATATATATATATATATATAGGTATATACAAGAATTGCTCGTTTAAAGTATTAGATGTTTTTTTTTAATTTTGACCATTTCATGAAGTAGCTGCATTTTTAGTTGAATATATCGACAAACGATTTCTTATCATTGATCTGGCCAAGGCACATCATGATGTGGCCAATGGACAATTAAAAGGAAACTTTCAGAAGCGGTATTTTATTCAGAGGAAATTTTAGCACTAACAAAATGTAGTTTCTTTGAAAGCCCTTTCTATGAATTTTACATTAAATCTATCACCAGAATTTATATTACCTCCATTTAATTTAAATAATTTATTAAAATATCCGCTAAATTCTTATATTATTTCATGAAACGAACAGACAATGAATAGTAACTTTGCTGAATTTACCAAAATATAATAATAATTAAGTTGATTATAATGAAAATAAATAAAATAATTGTTCATCTTCTTTTATTATTATTTTAAAGATTTTATTTCCAAATAAATGACTTATTTCGGGAATAAAAAATCGTTTCATGATTTTCCGTGTCACATGACTTGTGGCTGGCCACACCACACACATAAAAAAGATAACTGTCAATCTGTGTAGCAGGCTGTCAGATTCTGACGTTTGTTTGGGTGACAATAAAATGCACCAAATAATGTGCACCAAATAATTGAGGTCAAAAAAAGCGCGCTAAATAATATGCACTGAATAATTGAAGCGTCGAAAAATGTTTATTTGTTGTGAGTTATTTACTGAATTTTGTTGAAGCGCTTGAATAAAATGCAAGGAACAAAAACGTGTAGGAAATAATTCAGTACAGAACAAACCCCAGTTCTTGGCGAGCTGCAACAATACGCACTCAATAACATGCAGGCAATAATACAGGTCAGGGTCATGGACACCTCTAGAGAGTTGACACATTTCAGACCGATTTATCTGCTGTATGTCGAATCGATTTTGAAAACATTTCGCCCAACCAATGTACAGCCCGATAAAACGAAGCCAATCCACAATGAATGACAATTCAGGGCGCGTGCAAGCGAAGCGAGCACGGGAGTTTGGGGCACCCCAACTCGGTTAGATTAGGTTAGTAGGGGATTTCGGACGGGAGCTTGGCGAGCGAAGCGAGCATGGCTCCCTCCGCCATACCCTTTGGAGTTAGGTTATCTTGTGACCCCCATGCCTGCTTGCAGGCATGCCAAGAACTTGTCACATAATGTACTTGCAGACTTTAAAAAAAATGGGCGTTCTTAATATTACGCATTAAATAACGTGCAGTCCAATAATTTGAGCTAAAAACCTGAATTATTTGTTGCGTATTATTTGCTGCACGTTATTCACCGCACATTATATGCACCCGCTTCAATGGTGCTGCCAGATACTTTTTTGTTTCCTACTACCAATATATTAAAATAATTATTGCAAAGTAATGGTGGTAAATAAAAAACATTTTCTAATTCAGACTCGTAGTTAATAATATACTCTTTCAGCCTATATACTTCAGTTCGCTGCTAAAAATATCAAATATTAAAATACCACCTTCCATACGATTTCTGAAGATTTCCTTTCATGAAATGTGACCATTTCATGAAATGATCGAAAATTTAATGATGTACGGCTGGGTGTGGTGGACTGTACCAGAGAACTGTCCAGAAAACGCTAGACGTCAGTGATTCTTGACAACCAACCCCTACCTTTTAAACTTGACACTGGCACAAAGTTAACTAGTGCCACGAACAAAAAAAAAAAGTTCGAGACCCCTGTCATTTCCCTTCAAGAAGTATTCGCTACTCGAAACAGCTAAATAAATCGGACAGAAGACTCTAGAATCTCTATTCGAGAAAGGTCGCTACTCAAAGAGATAGAATAACGAAAAAAAGACCGAAATAGTAACATTCTCGAACTGTCATAGAGGTATATATTTTAAGGAATTAGCTACGCAATGTATTTCAAATTGTAACTTTTTTTTTTTTTTTTGTTTTGGCGTAATGCTATTTGCACATTGCCACATACAAAGTGAGGAAACGTAACGCGAGTTAAAGTATTAGGAAAAACAGAATTCGGAAAAGGAATAGGATTGGTTTAATGAACAGAAATTTATTAGGAAGGAAAATAGAAGGTATAGATATAAAATTAATTAGATACGGATATTATTAGAAATAATGTTACTAATAACTTGTTGCAGTTTAATATTCATTGCGTAGCCAATTCGCCAAAATTGGAAGCTTTTATCGTTTTACCTCGTTGTCTACGCAATGTACATCGAATTGTGCTTGTAATTTGTAACTTGTAGCTTCGTGAAACGACCCCCTGTTGGAACACATTCGTTTCACTATGAAATGTTAAATCGTACATTTTCCGTACGATTTTGGTCTAGCGATCGTACATGAGTATAAATGCCAAAAAATCGTATGAGTACGATTTAAATCGTACATCTGGCAGCCCTGGTCCTGTCAGTCAGTCAACGTCAACAACCTTGTTTCGGCGCGAAATCTTTCTGGTGTCTCCACTTGTGCTTTTTTGTGTAAATTTTATTCAATTTTTATGATTTAATGAATTTTTCATTGATATCTATTGTGCATTATTATTAGTGGTTGTATATGCCTCAAAATAATTCATTTTAATTCCTTTTTGTGGTCGCAATGAGGTCAGTAGTCTGTTGAATTTGTGGCGATTTGATAAACATGCAAGAAAACAATAAAGATGGGTTCTCGGCATCAGAATCCAACTCCAGTGGTGACGAGGATAAGCCGGAGGAAGTATGCCAAGGAACTGCTACACGGGGGGAAGTTTTGAAAAACCTTATTTCTGATAGTGGTCCAGATGATTCAAACCAAAGCAACGCTGAAAATACTACAACAATACGAGTCAAAAGGCGTATGCGGGTTTTTTCTGATAGTGATGAAGATTCTGTGACTGATGCTGGAGATAAAGATGAAAAAAAATATGATTTCTTCAATGATAATGACCGTGAATCACCAAGTAATCCCAATTTACATAATTCCGATACATTAAATAAAGCACGCGCACGACTACGTAAAATGTCTTCAAGTAGAGATGAACCTGACTCTTCTTCAAGTAATGAAGAGGAAGAGTCAAGGATACAAAGTAAAAGGAATAAATTAAGGCAAAAGTTCAAGAACATGCACAGTAACAAAACAAAAAAATCCAAGCATTTATTTACCATTGAAGATGATCAAGAAAATATACCTGAAGAAAAAAATGAAGAGTCTCATAGTGCCAGTGATGAAGCATCTTCTATTGAAAAAATTAAACAGGTAGGCATGCTCTGTTTATTCAATTTGAATTTTGTAGGATTCTTTTACCTGTAGTTAAATTGCTGCAATCTTTTTTTAAATTCTAAGCACTTTTGTTCTTGTTACTTGTTGTTACAGATAATGAAAGAACGTAGCACCACCCAGTTGAAGAGCAGTCTGTATGATCCAGATACATCTGATGAAGAAACAAGTGTACCACACAGGGAAGTCTTAGTGCAGAAGGGAAGGAAATCTACAAAACCAACATCACCTAAGCCTCTCAGGGTTTGTTTATTCTGACTAATTGTATGTAGTTATTGATTACTCTGTGCCTACAAACATTTTACATAGTATATTGTCTACAATATTATTAACATAGGAATCAAAACATAGTGCACTATAAAAGAAAAACTATGTTGTAGAGATATTAACAAGTTACTTCTCAGTATAAACTACTTCACTAGAACCAAAAACCTACATATTGTTACTCTCATGCATTCCCCTGGGCAAGTTAATATTATGATACCTTCTAGAAATAAAAAAGTATTACTGTTAAAATGCTATTACAAAATTTCTTCCTGTTTTTTGTTTTTTAAGTGATTAGCTACTGCCTGTATTGAAAATTTTCAAATAACCAGTCAACACAATATTTTCAATGTTCTTTATACATAATGCCTACAGATGTCTGCAAAGCAAGCAATGGAAAACATGCAGAAGATCAAGAGTGAGTCCAACCGCATGCTACGTGAAAAGGATGTGTCGTTGCCATATCACAGACCCAAAGCCTTGACCCTGAAAGACATCATGAGCAGAAGGAGAGCTGCAGTTACAGCTGATGGAAAAGCATTGCCTATCAAAATGAATGATGAACAATTAAAACAATATGTGTAAGTTTTAGCAAAAAACTGTTTGTTTTTTATTTCTACTTGGTTTTATTATAGTAGGGAAAATGGAACTAGATGGCGCTACAAGAGTGTGCCAAATGGGGTAAAAACTTCGAAAAATTAATTTGACATTTAATTAACTAATAAAATATGCCATTTTATGTAGTGCCCAGTTCCAGTTTCATTCCCTATTATGCATAAAAAATATGTTTATTTTTTATTTTTTTTATTTTATTAACTGAAAATGTATTAATAAGAATGAATAATCATGTATTATTATTATAAATTTTTTACATATTTGATTAAGCATGAGATTGTGACTTTACGTATTTATTAAACCTCTAAATAGGTCTTAAAATGTGTAGCCTAATTAATCCTGAAGTATTTAAGTTCTGATATACATAATATAAAAACTAGTAATAAAAATAAAATAGTGCACCCAAAGTTTAGACTGTGTAAGGTTAATAATTCATTCATGGGGAACTGTATTCGCTTCTATAATAAAATACCAGATGATATTGTAAATCTGTCCGATAGCCAATTTAAAGCTAAAATTAAAACTGTTTTGTGTTCTAAGGCCTATTACACGATAAATGATTACTTGGATGATAAAAACGTCTGGTCAACTGTTGTTCCAAATCAGCGGAGTAGATTGTAATTATGACTCATGTATGATTCTTTATATATTTAAAAGAAAAGTACAAAAGATACAATTCCTGTGGAGTTTCTTCTGGCCGTTCTTCTCCACAGAGGGCGTACACTGGTAGTGAACATGCCATCCATGTTAGCTTTGACGTCGAAAAATGATTTGCAAAAATCTTAATTCGAATAAAAAAAAATTGACTTTTGACTTGACTTTTGTTCTTTTTGTTATTTTTCATCTTTACATTAATTTCACCCTATGTTTCAGGCAAATTCTGGAACAGAGACAAAAAGAAGTAATAGAACTTTGTAAAAGCGATACAGAAGATGAAGAAGGACAAGAAGAACAAGTAATGGAGAACGAAGAACAACTTACTAAAGCTAATAACATGGAAAATCTCTCAGAAGTAGCTTCACTGAATGACACATTATATGATGAAGTAAACACCAATACAGAAATTAATTCTGAGAATGTTATTTCTAATGTGGATACAAAAAATTATAGTAAGAAAGTAAATCCATCAAATGATGTTACTAAATTTAATGAAGGGATTTTAAATACTGATACTATTCAGATAGAGTTTAATATCAGTGACATACATTCTAGAACAAATGCTTCAGAAACAATGTCTTTGGATGAAAATCTAAAGGAACCATTAAGTAAAAATCAGGAGAATAATACAATAGATGAAAATAATTCCATGGAGATGGAATTAGTTTATAATGACTCTGTTGAAGATATGCACACAGAGACTGAAAATACTAATGGTGCTATAAATACAAAAGCAACTCATACAACTAAGACTGATAGTGAAGTTGAAAGTCAGTTAATATCTTTGCACTATGATACTGAAAAATCTGAAATAGAGGGTGATCTCGAAAATATTGATAAAAGAAATATATCTGAAAAACATATAGAAGGGCCTACCAGAAAAAGTGATGAAGTAGAGAACAAAGGAAATAAAATGCGTAATAACGGTTTTTCTGATGATGACATGAATATGGAAGATATCGACGCCTTGATTGAAAATGCTGAAATTTCTGCAAGTGAGATAATTTTAGTATAACTTCACATACATTTCTTCTATTTGTAAAAATAATACTGATTGATTTGACTAATTGCGTAATTAAAAATTTTTGTGTGGATAGTAATCCTTTATTACTTAATAGTCGCCTTGGCCTAAGATGGCTAGATGTGGGCTGAGAGTCATGATGATGACTCGCAATCACGAAAAGTAAAATCCTAATTAAATTATGCTTTGTTTTAGGTCAAAGTGTCACTGCTATAGTAAACTCTGTTATCAAAGAGCCATTGTCTTTATCAGCAAAACCTAAATTAACCGGCTCGCCTGGTATGGTAATAGATTTAGATGGCACCGATCCCTTTGTTCCTAAAAAACTTACGGGCGTCGAATTGTTGAAAGAACGTTTTGTATATTTTTCGAAGCTTAAAACACCAGAAGAACAAGAAAGAGAAAGAGAAAAAAGGTAAGTTTGTAAATGAGATGAGCATTTTTATATCTACATAGTAACAGGTTTTTAATCTTTGTAAAAATTCTAGAATCAAACCGGGTATGCAGCATTTAAAACTCAAGCAAGATCTTGAACAGCAAATTGCCGAACAGCGATCTCTTGAGTGGGCTAAACGTCTAGAAGATGAGAAGCAACACCAACAAGAATTAAATGCTTTGAGAGGAGAAGCCTCAGACGCTGAAGATGATATTGATGCGATCGAGGCTAAGTTAGAGGAAAAAGAAGTCGCCGTAGACAAAGAAAGCAATTCAGAGGGTGAGGAAGAAGAAGAGGAGGAGGAATTAGAGCACGAAATTATGGATAAGCCTAGGAAAAGTAATCCAATGATCGATGATGAAGCAGAAGAATCGGACTGCGACGATGAAACAGAAAATGAAAATAATGACGCTCAAAAGAGTGAAGTGGGCAGGATTGAAGGTGATGAAGATGACTATGACGCAGGAAATGAAGCTGATGATAGCGAGGAAGAATCTAGCGAGGAATCTGAAGAATCTGAAGACGAGCAACAAAGCAAGCCCAAAAAAGGAAGGATTTTAAAAGCCTTTGAAGATTCTGATGATGAAGACGCGCTTAAGGTAGCACCTAGAAAAGAAAATAACGACAACAAGAAAACTGACGAAACTAACAAAGACATGGAACCTGTTGCCAATCATATCATAAATAAAAATACTCAAGGTAATTATTATGATAAGTAAACAGTACACTAATATAATATACACTAGAGAAATAAGTGTTTTGTTTTTTTTTTTTCAGATGATGAATTGCATTTAGCCCAAAAGTCAGTATCTGAAGATCTTTTCACTAGTCAAGAAAGTAGTATTGCACACAGTAGTAAAAGTAAATCTACCAGTAATGTAAAAGACGACAGTTATGAAGATAAACAGTTAGGAACGCAAACATTTTCTATTTTAGAGAGCACTAGTCAAAAGAATAATAATATTGAGTTTCCCATGCCTGATAATCTGTCTAATCCACGTGATACTCAATCATATCGAGGCCATGTACGTACCTAATAAGTTTTGTATATAAATAAATTAAATTTTCCCTTTTTTTAGATAGTTAATTATTCCTTTATTTTCAGAGTCTTGATGCTGTTGTAGGAATGTGCTCTGGTAGCTTTTCCCAGACCCAAAATCTAGTCTCTCCGTCTCAAATCAAAGCTGACATACCCATATCGCAAACCATTGGTGACGATGTGCTAGCTTTGTGCACTGGTCAATTCTATGATAATCAGTTTGTGTCCCAAATAGACGCTGAAAAGAAAATAAAAACTCGCGAAAACGTAGAGAATCAGTTTATTAATAACGGCGATGTCGCGTTGGAAATCACTAATAATAGTGGTAATAACAATGAAAAATTGGCTGTACCAAGTAATTCTTTGGATGAAATCAAAAACATAAATTCTAGAAATCAGGATCGAACAGAAAAAAGTGACGAAAGAAGTGAAACGAAAATGACATCAGAGGATCCTAATTTAAAATCAATACTCGACGAACTTCATGATCCTGAATTTAATTCTGAAAAACCAAACAAATATTTTATGGGTAATGATAGCCAGGCTAAAGAGAAAAAACAAAGCATTGATAATGTTCAGTTTAAGAAGAAATTCATTATAGATTCTGATGAAGAAGATAATGAGCAAGACGCAAATATAAAGAAAAAAAAGAAAATGAAAAAGAAGAAAATGGAACAACGGGCGCTTCAGATATCAGGTAGGCAATATTTTTTAGATTGTGACTTATGTGAAGAGTTTTTTTTCTTAAGTTATATTAGCTTCTTCTTGGTCTAGACTCTAGAGGAAGCTATTTAGTATCGAAGGGCTAACTACAATATAACCTTTCCGGGTAACAGTTGTCATCGGGACTATATTGCCCCATCTTTTCTCAACAAATCATTATCATAAGTTTTATTATATTTAACATTTTGAATTCACAGATGATGAAGACGAACAGGAAGAAGTGGAGGAGTACGAGTCGGAACTTGAAGAAGAAGACGCAGAACAAATTGTCGAATACGATTCTGACGAAAACGAGGTGATGCCGATGGTCTCGAGAATATAAGAAACAACTGGTCCAGTCGGGCTAGCTAATCTGACAATGCTTTCATGAAATTAATAATTATCTACCTATTAATATTAATTTATAAATATCAGAGATTGTCGTGAGTTAGTCGTGAAGTCAAAGATAAAAGCAAAACCGATGATCTTCGGTCCCTTTTCAATTAAAAATGATAGAAAGTGAGAGGACTAATTTTAATTTAGTTTAGTTGGGCGTATGCCGAATCAACACCTGTGTTTGTATCCGATATTCAGATAGTAATAACAATTTAAAAAACTAATCATGTCAGAAGTTAGTGCTTCATAGTCTTTACAACACGATATACCACACTATAGTAATAAGTAAACTTAAACGTAGGTGACAGTGGCACAGCGCCCGATGAAGCGCAAGGCGGGGGAGTTCTTTGAGCGCGAGGCGGAGCTGACGTCAGAGGACGAGTGGGCGGGGTCGGGGGACGAGGACGAGGCGGGGCTCGACCGCCTGGAGCGCGAGGCCGGCGACGACGACGTCTTCAACCAACGCCAGCTGCAGCGGGAACTGGGCCAGATACACATGTAAGATCATTCCTTTTAATTTATTTGTAGGGATTAGATATAAGCAACACATTTTATTATTTTAATTGAAATAAACATTTTTTAATTTCAACCTGATGTGATTAGGATATTTTATCTGTAAACCGCATGTTTATTTTTGAAAATAACGACAGGGGGTTATAGGGGAGACACCTACCATCTTCTCCGGCTCCGTAACCTAATTGGTAGTGCGCCTGCCTTCGAAGCACAGGGTTGCGGGTTTGAATCCCGCCCAGGGCAAACATCCGTGTGGTGATCACTATAAGTATGTATTTATGTATTGTATATCAGATAGTACAAGCTTTGCTTAGTTTGGGACAAGTTTGGGTTCAGATGGTCGTTTATGAGATGCCCTCTCATATTTATATGATGATGATGATTTATATATTTAGTACCTGGGCGACCGAGCTTTGCTCGTGCCATCTGCTGGAAATCGGAGTACGAAAAAATGAATAAAAAATAATCATATCTTTCATTTTTGTAATTAAATTACTAAATGAAAGAATAAAAAAAAAAAAACAAATATAAAAAATATCTGTCGAGATTCGAACTCAAGACTCAAAAACCAAAATAGACGTTGCAAAGCAAACTCGCTGTTTCCCGACTGAGCTATTGTGGCGTTACAAATGGTGGCGAAATTACCTCATTTCTTTCAAATCTAAAAACACGGGGAAATCCCGTTTTTTTAGAAATGAAACCTAGCTAGATCGATTTATTGCCCCTGAAGCCCCCTATATGCTAAATTTCATCGAAATCGTTGTAGCCGTTTCCGAAATTCTACAACGGAATTATTATAATACAAGAATTGCTCGTTTGTATTAGATTCGATTCTTGCACCGACTTGTTCTTAAGAGATTCGATGCCATGACGATGCAGATGTGTGTTGCGTTATACAGGAACTACTGAACGACTCGCTCAGCTTACGGCTTGAGTTGAGGTTTTTTCCCTAACTAGCCGTTGCCGCGCCAACCTTTGGTCACGTGCTTTCGGGTTGACGCCTGGTTGAAGGCTAAGCTGCGATGAGATAAATTACTGGCTTGATGTTATGTACTGTAACCCTAAACTGTCCTATAGCCGAGCTAAGACCTTCTCTTTATGCTTCCACCTTTCTCAATCTTATGGCAGTATCTAATAATTGGTTGTGTTTGTTTCTAGGCGCGACGTGTTGGATCAAGATAAGCGCGAAGTGAGGCTGATCCAGGAGCTGCTGTTCGAAGACGGGGACCTGGGCGCGGGCTCACGACAGAGGAAGTTCCGCTGGAAGAACGCAGGTACGAGCTGATCATATTTCTATAGCTATATATGTAATTTTCTTTACAAAAAGTAGGGTTATCTAGATAACTAATCCACAATCTGTTTTAGAAATAGAACGAATTCTCGTTACGACTCTTACTATACTCTAAGGTTGTCTGGAAGGATTTACTATTGTAGCAATAAGGCCGCCCATCTGTACACTCCACTTGTTTGTATTCCTGTTTTATTTATTTCCTATATGGTATTTTATTCTCTAAAATTATAGGTATATTATGTTATCCAAATATTAACATAAAAAAAAACTACATAAATCGTTATTTATTTCTTTACAATTTATTATATCACATTCATATTTATTTTTGTTCAAAACAATTATTTATAGATATTATTTTAAGATTTCGATAAGACTATGAAAACTGTCGCGTTCTTTTTTCTTTTTGAGTACTATCTATAAAACACAAATACAAAGTCCATCCATCCGTGTGCCAATCCAAGCTAGAATTCATAAAAATACAAAGTTTTCTTTCAAAGCTAAATGTGTAGTAAAAGACCTGTTATAAATTTAAGATGGCGAAGAGCCGTCGGACGCGGCGTATGGCGAGCTCGCAGACTCGCAGGAGGAAGAGTTCGAATCGGAGGAGCAGTGGAGGAAGCAGCGGCATCAGAGGGAGACGTTCCTTAAGTCACTGGTGCGTTTCCAAATTAAACCAATAGCTTTATTTATTTATTGTTATAGGATTACCGACGAATGATGCATCTTTACAAATAATATTTTAAAGTACAAAAGTGTTAGATGCTCATTCAGTTTATAGGTAACCACAACATACACAGATATCTATATAATTCTAAGTGGTTACTACTTAACAACATTAGTTAGTCGCATATTAAGAGAAAATTACAAATAAAAAAGTATGAGTTTACATCTTATCCTATAAATAAGCAAACATATTGTGCCTCAGTATGGATTATTAACTTTTGGATGTTACATCTCTTAATTTCGTCATTACATCGATCATTTTCTATATACGAATATTGGTATTTACCTATAGTACGATTATTTGAGCTGTTGGCGGTTCTGTAACACTGATACCAGGGTTTGTGACAACCCACACGATGAAGAAGTTTTGGTATTTTTTTCAGAGTCTTGAAAGGCTCGAAAGACGTTCAGGTAATGTGGTCGTTTCGCCACACAATGACATGGATTCCAGTTTCGACTTAACACTTATCGTGTTGGTTCTCCTTTGATCAAACAGCACTATAGACGCGCATAGTTTCCTAAAAATACAGTCGCAGCTATTGTTATTTACAGCAAAACCAAGAAGAACAAGATGAGTCGCTAAAAATCACCATGAACCGAACAACAATCATCAAGGCGAACCTAAAAACCAAAAACGCCTCTAACCTGTTTGTTGATATCGACACGAGCATCGAGGAGGTAGAGTCGCCTGTACCCGAGAAGAAGACGGCGTCTGCTAAAGACATCCCTAGTCCAAAGAAGCCATTCACTATATTCCAGGTACTATTACTACTGCAATAATATTTTCCATTACATTGAGTTGCAAAACTATCGATAGTTTTCATCTGAAAATGCTACCATATCGATTATTTAGAAAGAAATACTACCGATTGCAGACAAAATAACGTGAATTGCGAAAACAGACCTCAATACCATCTCAATCAATCTCATGTATATTCCTATAAATAGAAATAAATAAATAAAATGTTTATTCACAACTCCTGCCATAAAGACTATCGTTAGATAAAAAAATGTGGATACATCTCACATACTGCCTTCTGCCCCCTAACTAAGCAGTGATGAAAGAGTTTTAAAATTTTCTGCTGCTTTGCACCGTCTCCGAAATCTCGTAGATTTAATTTGTTTTAATTACAAGAAGAATATCGAATCGTCCAATGACGGTAATGTGATATTATTATTCGGAGGCGAAGTTTATTTACTTTTGCAAAAAAAGCAGAGCTTATGAACTGACTAATCTGCTTTATTGAAAACTGTAATTTTAAGTATTCTGTGCAATAACTTACTAAAAAGCGCTGTTTATAACGTTCATTCATACATCAATTTATTTTAGCAAAACTACCATGGGTCGTTGTTAACACGCGGGGGCGGCGCACTGGCGCGGTTGGCGGCGCTGGCCACCCCGCTGGCGAATGACGACGATACGCCCCGGGTCGGCTCCTTGAAACCCACCAGCAAGAGGAACTTTGTCTTTACGAGCATCGATGCGCCCACGCCTGATGAAAACGAACCCAAAGTAGGCAATATATTAGTATTAAGCGGGATTTACATGGTACGAGTACATTTATGTTAGTTGTTATAAACGAGCGATCCAACTGAACTTCTATTAAAATATCCAATCAAAATTAACTACATGTTTCACTCCATTACACGTTCTTCATGACCTCTGTAAACCGTAGCATATTCGTAACGTGTAAACACAGATTTATTCGTTAATAATTAAGTGCACCATGTTTTTTAACCACTGTGAGAATTTCCTGATATTTCTCCTATTTTATATGTATATCTTTTATTTTAGTTCCAATGTTAAATAATAATATAGTATTTTTTATTTTCAGGTGACCAAAAGGAAGGCTGAGAACAATGCAACACCGAAACTTGTGAAGAAAATGCGTACTGAAGACAAACTAAAATATTCTAAATCTAGCTTGTTAGATCATATGAAAAGTTAGTGGAATATTTAATTAATTTTATTTTGTAAGACTAGAATGTAAGTAGTATAATTTTTATAATGGAATTAAAAAGAGGATATAATTTTTCATATTATAAAACTTGTTTAATTTATTCTAAAATTAGAAATAAATTTAAAATAAATAAACTATTGGAAACGAAGCATTCTGTTTTCATAACTGCTCCAAAATGCTACCAACTTATCTGTGAAATGAACGGCGGCGCTAGTAGTAATACAAAATTACATTTCAACCAATCACGACTCTGCTGCAAATTGAATGTTGTAAAAGTTCTAGTTCCAATGTTGGCCATTTCACACACAGATGCGATGGTACTTTCCCAGCGTTCCGAGACGCGCTGAAATCGATTAAAGTACCCGTAATCGCGTTCCGAATCACTGTCAGCCATACATTTTTTTGCTTTTCTGATCGCTGACAGTGCTGAAAGTCTGATTCGGAATATCAAGTAATGCAACAAGCAGACTTATTTCCGGTTGTAAGTGTGACTACCATAAAAAATCTACCAATTAAATGGGAAATATGCTTGCAATTGCAGCACTGCACGCACAAACATGTTTGCTTGGTTTTTACTGGATGAATATCCAGTAAAGTTTTTGCGGTCGTGATAAAACCGATTAAAAAGCCGATCAAGTTCGTAGCGGACCACACTGTCTAAATAATTAGGTAACACTGTTTGCGATAAAAATAGTCGAGTATTTTTTTATAGAGAAATATTTTTCACCACGAACCTTCTAAAATCAGCCAATTATAAAAACCCCCTTTATCAGGGAATGTTTTAATTGCTAATCACTAGTAATGTAACGACCCTCACGAGTTTTCTTAGTTATTTTTATAATTATGAATTTTGTAGAGAGCTCTTGTCGTTAAATACCTCATATTGCACATAAAGTCGTAGAGCTTCAGCAAAACTGGCAGAACATTTACATATTTCAAAGGCGATTCAAATGTTTTTTTCCACGACGATAAGTGTCGGAATATTATCTAAAAAATATTTGGAAAATTTTCCATAATTTTTTAATATATCAACTTTTCGTAACGTCATCGAACAGTTTCATAAGTTGAGTTAAGCGCCCACTACACTACTCGCGAAGCTGATCGAAGTAAGCTGAGGACGAGAGTGTAGAGAGGCACTTCGTGCAATTTCGCTTCGCTTTGGGCAACTTCCGTTCTGTGTCGGTTTTTTGCGTCCAAGTCGAAGGGCCCGAAGTTCGAACACGAAGTGTCACATTACATTACTCGACTTCAGTTTAATAAAAGTTTTTGTCAGCGCATGTCGTTTATGTCGTGGCCAGGATAAGTTTGTGGTCTCACAAGGGGAATCTGTTATATGGGACGCTAAACATGCGGGACATAAAGAAAAAAAATCATTAATCTTATTAATTTTTTTTTAGTATGTATTCGTATAAAGTTGAAATAAGCAAGAGAGCACAAAGCAGCGGCAGCTGCAATTGCATCATCCATCTTTAAGGCCTGCCTAGCGACTGAGTTTTTTCGAAGTCCTACGAGTGTGTAGTGTGCCTCCTCGCCTCGGCTAACTTCGCTCTGGCACTTCGTCGAAGAACTTCGGACGAGAGTGTAGTGGGCGCTTATAGAGAGGCACTTCGTGTAACTTCACTTCGCTTTGGGCAACTTCCGTTCTGTGTCGGTTTTTTGCGTCCGAGCACACCCCGGACAATTCATACAGCCGTCGCATTTTAAATGCCTACTCCTTTTTACACACGCGTATGTGTGAGTGAACCTTGTAGGGTTAACACTTATCGGAATTTACACATTACTGGCATGACTAGACATTACCACTAGGTGTCAGTTAGTAAACACACCTAAAATATTGTGTAAATTATTCGCTGAACTACCTAGTTATCACACACTAGTTGTTTAAATTCATATTTTTTGTACTTTTATACTATTTTTAGATTAAGTTTGATTGAAATAAATTTTATCTTATCTTACATAAAGATATTTATTGAAACACCAAGGTTTCCGTAACTGTAATTAACTCGGTTAAGCACATCATATAGCACTCACATTTAGTTCTTATTCAATCCACTAAGAAAGAGTAACAAAAGTGTCACACTACATTACTCGACTTCTTCAGTTAAATAAAAGTTTTTGTTAGCGCATGTCGTCTAATGTCTGTCTCTTATTTTTAGAATTATTACAAGGGGAATCTGTCTGTTATATGGGACGCTAAACATGCGGGACATAAAGATAAAAAAAAATACCTCCATTTTTTTTGTAGTATGTATTCGTATAAAGTTGAAATAAGCAAAAGAGCACAAAGCAGCGGCAGCTGCAATTTGCACGTCATCCATCTTTAAGGCCTGCCTAGCGACTACCCCTATTATAAGTTACTTTATGCTAGCGACTGAGTTTTTTCGAAGTCCTACGAGTGTGTAGTGTCTCCTCGCCTCGGCTAAGCGTCCACTACACTACTCGCGAAGTTGATCGAAGTAAGCCGAGGACGAGAGTATAGAGAGGCTCTTCGTGCAACTTCGCTTCGTTTCGGGCTTTACTTTGACTCCAATTTGACACTTCGGACGAGAGTGTAGTGGGTCGTTTACAGTACGACACAAAAGAGTAGCAGAACCTTAGATCATTTTATCTAAGAGCAGAACAGAAAATGAGGCAGCGCAGCACTGGTAATTTTTCAGCCAATCATTGCAATTTCCTGTTTTTGGCTACCAATCACTGCCAGTTTATTTGGTGTTGCTTTTGGTAAATAATTTTAGTTCCATTAATTTCGACTCTTTTGTGTCGCACTGTACCTATACATGCATGGTTACATTTTTATCAACTAAAAATAATAATTTTGGGAAAATATTTTTTTTACATGGTATTATTCGTGACATTTCTTTCTTTATGGTGGCAGCATTGAGATTTCCGTAGGCGATCTCGCTCTTTCTTTTGTTAAATTTGTCTGTCTCTTTTTCTCTTCGACCAATCGCAAACGCGCGTCCGCCAGTTCGCCGGCCGGCTGCTTGTGGTGTTCTCTTCTAGTTTTTTCAATCAATGCTCGATTTTGTGTGGTGTGGGGTGATATCGTAGCGTAAAAATAATTCTAGTCAAGTAAATTATTGTAGAATCTCCATAAAGTACACCTAATTGGGTTATACAGGGCATACACGATGGCTAACGAGAACAAAGAAATTGGTGACATCGTAAAGAAATGCAAAATTCTCCTCTTGGATATCGAAGGGACCACGACGTCGATCAGCTTTGTTAAGGTAGGTCCAAATTGATTACCGGCCGGTGTTTTTACACACGTCGCTGTATTTTTTCAAAAGTTATTATTGTTCATGCAATTTCATTGAGAATAACCAAGGGGCCTGAGGGCCGAGTAAAATGGTCGTAATTTAGGATTCTCAATATGGATGCCGGATTCAAAATGGTAGGTACCCTTTTTCTGCCCAACTTGCATTGTCTGCAAAGCATCTTTATAGATTTTGTACGATCTGTATGCAGCCCCTACTAGAATCGTGCTGTTTTTCATTATATATTTTGTTTTTTTTCTGTTTCATCGTGTTTTAGGCAGGCGATCGATGTATTTTTGCATTTTTGCTACTAGGTGGGTATTTCAATTCGTAATTTGTATAGCACGCGGCGCAATCGTTGTCAAGGAGCGGAATTCCACGTCGGGTGCGAGTTTCGTTTGCCGGTGAGAACAGCTGTTCGGAGCAGCTGGTCTGTAAAAAATGTGGAACAGTTATCTGTACCACATCGATAGGCGTCAAATCATATAGGCCGTCCTTGTCACACTCGTGTAGAAATCATAAAAATATGACAGAGATGCATGCCAACATAGGCTCTCTGTAATTTGTCGAGTTATGTTGTGTTGGTAGCATTGAACCATTGACTGCTTCTATAGGTTTTTTACCTTACATTTTCTAAGCTTTAGAAACTTGTCAGTGAATTTTTATTATATCAGTTCATTGATTAATAATAGGTGCATTGACCTGAACTTATAGTTCTGGTACCTACAAAGCTGGTCAAACATGAATAGTTATGTGTATAAATAATCTTTGACCAGTATCTATCTAGCCATTACCATCATCAGGAACACCGAGAATAATCTTCAGAAAAGATACTTGTATGATAATTTGGTCCACATCTTTACAACTTGTCCATATACTTATTCCGTGTATTTAAAACCAATCTTTAACAGTCATTACCATATTTTTTAATTTTACCCACTTCTCTAGTTAACTATTACTAGAAATGTTACAGAAAAAAGTTTTGAGACAAAATTTTAGGTTTTGGTAAATAAAAATATTAATTTGTTTTGGAATTAAGCTACCATGAGATTCACATGTGAAATGAGTCTACATATTTCATTCACACAATCTTGTCTTATTCATCTGTTATAAATCAACATACATAGTAGTCCTATAAACATATTTCTATTTCACTAGTTAAAGCATACTTGTCTCTTAATCTAGATGTTGGGCGAGCAGAGCTCCAGTTGGCTCATGAGGAGTACACACTAAAATCATTTTCAGATTGCTATGTCTTGAAGAGATGGACTAAAAGTAGTGCCATTAGAATACTGCTAGAAGTTCCAACAACTCACTGTTTAGGTTCTATACCTATAAAACAACTTGTAAATACAAATGTAATGAAAAGAAGGGGGGAAAGAAAAGTAATTTGTTATTTTTAACGAAGTAGGTACAAAGAAAAGAAAGAGGCCTATATATGGGTAGATATAGGCTGAGTAGATAGGTACAAAGAATAGTCTGTGTGTTGTGTGTTAGTGTGATGGATTCTAGCTCTTTATGTATTGGTACCTACTGCATCAATGCTACATTACTATGGTGCAGTTAATATGCAGTCATAGAAAACTGCACTCCATTTCGCAGATAAAATGTGGATCATTGCGAAACTGTCCTATTATAGCAATGCATTTGCACCAACTGCATCAAGACTACATCACAAATCACACTTTGTATTTATTTAAAAAGACAACAAAGGTGCAGTGTGTAAAAAAGTATTTTTTTAATCTAAGAGTTAGTACTTAATAACTAGCATGCACATTGGTTGGTGTAGTTAGAATGATGTCTTGGAGAACTGCACTCCATTTAGCAGCTAGGGTGATGACCACACGGTCAGAGAGCAGTTGCCTGTACTAGCTTTAGCTTGCTTTTGTCTGCAGTTCTCCTGTGCATATTAGGATTTAGGTTTTTTTGTTTGTCTTTTAGTTTCATGAGCATAATGTTGTGTTGTTAGTTTCAGGGTTACTTTTTAGATAAGATAAAGATAAAAAAACGTTTATTCAATGATACAGTACAAGAACAACAAATACAAAACAGAGTATACACTAAGAAGAAACAATAAAATATATGTTATCGCTGATGTACTGCACCCTTGAATGGGCCCTAACTCAGCATAATGTTGCGACGACACGAGGCACGTCACAACGCTGTTCTTCCGTTATTCTTCCGTTACTCTTACTTCCCCTTCCTATATCATCTGTCTTTTGGGCGATTTTGCAGCTTCATCATAGTGTTATGAAAAGTGGTTGGGCAAAAATTATAAGTTTATCTTCTTTTGATGTGTCTGGCCCATTATAATTACCCTTGAACTTTGCGGCCTTATTTACAGCGGAGTCTGCGCAACGAGTGCTATAAGTGCGTGCGTACGCATGTGTTGTGGCGGATAAGTAAGGGGCTGGAAGAACACAAAGTAGGTTGAGTTGTTTTAGGTGTACTGCATATTACTTATTTATTTACTTCCCACTAATTTGTTCCCAATATTATGAATAATAAGCATATTATACTTCTGAAAACTTGTATATTATACTCTCGCAGATAATATCTCATTCTCTATGAAAGTATCTAAATAGCCTAAATATGACCTTTATTTATTATTACTTGTAGTTCTGTAGTCTATAGAAGGGAGATACACTGAAATTTTATAAAAAAATATGTATTTACTTTAACGGTTAACCCCCCTGAAAGCCAGGAAAATCCTACTATTGAGAGGACTATAGAGTGTTTAGTATCGTCATCTTCAGCTTCATTTGCTGCCTCACATTTGTCTTACTTCATCAGCAATCCACCAGATTGAGACCTAGTCCCAGATTTGTTTTAGGTCTACTTGATTGTTTACTTGACTTATCCATGAAGTGTTTTTAGACGTGAGTTTAATATGGTTTCTATACCAAAGCTCTAGTTTCATTAAATACTCAGAAGAGTTTCGTACGTTTTATGATCTTTATTCATCATCATGAGAATGGATACCTATAATATTTATGACCAGAATTATGCGAAATACCGTAGCGCAGATTTTAACCTTAAAATGCGCTCTATAAATTTATGAATGCACAGGAAAATTAAATGGTGATTTTAGTATTTTTCTGTGAAATGCTGAAATAAAATACTTGTTGCTTTGAGATGATGAGAACCCAGAGACTACTAGGTATATGTACTGAGAACAGAAAATTCATTCTATAAATGTTAATAAAATCGCCTTTTATGGGAGGTTATTGGGACTGATTCTTTAAGATCACTTTCAGATTATTTTACGAGAGGATCTTTGACTTTTTTGGTTCCAGGTATATTCGGAAATACGAGAAAAAAAAGGTCGGCAGGAATAGCTCAATGTCGGCAGGTAGAATTTTTGGGGTGTTTCGCATTATTCGACCTACAAGTCGTTAACCAATCAAACAAAGTATGTTTCTTTGGATTCTCTTTTAATATGTATGGTTACCTACTTACTGGCAAATGATAATGAATGATATCAAACAGCCGCTGCGAGTGGGTATTACTTAAAATCTACTAATGATTCTAGGCTCAATGTCGGCCACATATTTATAATATTTCAATGTTTTTAAAAAAAGTATGAAAGTGAGAAGAAGTCGGACTACTTAAGGATAAAGGATACCTTTTTGTGTTAGTGATTTCAGCCAACCATAACTTGGTCCTTGTGGGAGAAATAGCATTTTGGTCAGGGACAATTTCTTTGTTAGGTTTTGAGTATACTGATACCTCGTAATCTGTTAGATAAAATTTTACTCTTCTTTAACAGGTCTTGGTGATAAGTTTTGTATAAACAATCCGGGATTGTTCTAATGTGGCCTGTTAGACTTTCTCGTTAGCCCTTTTCTTGAGCTGTGCTTTTTGGCGATACTTTCACAGGAATCTATCGAGGAGACTTTATCGACACTCTCGTTGGGTGTCTCGAAATTTTTAACATAGATACGGTTCATGAGATTGTTATTTTCCAAACTACTCTCCAAAACCTAATTCATTTTGACTGCAACTTGGGTCTCGTAAAGTATGTGGATATAAAACAATTAGTAGATAGGTATAATTTTTTGGCTATTCATGACTTTAATGCATTCGGGGTTTGGCTAAGTAAATCGTTTTGTCTAGGCAAAATAACATCGGGTTACGTACTAGGTATTTATAACTTTTTCTCAGTTGGAATGGAACTCGAATGGGTAAAAAACAAAGTAAAGTTAAACAAGTCCTGAGTAATGTTTTCCTCTGTCCTTGAAAGTGCGAGCACTTGGCCCATTATATGCACGTGTAGACAAGTATCAAGACTTCGTGCCGTTCTTACGACTCTCATAAAAATGTACCCGTAGTATGAATATAGTGAATGAGGGGTGCAAAAAATCGAAACGGGCCAGTGCTCAAAGAGGGGAGCGAGTTTTTGCAGCGTCTGCCTTTTAATTGCGTCCTTGATGCCATGTGCTTTGTTGCATAGATGCGTTTTAACTGCTAGTGGACGAAAGGGAACGTGGGGCTTTATAGTGTCATATTCGTATTGTCCTTCGGTACTGGCATGTATAGTATATGCAATTTTATATTGGCTTCGTTAATTTTAATTACAAACTTCTGGGTTTGTTTTGACAATCACAACACGGGTTCTTTGTGTTGTAGAGTTTCATTCGAACACCCATTTGTTATTTTAATTGTTAGGTCATAAAGGCAACTTTGGAGACCGTGTGACTAGGCGCTATCAAGTTTCATTTTATAAAACCAGGCAGATAAAACAGATAGGTAACGAAATTTCCATAGCTATAGTTAAGTTACGTGAAATTACGATGATTGTGTGCGAGACGTCTCCCTCCACACATTTGTTTACTCAAATATTATTCTGAATGATTTGGAATATATCCAATTTATGATCAAACATAAGGTTCATTACACGTATTAAAAGACTATTCGATAGCGACTTTTTTCTTGTGGTTTTTGGACTTTTGTAAATGACAGTAAAATATTTTTCGCCATTATACAAGTAGCCCATGTCCGCATGCAAAATTTTATAAAAATCGGTTAAATTGTTGAAAATGTCAAAAACAAAAATGTCATGTTATTTTGATTTAAATTTTACTAACTTAGATTATAAGAAGATTTTGTTACTAACCCACTACCTATGGACATATTTAGTCTGAAATAAAGAATATATTATTATTTTTATTATTAAAAACATTAAAATAAAGAAAGAAGCGTACTTTTTAATTTATTGTAATAAGAATGCAAAATGTGCCTGGAGTTCAATTTAGATCTAACCTCACACCTGTTCGCTTACCGCAGTGCAGTACTGCTGCGTTCTGAGGTAACGAAATTATACCAATATTCAGTAACCATCCTACCGTATAATCGAGTGAACTGTTGTATGCTTGTAAGTCCAGTGAATAAATAAATAAAAGACTAAGACTCAAAGTGTTAGTAGGTATAAATTACTAAGATAACAAAAAGTTATCCCTGCTAGCATGCAGTTGCCTTTTGAAATATATTAAAATAGAAAAGATATGAGATCGTTTATATAAAAATATAAACGATCTCATATCTTTCTGCCTGGAAAGGTTACGGATGCAACGGATGTTACGGAGCAACTGCATGCCTGGAAAGGTTACGGATTCCATTTTCCAAAATCATGTTAAGCTGTTTGTTCAAGCTGTACTAGATAGATAGATAGATAGATAGATAAAAAACGTTTATTCAATGATACAGTACAAGAACAACAAATACAGAGTATACACTAAGAAGAAACAATAAAATATATGTTATCGCTGATGTACTGCACCCTTGAATGGGCAGATACGATCGTCAATCTAAGCCAAAGGACATCTGACGACATGAAAACTGACAATAAGCGTACGCGGCCACTTAATACTGACAAAACCTGCGATATTCTATCCTCCAATCCACGAGGAGAAAACATCTGTAGTGACGTTGATTGTCACGACGAGGCAAAATATGGTTACAAGGCTGCAGAAAGTGAGAGCACAAAAAATGCCCCGTTTTTACATTGTTCGCGGCCTATATGCGTCGAGAGCTATGCAGCCGCCTCGCGGGCAACCGGCGGCGGCGCCGGCAGTCAACCAGCCGGTTTGGACAGCGGCCCCGACAGTTCGTTCACCCACCTCACCTCGTAGACGACGCCGTTTCTCCAGGACACCTAACCACTACCTATATAAAACAGCGACCTGAAATAGTTTCAAATTGCTTTGCTTCATCAACTTGATTGTTCGGTAGTCTGGTACAGTACAATGGATATTGTACTGTGGCGTGCGAAGTGTATGAAAGTCGAATAATAGATTTTTGGTTACCTACCTATTTAAACAAAGTTTTTTTCACTGTACTAAAGGAAATCTCTAACTTCATCTGCACTAACAATCGATGTTCCATACGTATGAAGTGTACCGCTTGTTCGTCGGCATATAAATGCTCATTTAGTAGTACAGCCGATGTCCATGCAGCAAACTTCACCTTTGGTCGGCACTAGACCACTCTTGATGATACCTTGTGGCAATAGCGAAACACTTGTCGGGGTGTTAGGTGGTTCTCTCCTTCCGCAAGGTAACGCCGCATCTATTAACTATTGAAATTCTTTTTATTAATCGGTTTTTTAGCTAAGTCTTACATACTTCAAGAAGCAACACCGTTCATGGGGAGGGCTTTGTCTTTCGGCTTATATGATAAAAATGACGACCACGAGGCAGCCAGCTCTCTCATCACCATTCACTTTGTGTGCAAAGCGGGGGTCAAGCAGAATGGCCGGTCACTGATTGATTCGCCATTTTGTTTGACCCCCGCTTTGCGTGAAAGTGAATGGCGACGAGAGAGCTGGCTGCCTCGTGCTATAATATATTTTATAGCTGCCGTGTGTGGACCCCTTAAGAGGCGACTTAGGGACTACACATTGAACAGGGAACGGGCAGCAGCGCTCTCTGATACAGTAACCTTTTAATCTGCGATCTCCAACCCGCCTGCCAAGCGTGGAGATAATGGCAAAACCCCCCACTTAAGTGGAGGAGGCTCATAGTCCAGCAGTGGACTGTAACGGGCCGTTGATGTTGATGTACTAACCAAACTGGGAACAGTATCACGTAATGAATTTTTGTTTGACCTGTATCCCCACAATCGAACTCAGAATCTCCGTACTGAGAGGCGACAGCTCTACCGCTCACCTACAAAAGCTGTTAAAAAGTCTTTTCGAAGTAAGATTTTACATAATCATTTTTCGACGTCTAAACTAGCTAATAATAGGAAGGACGAAAGTTTGTCCATGGTGAGCACGTTCACTACCATGTGACCGCTCACTATGCACATGATCGCTCACTGTCCTGAATCAACGACTTCCTAACCAGGCAACGGTATTAGAGTTATATCCTACTAATGTTTCAGGATAAGTTGTTCCCGTACGCGGAGGAGAATGTGAAGCAGTTCCTGGACAGCCAGTGGGAGACGGCTGAGGTGAAAGAAACGGTCGCGGCGCTGCGCAAGCTCTCCATCGAAGACAAGGACGGCAGCGTCGAGGGCGTCGTCATCATTCCTGGAGAGGTAAACTAAATACTTGCGTGAGTGAATGCGTTCTTCATGAACATTAAAAACTAGATACTTTTTTTGAGTCCAGGATCCTTGCGTGATTTCTTAGCGTCGTCCTCACTTTTGAGACAGTTTTTTGAGTTACGCAGTGTTAAAATTTTGAGGATGTGAAGTATCGTTGCGTATACGAAGTCAAGGAAGACGAGGATTAAAGAAAAGTTGCATGATTATTGGTTGTTACCATGGGGAATAATGACTGTGTTAGTGAAACAAGATTTGCGGGCGAAATTACCCCACGTCCAACTTTAGAGTTAGACATCAGACATTGCACTTCAAGTGAATATTAAAAACACAAATTGCATTGTTTTTAAGGCGACAGTCAGACAGACAGATCAATTCTAAACATACAATAGGTCTTATGAAACAATTCGATCGCTCAGATTTTTGATAATTTGTGTTTTCACTAAGTTATGATTTTTTATCCAAGTGGCGCTAGTGTTCACATAGGGCACCCTCTTGAGAAGCATTCGTGACTGTGTCATATTTCAGCAACAAATGGTGCTTAGTTCTTAGGTGCTCAAAGTGGAATACCTCAACATCACAAACCAAAAGAAGACAAGGCATCTGTTTATACATGACTGCCCAAAAAAAGGAGTGGGATGTGTTCAGGGATCACGTATGTATGTGAGTTTCTTTAATCCACCATAACTACTGCCAGATTCAGATTTAGATCAGATTTGGATGTATGGGGTATCGTTAGAATCCTTAAATCAGCCCAAGTGACACAAGTTGTAATTTTTTTTACGGCGCAGTCGTGTTTTTAAATTTGAGATGATTATTTCATAAGTCATCATTATTACCAATTCATCAGTTCATCACATACACTTATAGTTTGTTAGACATTTTATATATCGAAAAATTATCGTGTATGACGTGGTTCCGGGTCTATATTAGAAAGCATATATTAAAAACCCCTATTTCAATGTCGCATACCAGTCATACGCACAATTATAAATCCGCATAATCTTAATTTCTATAAATGAATACGCATCATGTTAATGTGCATAATATGTAATATTCATAACAATAACAAAGCATAAATTTAATAAATATAACGTTAGTTTTCATACACATTAAAAAATATAAATAAATTCAAGGATTATCATATTTACAAGAAAAATATTGCTGACAATTTTATGCAGTTCATTGTATTTAATTATGGATGGAACTTTAACAATTACACCAAGCATGTTCCAGCAGTTATATACCATACATTGTTGTGCAAATAGGATCCTTGCGTGATTTCTTAGCGTCGTCCTCACTTTTGAGACAGTTTTTTGAGTTACGCAGTGTTAAAATTTTGAGGATGTGAAGTATCGTTGCGTATACGAAGTCAAGGAAGACGAGGATTAAAGAAAAGTTGCATGATTATTGGTTGTTACCATGGGGAATAATGACTGTGTTAGTGAAACAAGATTTGCGGGCGAAATTACCCCACGTCCAACTTTAGAGTTAGACATCAGACATTGCACTTCAAGTGAATATTAAAAACACAAATTGCATTGTTTTTAAGGCGACAGCAACAAAACAGGACAATATTTTAACGCTAATGCATAATCAAAATTTACATATTATTTCAGTTTATTACATACGGTAGTATATTAGCCCCTTGGAAGTAGTCAAATTAAGCGTCTAGTACCTACCGTCGTCGAATAGGGGATCGGACTACTTTTTTTAATTTTATAAATCCAAACTACTTACTTTCTGCTATCGAACACTAAAATAATTTTTGCTCTATCTTTAAAATTGACCGAGTTATAAATTCAAGATTAGACAGAGAGGCACATACCCACTTGTGTCATTTGTTAGTAACGCACTATAATCTCCATACAAAAAATAGATTTTGAAAGGGACAGACATATTGAAAAACACTGTAAATTCGTTTTTCAACCGATTCTGTTTTTTTCTTCGCAAATCGTCTGCTACTAATTTATATTTTAAAAATAATTAATAAAATATGGTAAATTCATAAAATATGGTGAATAGTCCGATCCCCTATTGCAAATGCTATTCTACAAAACTCAAGCAATAGAAATGACAAGACTATTTGTACTATAATGGCGGTGGTGTTTTGTACTTGTATTTACGTAACCGATAAAAGCAGATAGTGTGTTATTCACATTTATCTCATTTGAGTTGTGCAATACGATATATTTTAATTAATGGATTGGCTGGTTCGTTTACAGTTTTGATAAACATTCTGAATCATTTTCGGATACAAAGGTATTTAACAAACAGAAAACCCAGTTCCTAGCCCCAGTCCAGTCCAAATTAACGACTGATATTCTATGATAAGCCTGTAGGCTCACAGTTACAACCACCTCTTAAAACCATCATATTTTCGAATAAATAGAGCCTGCATATCGGGTGTCGTAGGTGGTGTAACGGTTAGCTAAGGTCGCTATACATTCTGAATGGAACCTCACCCGCCACACACAGTAGTCCAAGATATCTAGCAAATCGATCTGCAAACGAAAATAAGTTGTTCTGTAACTAGTAAATGCCATAGGGTGGGTAAACCTTTTGGTCTACTGTACCAATGTGTTATCGAATTTCGAAATAATATAAATCAACATTCAACCAAACAGTTACATAGCGCGTTTTAGTTTTATTCACCAATCAATTATGTACTAAAGTAGTGAATAAATGAGTTTTCTATTCTATTCTTTCTATTCTACTTGTTATTTATAAATAACACTAATTGCATACTTAGTTGGTAAGACGGCGGCAACTAACCACATTTAATTTTAAGCTCACAGCAAACGTGATATTTCTATTAACTACACGATACCAGGAAACCAGGATGTGTGTGAAGTTAACCTAGGCCTGATCGCCCAGATTTGGAATTTGGAATAAGCCTGAGCCCCTTGGTGGGAACATGGTGTGCTGACGATTGGATCCCCACTCCTAATAACAAGGGTGTCATTGATTTTTAATAATTAATACATCCTTCTACAACCTGGCTGAATTTTTTTGTATATTCATTTGCGTAGCCGAGTGGTAGAGCGTGCAATTCTCATTAGTTACGGAAGTTCCGGGTTCGATTCCCCGTGTGGACGCTGCTATGGTTAAACAAAAATCACTTTGTGAGACTGTCCCCGGTTTGGTTAAGACAATGCAGGCTGATTCACCTGATTGTCCGAAAAGTAAAATTATTCCGTGCTTCGGTAGGCACGGTAAGCCATTTGTCCCGGCTATTCAACAGAATATATTTATGTTTAACAGAACACTTTTTGAAAAAGTATCAGTTCATGTCTACTTTAAACAACTACCACGTTGCTAAATTGTCGAACAGACTGAGTTCAGCAGCGTTCGCAGTTAAAAAAATTAGAGCTCTTACCGACGTAGACACCGCTAGACTAGTCTACTTTAGTTACTTTCATAGTCTAATGACCTATGGTATTCTATTGTGGGGTCACGCTGCGAATGCTAATAGTATATTTATTCTGCAGAAACGGGCTGTTCGTGCAATTTATAGATTAGGGCCTAGAGTGTCACTGAGGGAAAAGTTTAAAGAAATCAATATTCTGACATTTGTGTCTCATATCTATGACAATCTTGTGTATGTAAAACGAAATATGAGTAATTTTCAGAAGCACAGTGATATACACAATTTTAATACTAGAAATAAAGACAAGTTGGTTGCTTATGTCAGCCGACTACATAAAATTTGTAATTCTTTTAAAGGCAATTGTATACGCTATTACAATAAGGTCCCTACTGATATTAAAAACTTGCCTTTAGACAAGTTTAAAATAATTATAAAACAGAAATTGTATAAAAAAGGTTACTATAGGATATCTGATTACTTAGAAGACAGATGTCCATGGGAATAGATTGCTTAAGTGGCAGGCCTTTTCGATATTTAATTAGCATTAATTTTGTAATATTTTAATTTTTTATTTAAAAAAGGAAACGCAAAAGATGCGACGACTGTGGAGTTTCTTCGGTGAGCTCTTCTCCACAGATTCCGCCATTGTGTTAGTGAACTCACCCAAAAAAATGTAATGACGGATCTAAGTGATGTAATAACATCCTATGGAAATAAATTATTTTGACTTTGGAAAATAGTCGTTACGTGCGGCTCCGTAACTCAGACACTGAGTTTTATAAGGTCGGTTGTCGATCTTCAACCTACACGAAAAATAAATAAAAATAACGTGCAACATGTGAACTTCCAGGATGCGTCGAAGGAAGACCAGATCGAGGGCTTGGTGAACAACGTGAAGTGGCAGATGTCGGCCGACCGCAAGGCGGGGCCGCTCAAGCAGCTGCAGGGACTCATCTGGAAGCAGGGCTACGACAAGGGAGACATCAAGGGACAGTGAGTCGATACCTTAGGGGCTACCTGACTGCACACTAGCGCCACTTCGAAAAAAAAAGTATATCAAAAATGTGTACGATCATTTTAAAGTTTATACCTACAGTATTATTAGTTTTAGTATTTTCAGAAATAACTTATTTTATTAAATCTTATACGATGTAGTAAGAGATAGCGGAAGTGCTAAAAACGGCCGTTAGTACAAATAACCATAGTTAACTGAATTTATCAATTCTAAACATACAATAGGTCTTATGAAACAATTCGATCGCTCAGATTTTTGATAATTTGTGTTTTCACTAAGTTATGATTTTTTATCCAAGTGGCGCTAGTGTTCACATAGGGCACCCTCTTGAGAAGCATTCGTGACTGTGTCATATTTCAGCAACAAATGGTGCTTAGTTCTTAGGTGCTCAAAGTGGAATACCTCAACATCACAAACCAAAAGAAGACAAGGCATCTGTTTATACATGACTGCCCAAAAAAAGGAGTGGAATGTGTTCAGGGATCACGTATGTATGTGAGTTTCTTTAATCCACCATAACTACTGCCAGATTCAGATTCAGATCAGATTTGGATGTATGGGGTATCGTTAGAATCCTTAAATCAGCCCAAGTGACACAAGTTGTAATTTTTTTTACGGCGCAGTCGTGTTTTTAAATTTGAGATGATTATTTCATAAGTCATCATTATTACCAATTCATCAGTTCATCACATACACTTATAGTTTGTTAGACATTTTATATATCGAAAAATTATCGTGTATGACGTGGTTCCGGGTCTATATTAGAAAGCATATATTAAAAACCCCTATTTCAATGTCGCATACCAGTCATACGCACAATTATAAATCCGCATAATCTTAATTTCTATAAATGAATACGCATCATGTTAATGTGCATAATATGTAATATTCATAACAATAACAAAGCATAAATTTAATAAATATAACGTTAGTTTTCATACACATTAAAAAATATAAATAAATTCAAGGATTATCATATTTACAAGAAAAATATTGCTGACAATTTTATGCAGTTCATTGTATTTAATTATGGATGGAACTTTAACAATTACACCAAGCATGTTCCAGCAGTTATATACCATACATTGTTGTGCAAATAACATTGTCACAAAAACATTCCCGCTGGCCATAGGAACCCCTTAAATACACACCACAACCTAGTCGTGTTTGGGCTCGTTGGATTTGTCTTAACAAGATCTTTAGTCATACGTGATGTCCAGGGTCTCATGATGGAGCCGGAAGGTGTCTATAGGAACTCCTTAAATACACACCACAACCTAGTCGTGTTTGGGCTCGTTGGATTTGTCTTAACAAGATCTTTAGTCATACGTGATGTCCAGGGTCTCATGATGGAGCCGGAAGGTGTCTATAGGAACTCCTTAAATACACACCACAACCTAGTCGTGTTTGGGCTCGTTGGATTTGTCTTAACAAGATCTTTAGTCATACGTGATGTCCAGGGTCTCATGATGGAGCCGGAAGGTGTCTATAGGAACTCCTTAAATACACACCACAACCTAGTCGTGTTTGGGCTCGTTGGATTTGTCTTACCAAGGATATTCCACTCCACGGCTTTAAAAGCTTGTTTAAAAAGGATTTTTAATTAAGCTTATTTCAACTTTAATCGAATTTTAAATTAAAGTTATACTAGATAATATTATGAAAATGAAAATTATGAAGATTTATTATTATGCAGATTATGTGTTATGCTATTTAATTATTATTCTAATCAAATATTATGCGCATTTTAGTTATGCCAAGCCTGTTATGCGGATTCATATTATGACAATTACACTATGCCAATTAAAGGACACCCCGTGGTTCCCAGTTACGTAAAAGCCAAACTAATCTTCCTGCGGATGTCGTTACAACCGACAGAAGGACTTCTGCCTCAGTGTAATCTACGTTATAGTACTGCTTTCTTTCCATAATTTATTCATGTCAATCACAATTTAATTAAATTAAATTTCCATAATCGTTCCAAACTATCTTGAACAAAATTAAATAGAACCATGTGGAATTTGATCACCTGGGTGATCAAAGTGGAATAAACCAAAACTAAAGAACATGGAACAACTAAACTAAACTTATACAACATGGATTCGGAAGAAGCTAGCCCCAAGTGACGTTGGACAAGGGCCGGAGGAAGACGAGATCCAGAAATCTTGAATTTGGTGACGATCACGACTGCAACGTTTTAAATTAAGCATCCCTCAGTCATCTTAGCAGAATGATAGATTCGTACGATTATTTTCTTCCTGCACTAATAACGCACCTCAGATAGTTTAATATTCTATTGCAAGTTCTTATTTGCACGGGACCACAGATTATTCGCGTAAAGAGAACATACCTAAATACTCAGCAGTAGTTTGGTTTAAATTGCATACGACGACAACAATTAAATTATAAATGCGAAAGTAACTCCTTGTCTGACTGTCTGTTGCGTTTTCACGGCTAATCTACTGTACCAAATTTCATGTGTCTATCAACACTAGTTTTTACTGCGGAAATAGCAACGGCAAGTATCGTAATGTTGGTTCCATATTAAATAATATTTTAGTCAAATAGTTGACATGAAAGTCGAGTCGAGTCGTGTTGAGATTATCGCACCGGCCACAGGTTACGCAGCATCATTACATTACAAATAAATGCGAATCACAACGGAGATTTGATTCCTAAAAGGTTTTTCAACAAGGTTTTTCCACAATTTCAGTGTGTTCGACGACGTGTCTGCAGCTTTGGAAGCGTGGCGCTCGGCTGACGGCCAGAAAGTGTACATCTACTCGTCCGGCTCCGTGCAAGCCCAGAAGCTTCTCTTCGGACAGTCAATGGCGGGCGATCTGCTCCAGTACATCGACGGACATTTCGACACCGCCGTGGGGGCGAAACAAGAAGCCACTAGCTACATCAACATCGTCGAAAAGATCGGCTGCAAGTCTGACGAGATACTCTTCTTGACTGATATTGTTAAAGGTAAGTGATGTTATTTTGTTGCTGCGGGGAACCCTATATATCCCTCCCGTGGGTATCTATACCTACTTTATTTAAGGGACTTGGGCTTAGTGCCATATAGGCAAAAGAATAGCAACCATTCACTAGATGTTCTAAGAAATACAAAGATTGGCGTTCTTTTAGGTTTTTATCAATTTATTACATTGGGCAATTCCGTGGTCTATTTGATGGTTTTTTGTGTTTTTTTAATTCTCGAAGTAGCTTGAATTCGCCGCTTAAGGCGTGACTCCTGCGAATGTTTTGACACAAATTAGTCTACACATACACATAATCAAACAAAGGAACCATAGACAAACATGCATTTTTTTTTGTGTTGTTGAGATGTTTTCTGTGTATTGTGTACAGCAAAACATAGCAAGAATCACTGCTTTAGACTGGGCAATATGATGAGTTCCATTGTGGGTCCGGGCTATTTTGTTTAAGGAAATAGTAATTACAGGCTCCTGTAAGCCATAGTGGCTTGTGATGAGTCAATAACTTTGTGACAAATGTGTTCCGGACCTTTCGAAGGCGTGCGCAGAGCCAAAGCCAACACGTAGAGGCCCGTTTGTTAATTTTAATAAAAAAATAAATATTCGTATTAAACATAGACGTAACAGATTTGTGTTAATTCTTCTCTTAGTGATTTAATACAAACACTAGAATCTGCCGAAAAAGTATATCTGTCAATAATAAATATCTTCAACTAAAAAAATAATACATATTTTAGATACCTATCACGTAGAACTCACGTATGTAAATTGTCCGTGTTTCAGAGGCGGAGGCAGCGGGCGCCGCCGGGCTGCACGCGGCGCTGGTGAGCCGCGCGGGCAACGCCCCGCTCCCCGCCGCCCCCGCCCCCGCCTTCCCCGTGCTGCGCAGCCTGGCCGAGCTCAGCGTGTCCAACAAGCGCAAGCCGGACCCGCAGGTGCCCCGCCGATAGCTCCCTTAGCCTGCACTTACACGAGGCGAACGCAACCAAGTTGTCGTGTTGATTGCCAAGCAACGTTCAAATTCCTCCCAACCACTCAGCCGCGTGACTAACAACCAACACTGGCATGGTTGGGTAACAGGGAGAAGTTTAAACCTTGTTGCCAAGTCAGTTTTCCCCGACTTTTCTGATATCTAATAAAAAAATAGTTTACAAAAATGCACCAAATGGCGGTTACAAAATCATGGATTTGTAGAAAAGCAGGCAGAATAAAAAAAATGTAGCTTGACATTTGTCTGTGTAATAATTTTAGATTAAAAACTCCTTCGTTGTGATTTATTAATTTAATTCTTCGATCACAGAAGGTATTAAATTCTCTGATACTTTCGAAAAAGGCATGATTTTAACCCCATCTATTGTCTTGGTTGGAACTATATTTTTTTATTAGCTATGAGAAAATCCCCCATCGGCAAGCACCTCCACCACGTCGTGTCGGCGCGAAGAGATCCGTGTCGTTTAAACGCGCCCTTACCGCGCCTGCGTCGCCCCCGCACCCGCACCCGCCCCCGCACCCGCACCCGCACCCGCACCCGCACCCGCACCCGCACCCGCACCCGCCGCGCTTAGCATGCACTGTGTAGTTGTTGTGTTGTCTGATATGATAGTACGATTCCTCTGGTACCCTTTTCCGACTGACGACTGTGCGAAATATAAAGTAACTGCTAAGTATTTCAGTTCTTGTCTTACGACGATGGAATAAGATCACTTTGCGTCGTCGTCATGATTTATTGTTGCATTGACAATTTGTTATATTAAGTTGCCTTACTTAGTCTTGTTTCTTACCTTACCAAAGATGCGTTCTTTTAAATAACTTATTTTAACAAGTTTAGTAGAAAGACTAGCAAAAAAGCCCTCAAAACTTAAGAGTCTATAGAATCTACTGAGGAGAAATGGAACTAAAATCTCTTGGGCTCTTACAGACGAACGGCAGCCGCCGACGCATTGACGGCAGCCATCGACAGGTGGTGACGGCTGCCGGGGTATCTGCCGTTGGCATATTGCCGCTCGTCTGTAAGAGCCCTAAATGGCGCACATGAATACAATAAGATGTAAAATATAAAAAAAAACTCTTTGTCAGCCAAACAATCAAATAGTAAAATTATTGTATAGTGGTGGTTTTTATAATATATTTCCCTATCTATCTTGCCTTTGTGTCGCTAAGCATGCACGACGCACGTAGTTAGTTGTAAAAGCATTCACGTAAAAATAATGCTGTATGAAGTGGAAGGTACGTGGCTTAATAACATGCGAAAGTATAGGGCGCATTCCGAATCAGACTTTCAGCGCCGTCAGCGATCAGAAAAGCAAAAAAATGTATGAGTTTTGCCTGCTGACAGTAATTCGGTACGCGATTACTTCGATTTCAGCGCGTCTCGGAACGCAGGGATAGTCGGCCAAGTGGTTTACCATTTTTCATTCAGTTTCATAGTTATCGAAAATTTCAATAAGGATTAATTTATACTCTATATCTGACAGATCGATTTGCAAATGAAAATAATCTTTGTTCTATAATTGCAACAAATTTTTTGGTCGACTATAGTTTACGTATTGTTTTGCTTTGGTGCGCGACTACACCTATTTTAAAACAAACCACATCTTGTTCGTCTAGCATTCTTTTTGCGTGAAAGGAACTATAAGAAGTTCAAAATTGGTGGACTGTATAGGTGCGCTCGCACTAGGCACTACTACAGCAACTGAGTTTTATTGTGCAGTATTGTTCGTAAAAATAAATTTGCCAAGTCATTTCACACAGCCTAGTGGGTCGCACCGATGCGTGATGGTTGAGGGTTGAACTGAATTTCTTAAATTATGTTTATACTGTTTTATAGTACATACATATTTATGCAAATTGGATAAATTTAAATGTCTTATGTATTTTACCTTATAACACAATTACAATATAGTTATTATAGAAATGTATATTTTATCAGAATAAAAAGTATTTATTTAAACGTTACACAGATTTTCTTTTACTCCTGTGCGTGCTGGTGATGTCAAACAAGTATACGTACAATATGGCATAATTAAAATCAGAATAAAATGCTATCAAAAGAAAAATATGCATCTGTTGTTTAGTAAAAAAAAACTCTGAATATATTAATTAGAACTATACTTGCGCACTTAAAAGACTAATAATATGGTATATAACTTATTGCAGGATGAGGAGACCACGCCAGCTGCCAAAATTTTAAAGACTGATATTGAACAGGAAGTCAAATCCACTGCCGAAACTGTTGCCGAAACAGCGCCTACAGCAAAGAATGAGACTGTGCAAATGGAGGTCGAAGATAAAGTAAATTCTAGTGAAGACAGCAAGAAACCTCCAGTAGTCAAGGAACAAATAATAGTCGAGGAACTGGACTCAAATGACGCTCACTCTATCACCTCTGTGGTAGATGTGGAGCCCACTGCTGTCGAGCTTCCCAAAGAGGATAAAGAGAAAAAGACTGAACAGAAAGAGACTGAAAAAGAGAATGGAGAAATTCAGAACGGGAAAGATGAAGCCCCTGTGCCGCAGGAAACCCCGCCTGTCGAAGTCATGGAAGTAGAGGAGGTGACGGACGACAAGCCGCTACCTGATGTTGCCGAGATCATCCAGGACGTTGTGCCAATCGTAGAGGAACCGGATAACGTAGAAGAAATGGAGGACCTCAAAAATGTCGGTGAAGTGCTGGAAAAAGAATGTGACGAGATTATGTCCAAGGTGAAAAATGTCACTAACCTCGAAACTATCACTTCTAAACCAGTATTAAATTCAATTGCTGAAGAAACTATGGAAACTGACAGTGGGGATACGAACGACATTGTAGAAGGAATATTAGACACTGAACTAGATCTCGAAATGAAACAATGTTCGGATATTGATCCGAACATAGTTACAGATATAGCTGATGAAGCAAAGACTGAAGTTGTGGAGAATAATGATGTTAAGAAAACTGATGAAAAAGATATAGAAGATAAAGTGGAAATAGTCTCAGAAAAGAAAGAAGTAGAAGTAGATGCACAAGAATTAAACACAGAAAAAGATAAACAAGAGATGGAAACAGAAACTGAAGACACAGTTTCAGACAAGAAAAATACTACTGAAGAGAAAGTTGAAAATGTTACGGAAAATAAAGAAGCGGTCTTAGAAAATAATGTTGATAAAAATGCGGAGAGCAGTCCTTTGGATGCAGAAACACAAGATACGAAAAAGGAAGACGCGCAAAATAAGAAAAATGAAGATGCACAAAATAAAGAATCCCAAGTAGAAGTAAGTACAGCTGAGAAAACGTCAGCTGATACGATATCGAAAGAAAACGAATCTGTAGAGACGGAAACATCTACAGAAGAAGCTAAACCTACAGAAGTAGAAAAGGTGACTGAAGAAGTAAAACTTACAGAAGTAGACATCGTAAAAGAATCGACACTAGTAAAAGCTGAAGAGGGATCAGTAACGGTTGAAAAGCCTACTGAAACTGCGCCACAAGCAAGCAAAGACGAGTCTGAGGAAACGCAACTAAACAACACAACTGCGAATGGTGACGTTAAAACTGCTAATGGCGACGCAAAAACAGAAAATATTGACGCGAAAACTGAAAATGTTGACACTAAAAAAGGTGATGCCACCGATGTCGCTATGAACGGTGATGATGTCAGCAAAGATGAACTTAGCTCTCGACTTACGGACGGGGTGGCAGAGAATGGCAAAGTAAACGGTTCCAATGGCGATTCCATGGAAGTTGAGAAGGGCCAGGGTGACTGCAAAGCGGAGCCCGAAAAGAACGATATTAAAGTGAAGTCTGTCACCATAGACGAACCTCGCACCGACCCGATAGAGCAACCTACGGAGGCGTAAAATGATTCGGTAAGTTTTTTACATTCTTTGTATTGTTAATAGGTTTTTTTTTTCATTTTTAGGGTTCCGTAGTAAAAAAGGCTGCATAACTAGTGTGTCCTACCCGTTTTGACATACGGAGCTGAGAAGTGGAACATGACGGTGAAGCTGGCCCACCGGCTACATGTCACTCAGCGCGCCATGGAAAGATCTATGCTTGGTATTTCGCTACGGGACAAAATCCGAAACGAAATCATCCGGCAGAAGATGTCTTCTGTGGATGATGTCATCCACAAGTGTAGCAAACTGAAGTGGCAGTGGGCTGGCCACGTCTGTCGCAGAACCGATGAACGTTGAAGCAGACGGGTTCTTGAATGGAGACCGCGTCTCGGGAAGTGTGGGACGCCCCCCTGCCAGGTCATTAGGCTGGATGAGGAGAGCGGGTGATGTGCGCTTTGGCGTGCCCCATGGGGAGGCCTACCGAGAAGTAACCGGTGTCCTCTGCGACCCCAGGATACCGGTGAAGCTAAAGGGCCTTGTGTACAAGAGCATCATCCGACCAGTCCTACTATACGGCAGCGAGACCTGGCCTGTCCTCGGAAGACATGTCCAGCAGCTACACGTCACGGAAATGAAGATGTTGCGATGGATGTGTGGCGTTACGCCATTAGATCGAATTCGTAACGAACACATCCGTGGCAGTCTCGGAGTCCGTGACGTAGCGGATAAGCTTCAGGAAAGTCGCCTCCGATGGTATGGCCATATAAGCCGCAGACCGTCAGACTACGTAGAAAAAAGATGCCTCGACCTCACTGTCCAGGGCCCTATATCACGTGGTAGGCCTAAAAAGCGCGGCTGGACGTCGTGAAAGCGGATATGGAAGAGAACAATCTCCCACCTAAGGATGCCGAAGACCGGGCAAAGTGGAGAAGATTAAGTAGGAAAGCGGACCCCAGCACTAGGCCGGGAAGCAGAATTTAATTAATGTAACTTATTATCTTTGGTACTTGACTTGTTTCTCTTGAAGCAAAAGAAAGACATCCTTATCACTATGAACTTGAAGTCTTATTATGAGATGAGCTTACATTTAAATTAATTAAGTACACCTTTATATTCGAGTATTTTGTTCTTGTTTCCAGGACCCTTGCGGTGGACAGACCGTGGCGATGTTGGCTCACATCAATGGATTGTCAAGACTGAGGTTGCTTCCACGAAATGACATCGCTTCCTAGTTTATACGTGTATTGAAATATTGAACTTCACTGTGTACCAGCGGCGACGGCGGCGTGTGCTGCTAGTAGATTGTAAGACAAGACAAGCTCTCATACTGCGAGTCATAAAATTGATCCCAAGGTAAATTGTTCCTGTCATTTGTGGGGTGGAATTACAGATGTAGATTTATTTGTATTCACGCATTTTTTAAAGTAAGTGTATTTAGGTATTTCGTATTTAGGTATATGTTAATCTATACAATTTAGCTGTTATATTACATTGGTAGATCGCTTCTTTCGGCGTACCAAATTAAATAACTTTAAAATTATACACAGTTAAATTTAACTGATTGATTTTCGTTAAAGGGAGTGTCCAGTCCATTAAACTGAACAACTTTTGTTCAGTTTCGTGGACTGAACACTCCATTTAACGAAAAACAACAATTTAAATTTCACGGTGTATAATTTGGCACTTGTAAGTGAAATTTTCGCAAGAATCTTAGGCAGCACACTCCAATTGTCGCCGATTTTCGTATTTTGAATTTAGGTAAGTTTATTCGTAAGGATTCCTAATTATAGTATGTATTACTCGATTTTTCTAAAGTATCATCCACTGCCAAACTTGCGCTTTCATTCGGAGTTGAAGCAGACATTTATTGTGATATTGTAATGAGATGAAGACTGCGTGTAACTTAACCTAGCGGCACTGAGAGGGGCTTGTTCTGATTGCTTGATGTTTGACGTAGTCGACCAACGATCGGGCGACGCGGGGAAAAGTAGTTATTTTTTTTCAAGCAGAGATGGGCAAATCTCCGTGACGCTATAGTGTATGTACTGGGCTGTGGTGGTTTTAAATTTAATTAAATGTGTGACTGCGTTATATTTATCTATATTCATTGTTATAATAATGTAGCACAAATAGCGAGCAGGTTCCTGATGTCTTGTAATATCAATCAATTATAATACTATATGCACAAGTTAATAAGACTATCTAGTATTTTATAGTAAGACCGTCAACGTTCGTCGCACGATTTGTCAAGATCGGCTAAAAGCGGCGAATTTGTAGTTAAGGGTATTCTAGGTATTATATTATTTTTTCGCTAGTCAAAGTATTATAAACTGACTGTGGAGGAGCATTTAAGTGTTCTATGACTGATTTATTATTATTTTCGTATTGGTACTATTTTCTACCTTTAAGTTAATTTTCTGCTTTTGTTTTGATCTTTTTATAATTAATTAACTATTTAAAATCTGAAGTGGAACGAGCGCGGGCGTGCTCTGTCTAAATCTCCAAATGAAAGCGCAGGTATTTCTAGACTGATTTTTACTGATTTATAATGTCGTGCTCTGTGGCAGGACACATGATTTATACCTGTTCTCCAGATTGCCATTATATCGGGTCTGTTCTGAATTTGTGAATCATACTAGTATTGTTGTGCTCGGTATTCGGCCATCAGTTTGGTAATTATTGTAGTGTGTAATCATAACGACTGCCAATTAGTGCCAAGTATCAAGCGCAGTTTCGGCTGCTGCCCCATTCCAACCCATGTTCCTGTGGCTCGACGTAACGGCTGTAAGGAAACAGACCTAATATTTTTAAGGGTGAAAAATGTATTTTCTTTGTAAAAATGAACTATCTCGATCGCAATTGAAGTGTATTTTAATTGTCACTACTTATGACGTTAAATATATTGGATGTAGAATTTTTTGTTAATGTTTCATTTAAGATTGACTGTCTTCCAATCCATCAGTTCTTTTCTATGAATATGCAGTGCTATTTACTGTGCTAAGTTTTATGCAGGCAGATACGAAATCGTTCAAGACTGACCGGGAAACTTATATCAAATAATCTGAAAATATGCGTTTGTCTGCGTAAAGTTAAATTTTGTGACAGCAAAAATACCTAGTAAATTAAGTGCGCACCTTGACCGTGCCTCTGTCGACCATGTTGACGATGAGCGAGCGGTGCCAGTCCCACTCGTATACGTTGCTGCGATATGGTTAAAATGTGTTTGTCTCCAGCCAAATTTCTGTTAAACTTGAATCATCAAGAGAGAACCTCAGGCTGTTCGAGCAGAGGTGATCCGGAGGTTATAGACAATGGACAAGGCAGCAGCGCTCTTATTGCGGTCGCGGAGCGGTCCGTACCTGCGCGCGAGCAACGAACCGAGCGCCCATGTCGTGGCCTATTCTCTACCTACATTCAATGTGAGGTTTATTATCGAATGTTTTAGCAAGCGGGGTACTTTTATTCTTACGACTAATAGAAGTCGTTTCTCCATTGCGTATGACTATTAGGTAGTTTCGAGTTTCCCTATCTGATCATATCATAATGTTATTCTATCATCCTGTTTGCCCATCCAGAAAGTTTGAGAACAACAAGAGAGTAGTGAGGGTTTTCCTTCCAGATTACGTTTTCTTTTATCGATTATAGTTTGAGCTAAATACCCCTTGGTCCAATAGTTTATTTATATCCAAATCGCAGTTCGTCAAATAAGCAAATAAGAGTCAAATCAAGCAAAACCGACTGCAGGAAAATTCCTTGGTTTCAAAGATAGGAGCCGGACGTTGGAGTGACGTCAGCCGTTGTTGCGCACGCGCAGCGCCTGTGAATCACGCGCCGATGTGTCACCTCGCCCGCTGCTGGCCGCTCGCCGCCGCCTGCGCCCGAGTCGCTGTTTACGATCTACTTGCAGCCAAGATAATGAGCACTTCGCAGAACGCGCTGTTTTGATTCTACGACGACGGACACTGCGAAGTTTATAGGCTATCGCGCTCTGAATGCGGGTAGATTGTACCTACTAGTGCAATAGTCACCTATAACATACAATATAGAAGTTTGGATTAGGTGTTTAAATGGTAGTTGTGCAACCAAATTAGTAGGAAGTAATATTGCTATTTTGTTTATACGTTCCCAACCAAAGAGGATTGATAGGCTCGCTCGACGCGCTTCAGAAATCTTTGTTTCCAACGGGGGGCTTTAAACTACTGACTAGATCCCGGTAGATCCTTCTATTACTTCGTGAATGTGTTCGCTGTCGCTACATTTCATTTTCTACAAAGGTTTACGGCTCATGAAATTTATTTTACCCAGATAACCAGTAAAGAGTGGACAATGAGGGGCCTGTGGCGTTGTAGTGTAGCAACTAGCAACCGGTAGCGAGCGCCGGCGACTTGTATTTTTATGTAACTTGTTGCTCTGGCATCGGCCTGGCCTCGTGTTGCGCCACGAAAGCCACGAGCGCTGACGACCGAGTCGAGAGGCGACTCCGCTCGCCAGCGCGCCGAGCTCCGATCGAACTCAAGCGTACCATTGTGTTGCTAATGAATTTGAGGAAAACTGCGACGGCTGCGACGTACTCGTAAAGCAACGCAGTTTGTAATGAAATTCGTTTTTCTTTCAGTTAACTCCAACAACGGCTTGCGTTGGTCCTTGTATTACGACTAGCGGAGTGCTGATGGATGGTGGTAGAAAATAAATATACAAAATCTTTTTGATTATAATTGTGGCGAATATTACTAACCCAAACGTGCCCAAGTCTCACGGGTTTTAATAAGTTTGGATCAGATCAATTTTTATAGCCCAAAAATAACTTTCACATTTTAAGATTTTTAGGTGTATAATAATATAAATTGTTTATTTCGTTTCGTTTAAATATAAATATTTTTTGCCGTGAAAAGTTTGTTCAGTTTCATAGGCTTTGTCTCAATAAGTATTAGATTTTGTCTTCTTTTTTAAGTCTACAACTTTTACACCGGTTTTATTATCAGAGGGATTTTCTTTCGATTTTTAGTTTTAATTAAATTATTTGGTCGGTCGACGTTGTAAAATATTTTCAATCGGTCGCAGTCAGCAACTCGGGGAAACCCTTGAGTTTGCTCATTCTGTCGGTAGATGGCGCTAGTCTAAATAAATCGAGATAACGAAGAAAATTCGTAACGAGAATATAAGTCGAGTCCAATGATGTATTTAAATCTTAATGATAATATGTTACAAGTGATTAGTTTTTATTTAAATGCCCCTATTATTATATGTGCGCTAAAGGTTTCCGAGTCATACGTAGCAACTCAACTTCTAACTCTAGTACTATTGTATTGCAAAAAACAGTTGATATCTGCCGAAAGATGATTACTGCTGTACAAACGCCTTCCTCAAAGATAACGATTGGTCCTACGCTGCTTTCATCCAGCGACTTTCCTTGAACTAGATCATCATTTCACACTGTAGCAAGCCTGCCTACGCTCGGAATATATTCAATATCGTAGCAGGTTTTTCTGTAAAAGCATGAGAAAAACAACCCTGTCTTTGGAAATGTTGCTACGCCTGCCGCGAGGACGCTCGGTATAATCAGTGTAAACATGTTTATGAAACAGCGCTCTGACACTATGACACGGCTGCTGTCTTGTAGGTAAATATGAATATCGAGCTACTAGCAGACGGAAAACGATAAATTCTTCATTAAAAGTTTGTCTATATGAACAAATTAATAGCTGCTTTAAATGTTCAAATCAGAATTTCAGTGCAGGAAAATCGGATATTTTTCAAGTAAAATCCCTCACTATAACTTATTCAGTTGAGATTAAGTTTGCCGAGGTGGAAGTGGGCAAAATGTTTGTTGTGGTGGATGTGGGAAAGACATTTGCTGAGAGTCCAACCAGTCCACCTGCAGGAAGAAGGAAGCCCACTGACTGGTTGAACTAAGAGTCCGGAGGGAACTGAAGTGGATATGGGAATATTGTTTGCTGAAGTGGAAGCAGGAAAGCTATTGTTGTGGAAATGGATTTTTTTGCTGAAGTTGAAGTGGAAGGCCGTTTTATGAGATGGAAGTGGGAATGCTATTTGCTAAAGTGGAAGCATTCCCCATTAAATGAAGTGGAAATGGGAATTTATGTTGCTGAGGTGGTAGCAGGGGAATCCATTAAATGAAGTGGAAATGAGATTCTTTTCTGCCGAGTGGAAGCAGGAAAGCCATCAACTGAGATGGAAATGGGAATTTTGCTGAGGTGGAAGTAGGAAGACCATTTGCTCACCTGTTTCAACTAAACTGGTATATCCTTACTAGTAAACGTTTTTATCTATCTATCTAGTAGTTGCTGAGGAGAAAATGGAAATACCGTTTACAGAGATGAAGGTGGAAAACCCTCATCATCGAATTACGCTAGGATGAAAGCGAAGGGGGATCCACAACACAGAGAAGATTAGAGAGGTTAATCAGGTGGCCTTGCCCAAAACAGAGGGAAATAGAGAAAATTTAAGGAACCACAGACATTTTCTCTGTGATTGATATATATAATTATATTGTATTGTAAAGTCATAGAACAAAAAATAATACTAAGTTACCAACACCGGCACCGTCCCGCTTTCCCGGCCCCGGACCGCCCCCGGCACGGCTCCGTGTGACTTGGGCTTTAGGGTGGTTAGGCCGTAGTCGACCACGCGCTGACTCGGATCGGTCGACTTCACACGGCACAGGGTCGCGGGTTCGAATCCCTCGCAAATATTCGTGTGATGAGCACTTGTGTTTGCCTTGTGTCTGGATGTTGTTTATCTATCTATATGTATATGTAATCAATTTAAGTAATGTATATCAGCTGTCTGATACCCATACTACAAGCTTTGCTTAGTTTGGGATCAGATGGCCGTGTGTGAGATATCCCCATAATTTTTTTTTTCGTACCGATAGATGCAGCTTTCCGTCATCGTAAGATGGTCGATTAGACAGTGAGAGGATCCCTGGTGGCGCTACCATTTGGTACTGAAAATACAGAAGTAACTATATGAATTTTAAATTCGAAGAGTTGCTGCTTGGTGGGGTTCGAACCGACACGGCGTTTAAAGAACTGGAGGTAGCGGCAGTCGCTTCACCATTGACTACTATTAGATATTATGAATCTGTTCTAACTTTACGTTTATGAGTGGTCGATAACTGGAGGTGTACTACAAAACCATCACAGACTAAATAAATCAAAGGTTCGTGTAATGCAGTTTCTATGTAACATAGTATGCGCCGACGGAGAGTGAGCTCGATACTTCGTCCGCAGTACCCTTGCTGCGCCCTCGCGCGACCCTGCGTCCTCTCGCCCTTGCGTCCTGCGGCCTGTCCTTGCCTTGCTAGCACACCCTCCGTTAGGGCTGACACTGCCGAATTTAACTTACGTAATCATTATATACTTCTTACTTTAAAATCGGAGCACTATTTACGGATACACATACACATGGTATGAGAACATTTTATAATGTTAATGTCAGTTCGAATATAATTGAAATTAACGCTTGTCTGCAGTTGTAAGCTGACTTTAAAACTCTCTCTTTCCCAGTAGTGCCTAGTGAATAAAATAAGAATTCCCTCCCCATCCAAAACATCCTTTTAGCTAAAATTTTGTGACTATTTCGAAATACACACAGCCCTGGTGCCTGTACAGCGATAGCTATTGTAATTCTAGATTTGTACCAGTCATTATGCAAAAGATAGCACGCGGTTACGCTGTCCATATAGAATGTAGAAGATTAGATAATTTCAAAGTTCCAAATTATGTGAAACTACCGACGTTTCAGGGGTTTCCTCATACCCATTTCTCTAATGAAAGAGCGTCGGAAGCAGTTTTTTCGACCGTTTTCCTTCTAAACAAGCGACTCATAACGTTCAGCGGAAATGTTTTCTGTTTCTTTACCTATTAATATGTATTTTCACTGAAATTAATTGCACTATTTATTATTAGCATTTACGTTAAGATGTCTGTCGTACAGGTTTTTGTGTGCTTATTATGTTGTTATAGGTAGAGAGCAGAAGAAAAAATCATTTGTGAAGACGTTACGAGTATTATGTATTTCTTTCAATTGTGTAAATTTTAATAGTATTTATATAGAGTAGATAAGCGAGTGGCAGATTTGAAGCGTAAGTATATTTATTTTTACTCAATGCTGAGAGGTGTTTGTGTATAGGTACCTATTCCTTTTTTAAAATTTACGTGTATAGATAATCTTTGTTTCCTTTTTTTATCCAGGTGGAGTATTTTATTGTCAAGGGTTTTTCTGTTATGAAAACATCTTATTTAATACAAAGTGTGCTTCGTTACAATGTTCGCCATCACGTAGCCATCGAGTGCAAGAACTCGCCTCCTTGGCCCTTATTACCGTTTTCACTATCCATTGCCATCTGCAGACGCTGTAGATTTAATAACGCGCGAGAGCCAAGTCGCAATGTAAGTGGAATCTCCCGGCGGCGGCGGCGGCGTTAAATGTAGAGAGTCATCGCGCGCCTTTCTCCAGCGCCGAGTCGCTGATGGTCCTACTCATTCCCAAGCTTTCTAATTTTCGGCAGCGAGCTCGACCCGATTCCGCTACCTCTAACCTTCTTGTGCGTAACATGGTTGAGTAGAGCTACGCTGAGCAGTTACCAGCTTGAGCAACGAATTATCTATAGTCTAATTCGTTGAGCTTGAGTTATAAATATTTGAGGAAGAAAATGGACGCGTAAGTGGAATGTTTTTCTATTTGAAATTAAAAAATAATGTTTATTGGAGGTTAGAAATGTTCATTATAATGCGAATAAAGCGCTTGAAATAAAAAAATACACCTACAACTAGACATACTTACATACCCTAAAAGTTTATCCAATATTATAAATGCTAAAGTGCGTCTGCTGCTTTGTTCTTCTTTCAAGGAGCAACGGATTTGGAGACTACATAAAGATTATGCCATTTTCGTATAGGTCCGTTAAAAAAAAGAACAGGAAGTTTCGAAGATTATTATTTAGCGTGCGAGCATAATTTTCAATTTTACAACACACAAGTAAATTTAGAAACTCGACCTTTTCGTTTTTTATATTCAGCAATATTTAAGTAGATGATACTAGATATCAAATACAAATATATTTATTTGTGAAAATAGGTTTACAAAAAAGTGTTACGAGTAAGAGCGAAGTACCTCCAAATTCTGCCAAAAACAGTTGTCGTACGTATGTAACATTATCAACTATAATACATTTACTTATATTTTATCTAAAAGGAAATCATTTATACTATAGTAAAATTTATTGACTAGCAGTTTTGTTTTTAAATTCAAGTTTTTGATGTGTTCTGGGAAATTATTAAAAATTTTAGGTGTCATGCAGAGTACACTATTAAAGGCTGTATTTGCCGTTATAAATAATTCTACATTTACTTATACATACACAGATATTTCAAAAATATATAGGGACGGAAGTGTTAAATTTTTTAGATTTAAGTGTTTTGAAGAAACGCCGACCTCTCCCATCTGTTATCTGAAATGTAATCTGATCATCGTCACCTCTTCACCCCGTTGTTAAATCCGTGCGAAGGCAATGCGCTGCACGGTGCAAATTTCGCAGCGTTATATAAAAATTTTGACACCGAATTTGTAGCGCTCTCCACGCGCATATCGGTCATGCTGCTACCACGACACTACTTGACAACGAGCCCGTCGCATTCGCGTGGGCGTTCAAGCCTGGTAAGAGATGCTCTATAAACATAAAAATTATAGTCTTCAATCTGAAGATGTGGAAGTGGATCTGGGATCTGAATTTTGTTACAAGCTCATATACGTCCCCGCCGAGGGGCTCGAGTTACTCTGAATTAGGGTAAGAAGGTTCTGTCTATCACCCTCTAATTTTATTATACTTGGATGACTAGTTTATTTGTAATCTCCCTCTATAAGCTGTACAGAATGGACATGTACAGAAGTTGGAAGAATCTAGAAGTACACAAGATCTACCTCCTCCGAATTCATAATGATGGAAAAAGAAAGGTAGAATAAAGTTGTTGGAGGAAAGGAACATTTTGAAAAAAGGACGTTTTGCTTCTAAACGGTGGACAGGAGAATTTAATCCGTCTGGCAAGAGATATGAACAAATATGCAAATTAATCAAGGTTGTTAGCCAACCTCATACAACTGCTGTAAGAAGAAGTACAAGTACACAAGGGAGGGGGCTTTAGTAAACGAACATAAAGAAAAAAATAATGGAGAGTAATTGAATGAAGACAAGTCCTCACGTGGGTCGCTACGAGAACAATACGGTTCATCGAATGTTTGCTCAGGAGGACATGCAGCAAAGTTCGTCAGACGTTTATTTTTTAGGATATTTCATAAAATGTAGAGTTGTTGATTAAAAGTGTGTATCGAGCAGTATCATGGTAGCGAGGCGGGTGTTTTTGTGATGCGATCACAAACCGGTCGGCCGCGGCCGTCGCGTAATGACGGCCGGCCGCGCGGCCTGGTGCTCGCTCCAACCATACCACACCGCCACTCAGCGTTCTGTACCTAAATATCGAATCACTACCATGGTATACCATGGTATTCATGTAGCTAAAATATCCACGGAACAGTCATTTGAAACCTGTTTACAAGGAAATTGGACTAGGATTCATTGAAGACCTAGGTTTTGGAAGTTGAGCTTAGTCTTCTCACGAGGATCATACTTTTGACGGACCCTAGAAATTATATAGTATTAAAATCTATTCTTGGATTTATGAAAATAAAACAGTCCTTTGTTATCGTGTGGAAGGAATGCAAGAACGTCTGGCGATGGTAGGTAGTGTAGTAACGGTATACCGCGCGGCCGGCGAGAGATTGTGTGAGCCTCAAACTCAAGGTGGAGCTGTCCTGTATTCAATTCTTATTTTAGCACACGCACCTAGTACGTATGTAAAGAAAAATAAACAAGAGCCAAGAAATGTAAGAGCCCCCTGAATCTGATGGTATCAATCTGAAATTAATTTGATTTTTTTTAAACTTAGTCTAATTACTACCGAATAAATAAATACACAATTTTAATTTTAAAAGGACAGAATATATTTGCAGGCATCATTTCAGCCCTTTAGAATTACTAGCGAGAATTGTTCACAGGTTTATAGCGCCATAACCATAGAACTTGATTCATAGCCACTTTTCGTATTCAAAATCGTGGACTCTGCTCATTACTCGAAGTATAGGCTGTCTTTGTGAGATGATCATGATCGGTTTATGGCAATGTTATTAGAAATCTGCATATGTATACGTTTTAGCCTTGTTTTAGCAGTATTAGTATAGCAACGATCCACTAATCCAATATCGTGGCAGGTACCTGCCACTTTTGATGCTGACTGTACCTACAAACTAATCACGAGTGTCCAGTTTATTCTTCTGTGTAGATCATTTAATTTTATTTTGTTGCTGATAAATGATTTTTTGGTAAAATCCATAGCATGAAAATCTTCTATTTGTTTTGTGTTATTATTTTTGTAACGAATTCGGAATTGAAAAGCTGTTTCCTGCGATCGTCCACCTTGAACGTATGCCGAAATTAAAACAATCCTTACTTACAGGTACCAAAACATACAAGACAAAATTACAATAGGGTAACAACAACGGTTACCTTATTGCTAAGTTAGCAATCTCTTTCAGGCAATCTATGAATGCAGGAAAATTCTTTAATAAATAATAAACTTAATACTTCACACAATCAAATTACTTACATCGTAGTTGCAGAAAATACGTAGATCATTGCATAATAATTTATATATTCTTATAATAATATTACTATAATGAGAGCCGTCCCCACTGAAGGGATCAGGCACAGGGATGAGGCTATGCGCTTTGGTTCGCGTTTTATATTATTAAAAAAAATATATTCAGGCATATTATATTATTGCTTATCCAACATTTTTTTAGTATTTTATGTAGCTTGTGTCTCATTCAAATGGACTTCATACACTGAATCCAGGTATTAATTCTTCGTTTGGAATTTAACTTTATTGTATAATGTATGTGCTGCATTTATAAGGTATGTTGAAGAACGTCGACCAACCTGCACTGGGCCTCGTGGTCGACTAAGGCCTGATCGCCCTAATTCAGGGAAGGCTCGGGCCCCTCGGTGGGGATGCTGTGGATAAGACTTATATTTTTTCGCTGCGCCCATCCTATATCTATGGTTTAGCTAGTGCTAGCTGTTAAGGGTATGTCATCCTTACTATCTATCACATCACACTAATATTATAAATGTGAAAATAAATTTGGATGTTTAGATGTTGGTTCCGCCTTCACGCTTAAAGTACTCAACGGATTTGGATGAAATTGCAATGATGACCTGGATACTTTTTACGGGAGTCCTATTCCCGCGGGAAAATCTTACACAACGCGAGGGTAGCCGTGGGCGGTCCGCTAGTAATATTATAAACGAGAAAGTTTGTATATTATATGGATGGATGTATGGATGGATGTTGTTACTCTTTCACGCAAAAACTATTGAACGGATTTGGATGAAATTTGGAATGGAGATACCCTGGATTAACAGATAGGATACTTTTTAGGGGATTCTAATGACTCTTTACCTTCATTATTTTTAAATCGTTACAAGGACCGTAAGTAAGTACCTAAGTATATAAGTTGTATACGCCTTTTCAGAATACTTAATAGTAATAGAATAGAATAGAACAAAACATTGAAATCATCAAAGAAAAGAGTTCAGATAAACGGTCTTATTGTTAGGTATCATTTCTTCCAGGCAACTTTTAGGGGACATCTTCGGTTTCGTAGACGGCCGAAGCGTTCAATAGGTAGGTATCTACCAACCATGCTACGGAGTCGACCTATATTTGTAAACACATTCCAATAAGTACATTTTTTAAAGGAAAATACAATATTACTAAAGTACGCTGTAAATAAATAATACGAATACGAGTGAAAAGAGCGGGAAAGTTCCCTAGCCGCCATGTTGGATTGCGTTCCATTGTGCGCAGCGCGCGTTCGGCGAACGCGACGGTGGCGGCGGCAGCGGCGCGCCACGTGTGTCGCACATCTGCCGAGAGCCCTCACCCTCGCTAGCACATTTCTCATCGCTGATGTATGTACGCACCCGAGCGTTCACTGCCAATCCGCGTACGTTCGTAAACATAATACGTAGTGCAAGCTTTATGAAAACAGGGAAAGTATTCTAGTTCTAAACGTCTCGCTCGAGTCAAGAGAAAATGGGAGAAAAGGTTCTGAGTTTCTGAGTAAAGAATTTTCTTTTATGTTTAAAAAGCTTTAGCCTGGACGTAATCCGATGAAGTGACGGTGTAGTCGGTGTAGACGGGCCACTGCCTCCCGTTCGGAAGACGCGGGTTCGATCCTTACCATATACCTATGTGTTTTCGATTTCATATCGTTCGTGACGTATATTCGACGCTCTTACCGTGAAGGAAAACATCGTGAGGAAACATTGCTCATTCCTGCGAAGAATTGTATGGCCTACCTGCACACTGGGCCAGCGTCGTTTGGCCTGATCGCCCTTATCTGAGGCCCCTCGGTGGGGTCGTGTTGTTGATAGCTTGGCGTAATCTAAAATGGACCTTCTCGATCACCAAGAAGATGTGTGCTAAGCTAGCATTTGATCTATTTAAAAAAGTTATACTGCAAAAATAAAACTCTACATCTATTTCGATGATGTTTTGATCACAGAATTCCATTCGAAATCCGGCCGAAGAATCTTCGTTATATCACTCGTTCGGGTAGACGAGGCGAGCGGGCCGGTCGACCGCCGGCCGCGGCGCGCGTAGAGGGTAGCAACCCCAAAACTGCTACCTGCTCTTGCCTGAGTCACCCTCTGGAGCCGCTGCGCTGATAACACGTGACTCACATCCACGTCTGGCAGGATATATCCTTTCGCTTACGTTTGGGATCCGAAGGGAATCGATCGACTAAAATGACATGAAAGTACTATCGATGCTATCTACGAACAGAACTAAAATCAAGCACGCTCAAGACTCCCCCAAAAATGCATATATCTAAATCTAGTAGTAGTAAAAAAAAAAAAAACATTTTCGTTCTGGAAATAGTTTTTGAATTTGCCTCTAATAAACTAGTTTAAAATTCGAAATGAGAATAACAAAAGCGTCCTAATAAAACCGATATTAGCTCCGGGCTGGTGGGCGCATGCGCGGGTCGCCCTCTCCCCTCTTATTACGCACTCTATTTAGGGGCGCGCTACAAAGACCGGCCTATCTATTTTGGTCTCACAGAATATTGCCATAGACAAAATTATTTGATTTGGAACGCTCTGGCTTGACGTTATTATGTCGATGATTTCACTTTCAGCGGAAAATTAACATTTTAGGAAAAGAACCAGACAGACCCAGATTTTCACTTCACTGTCTCTACAAAATTTTTAATTGTATAATCTCTTCATTGACATGAAAAGTTTGGTTTGGTCGAAGTATACTTTTACACAAAAAGTTTGTTTTGGGTATTATTTGAATTCAATTGTCGTCAGATCCCTACCTAAAAAAGTCGTTATTATTGAAGTTATTTGAACTGGGCTATTTTGAAATTGCCAAAAATAGAATGTGCTCGTAGCTACCGACTTATTCCTGACTCCTGCGAGGGACAAGCCTGGCTCGTTATTTCCTTGCCCCACCCACTCTTGGTCGGGTCCTTCCGTTCACCAGCGCTTTTCATCCGCCGATCCGCCCCCGTCCTCGACCGGGTTACTTCTGGAGGGAAGGTATTTGGAAAATTTTCGAGTATTTAAAATGTACACGTGGCGTGGCGGCGGAATCTTTTATCACAATACTTTTTATTTAGTAGGCGCGGTGCAGCTTTTTGTAGAGCGTTTTCTGTGTCACTTTGGTATTACTATCGTACTCAAGATAGTGAAACTTAGGTAATAATAAATAAATAACTCACAAGCTAGGCGGTGCCTGTAGCATTAGACATCTGATATAACATTCTCGTACATATAGATAAATACATAGATGTATAATAGGATATACAACATCCAGATACAAAGTTAGGCAAAGACATAAGCTTCTCACACGAATGTTTGTCCTGGGCGGGATTCAAACCCGTGACCCTGACTATGTAGGCAGGCAGGCGTACTAGGGTAACCTAAGACCCTACTTTACGATGATTGGGCGTTAGACCACCAAGCAGGGTCTGTGCGGATTGGCCAATTTCACCTACATCCTACACAACCTTTTTTATTGTATTAAATTGTATTATACCGTTATCGTTATACTGCTAAGCTAAAGAAGTCTTAGTTAAAATTATATAGGTAGAACGAAATTAAATATTTGTATACTTATGTTAAATGGCTTGGTACCAATGGGAAGAATGCAATGATTTTTATTTTCGGAATAAAATCCTACATCTAAAACATTAGAGATAGCTGTCAAATAAAAGATTTTGTATCAGCGCAGCGCCTGAGTTGATTCGTGGAAGTGATTATTTGCGAATTCGCCGGAACCGGAAGTGAAGAACGGTAACGACGTGGGCTCGTCTTGATAACACTAAGCAAACATCTATATTTTAGGAGCTATTGCTTTTTCTTGGCAACCTTTGCTATAAATTGTTATTATATCTTGCTTATTAATCAGTGAGTATTCTTTATATAAATATAAGGGTTCCTCGTTGACTACGGAATCCTAAAAATACACCAGCTCTACATAATAATGTGATGATAATATGGCCTGCATCTTCTCAGAATCCTGCAGGTCTATCACAGGCACATGCAAAATTGTTCAGATCGACAAAGTTTTTCTTTGTTTGATTTGATTTTGAAATAAGTTCTAGTATTAAAAGCAGTATTAGTCATATCATAATAGAAAATTTTAAACATACGAATCACCTTTGAAATTTCCTGACGTTTTGCTCATATTATTTTTCGGCAAATTTAATTTATTAGTCACCCGGTAAATAATAATCGTTATTTTTTTCGGGCCGGCAGTGGTTTTCAGCCAGTTGTGCTTGTCAGAGCGGACGGATTTTCCCGGAAGCGCTGTCGATTATTGTCCATACCAGGTTAGCTTTTTTCGCAATACTGATTTACTCGTAATAAAATTGTGAACTATGGTTCAATCGATATGTACGTTGTCGATACAGCCCAACAACTTATGGCGCAGTAAAAAGGCTGGCGTGGGCGAACCCATACCTTCTACAAATTATTCAACTACACTTTGTTTCAGATCCAAACCTACGCGAAGGTCTACAAAAAACGATTTAAGTAGATACTGTGCAAATAATTTCATATTTTGGAAACCCAATCCTTTGTATTCCGGCCAGTAGGTATAGAGCAGCTCATATCGTTAAGCCAGGTTAAGGGCCACTTTAGTAGCTTAAAAACTCAAACAGAACACTGCTTACTGGAAGAGGGTAATCCAGAGTTGATCTGTTATACCCTGCGTTCCGAGACGCGCTGAAATCGGTTAAAGTACCCGTAATCGCATTCCGGGTCACTGTCAGCCATAAATTTTTTTGCTTTTCTGATCGCTGACAGCGCTGAAAGTCTGATTTGGAATGCGCCCATACTCTCTGGGTTGCAAAGATTAGTTGAAAGTAACTCTTTGTAAAATCAACATCTTGCCAAATTATTGCATCAGGCCATGGCAAACCTCAAAAAGTTAATCATCGATATGAAGACAGGAATACCATTCTTGAAGTACTAGTCGTGTTAAACATTATATTCAACTTTATCTACATATTTTTTTCAAACAATTTTTGACCTATCTCAATTTCCATATAAAGTTAGTAAAATTTTCCCCACGGAACGATATTTTCGCGAGGTAAATAAAATTAGCCAACGCATTTTTCGTTTACCATTCTACCAAACTATCCTTGCCAAACACGAGCAACGGTGGAAGCGGAACAAACAAACTCAATTTCTAATTTAATAAATTAGAGGACGGATTGTTGTTTGATTAAAAGGAAGACTGGAGTCAAAGCAGGAATCTGCGTTTTCGTTAATTTTCAAAGGATGAGGTTTCTCGGAAGTGTTGCGGCGATTGGTTTTGCTGCTGCGGGTACAGTTTAGTTTTCAGCTCTACAGCTTGCGACCAAGGTACTATTCGAATAAAATTATTCTACAATATTTTTTATTCAGGGTGTTTTATGTCACATAATCATAACCCTACGACGTCATATACAAGAACTTTTCCTAAATATAATTAAGTATATTACATTAATGGCTTCCATTTCCAGAAAAGGCTTAAAAAGAGTTTTGTGAAAAAAGTCCCTTTCTTTTGTAGGATTTGAAGCCTTATCCAATATTTGGGGTAGGTATCTAGATATTCTTCATGACTAAGAATTCTAGACTTTTACAGATTTAAGATATGGAATGTTCTCCGACATGTGAAGCTGTGTTAAGTAGTCAATAAGGTAAAAATTTGGTGGTTCATAAAATTCTAAGCGTAAGGTAGCTAAATATTAGGTCAGTTACAAATATGGATCTGCTCAGTCAATGCCTTCTTAAACTACTTCATATTATTATAAGATTCTCCATTTATTTCGCTGATATTACCATGAATGTTTTGTTCATTGAAACTGATAGAGTCCATAAAGCTCCATTAACCGAGATGGGTTGCTGGAATGACTCAGTGACTGGAGCTGGCTGCCGAGAGTGGTTTCAGGGCACCAGCTAATTCATATGATTGCTAATGGGAACTGGGTTAAGGTCCTAGTTCATTAAGGTTTGAATCTGAAAACAGGTGTTTCGATAACTTGGAAGTGTCTTACCTTAATCTGAATGTAACAGAAAAACCGCATCAGAAGATTCTGCAATATTGTGTATTCTTAAATTAAAGACAATTTCTTAAGAAATATCGAAATTATAATCTTAAAATAAATTCTAATTAAAGGATAATCTTACGTAGATTAAAATAACACGGTAATAGAGATAAGAGTAGAAAAGCTGCTAAAAAGAAAGAGAAACGAGACATAAAGTAAAAAAAAAAACAAAGTAAGCCGCCGCCGTAAGTAGGTATACTATAAAGTAAAAAAATGATTTATATAAAAATCTTTACAAAGATGTCGATTGACATCTTCAACCCATACCCTTGTTTCAAGTTCTAAATGACTGCATCCCGATGACGATGTCAGTCTCGTCTGATCATTGACTCGAATTGACTCGAATGATGAGTCGGCAATCCCGTAAGCTTGTTACGCGGTAGTGACAAGAAGAGTTTTAAAAATAAATTACTTTATTACTTTACAAGGATTTAGTTACAATGTAGTGGTTGCTTAGAATTCGGAGTACAGAATAATGAATATTACAAGGAGTGGACCTTTTATACATAAGACAAGTGATTAGTCAAATAATGTTTACAAAACGTTAAGAAGAATGATTATTAAATTACAAATACAAACAATATCAAAGTCTATGAGAATAGTAAACTAATTTGGTAAAAGAGACACTTAGGAAAATGAAAGTTAAATGATTTAGTTCTTATCTAAACTTAATTATATAATTAGTAAACAAACAAATAAAGAATGAATAATATAATAATAATATAGGTATGTACCCTAGCTAATATCTAACATCTCCCCCCTTAGAACAAAGATTGGGCGTTAGCAGCGGACGATCTTTGAGTTGGAGTCGTGTCGTCATCTTCTTCGTCTTCGGTCATGCATGATGTTGATTTTGACATTGGTTGACGACATATGGGACCCATTGGGATACCCAGCTCCAAATGTGTGGAATTGCGTCTTCTGGAAGTCTCGAAACAGTTGTTGAATATTTGAATGAGCCCACCTTCTTGTCGTTGACGTTGTCGTCCGGAAATAAATCCGTTAGGGCAGCGGTTGCAGCATTTAATCATTAAATAAAAGGTCATAATTATACCAATTGTGAAGTATATCCAAGAGAAGCTATTTTTGTGGCGTTGTATAAATGTTTGTTCTTTTATGGTCTTAAGTTCTTCGGAATAATCATTTAAATGATTTTTTATTTGTCTGAGTGAATCCAAAGGCATTTCATTAATAGAGATTGGAATCAATTTTGGTGCAGAAATATGTTTGTATTCATTGAAGCAATCATCGTTTCTTATATCTGGAACTATTATGGGATAGGTGATGTTTTCCTCAGATGTATGGAAAGCCGATAATGTGCTGTATCCAGTATGCAATTTGCAGTTTTCTGGTATGGATATGATACCGGATCCTTGTAACTTGTGACGAGATGCCTCTTGGTTGCATTGAAGTACGCTTTGGATTTCTTTGCTCAATATGAAAAGCCACTTATTGTTACCTATTGGCTGGAATATATTAATTTCGGCTGCAAAAGTTGTTGTCGTGCAGGAACTTGGCATGGACGTGGAAGTGCTGAACAGGAGTTGGACTTCGCATATAGGTCTCACTGAAGATTCGTAGACAACTAGGTCGTTGCAGACTCGCTTTTTCGGTGCGTAGACGTTGCAGTTTTCTAGAGAGCTCGTGGAGATGTACTGCTGTCCGTTCGGGTTTGTGGCTAGATATATGTGTTCCGGAAGGATGGTGGTATGGAAAGAGGAATTAAGGTGTTGGATTGGAATGGAGTATAGGTGATAAAGTATCAGTGGTTCATTACGAACTAAAGGGAATTCTAAAATATATACTAATCGATTGGAATAAACATAGGCTGATAATGTCGAAGAGTCAAGAATAGCATGAATATTGTTATTAGTTACGGTTTCTACTAAACGTTTATTAGTTCTAATATGATTTGATAGTAGTAGTTCATCATAAAGTTTTTTCATACTTATGATGGAAGGATGAATGACGTTAGATTTTGCAAATAAAATACTGGTCAGACAATCATTAATTTCTCCTTCGAGCTGGGTTACTAACTCGAGGATTTCAATAGATATAGTTGAGATGTCTTCCGAAATTTTTAGGTCAAATAATATTTTATCCGTTTTATTTAGAAAATTATTAAGGCGATCGATATTTTCATTTATGACTTGTTCATCAAAGGAAATTTTAAAAATGGTTTCGTTAAAGTTATTTATTGTGGACGAGGTGATTTGCAGTTGCTTTTCCATCAACTGAGTCAAGTCAAGTTCTTTTTTCTCTAATTGATCTATACATTCGTCGTACCTTTTAGCGTCCCTTGCATCTGGTGTTCCTATGAGCCACTTTAAGATGGGACTTAGTCCATCTAATAGTTCTCGCTTAACCCTCGAATTTTTGCCAAGATACATATTTAGTTCTGCAAGTCGGTTGTCTATTTTCTCTAAGTTGATCTTGAGAAAAGATTTTATTGATTGGACGTTGGGAAAATTAATATGGCTTGAGGTCATTGTTTGGAATTTGTTCGAAAGACGTAATAATGAATCTCGGGATATATATAAAGGTTTTAAATCTCTGTATATTACTAACTTCCATGATTCTTCGGAGGGGAATAAGGTTCCCTCTTCTTTAAAGAACAACCCTGCTTGAGAGGGCAATGGTTCCATTACGAGTGTTACACCTGCAGCGGTTGCTGCAGTTGCCCTGAAAGAGACGAAGGTGCCTCATTAAAATTCCTACTTTTAAATTTAACTATTACACGGTTTTTGATGTAAACATAGATTTTGTATAGAATTACGTAGACCAACACTTTGATGATAGAGCAAATGATAAAACTTAGGTAAGGATTGTTCATTGCTTCGTTAAAGGATATTATTTGAATCGGAAAGTTGACAGGAGATAGGGATAAATACATCTTTATGACGTGAATCTAAGAGCCTATCTGGTGATAGTTTGATTCTTGGAGAGTCGATGTAGCGATCTTGTGTTAAGTAGTGTTCATAGTTTATTTGTAGGGGATCGTCCATGTTTGAGGTTTGGTTGGGTGAGTCGGAAGTTAAATCTATAACATTGGAGTTCATAATTGGTGGACGGGATAATGCGTCTGCGTTAGTGTTGTTCTTCCCTGCTTTGTAAACTATTTCGTATTCGTATTCTTCTATCTTTAGCCTCCATCTTAAAAGCCTACTTCCAGGATCTTTAATAGAAAATAACCAAGTGAGAGGTTTGTGGTCAGTTACTATCTTAAACTTGCGTCCGAACAAGTAAGGACGGAAATGTTTTACAGCCCATACTATTGCTAGTAACTCGCGTTCTATTGTGGAATAGTTACTCTCGGCTTTGTTAAGAGTACGGGAGGCGTATGCAATGGGCAGGTCTTTTCCTATCTCGCCTTGGGAAAGTATAGCACCTATCGCATGAATTGAGGCGTCAGTTGTAAGTACAAATTCCTTACTAAAGTCGGGATATTGTAATATTGGGAATGAAGTGAGGAGGTCTTTGCATCTGTCTAGTGCTTGTTGTTGTTCTAGGCCCCATACAAAAGGCACGTCCTTTTTTAGTAAGCTAGTTAAAGGTTTTGTAATTTTACTAAAGTTAGGGATGAATCGGCGGTAGTAGCCTGCAAGGCCAAGGAAAGACTTAATGTCCTTACAAGATTTGGGAATTGGAAATTCTTTGACAGCTTGAACCTTTTCAGGATTGGGCTTCACGCCTTCGCTGGAAATTATGTGACCGAGATAACCGACCTCTTTCCTTAAAAACTCACATTTGTCGGGCTGTACTTTAAGTCCATACTTCCTTAATCGATCAAAGACTTCGATAAGTTTTTGTTCATGTTCTTGTAGACTTGAAGCAAATACTACAATGTCATCTAGATAGACGAAACAGCGTTCACCCTGCAATCCACAAAGAACACTGTCCATAGCCCGCTGAAAGGTGGCTGGGGCATTTTTGAGACCAAACGGCATCCGAAGAAACTCGTAATGCCCATAAGGCGTGTTAAAAGCTGTTTTAGGAATATCTTTTGAATCTAGTTCAATTTGGTGGAAGCCCGAGGCCAGATCTAGGGTAGTAAAATAGACGGAATGTCCTAATTTGTCTAGTATGTCTGTAATATTTGGTAATGGGTAACTGTCTCCTATAGTTACATCGTTGAGTTTTCTGTAATCGATAACAACTCGCCACTTTTGTTTCCCTGAAGCGTCTAGCTTTTTAGGTACAACCCAAATAGGACTGCTCCAAGGTGATGTGCTAGGGCGGATAATCTTCTGGTCTATCATTTTGTCTATTTGAGTTTTGACTTCTTGTTGGTGGACGTAAGGGAATCTATACGTTTTTGTGTTGATTGGTGTATCTGATGTGGTTGGTATGGAATGTTTGGTTTGGTTAGTGAAAGTAAGTTGACTTCCTTCGGTATAAAATATATCTGAAAATTCTGTTATTATTTTGTCTAATGACTCGGATTCCTCGTTGTTTAAATGTTCCTTACGTACGAGTTTATTGACTAAGTCGTATTGATTAGCAGAGTGGTGATTACTTAATGAGTTTATTTGAAAAAGCGATTCCTGTTCTAGGAACTCCGATGTTTGGATTGTGGGCATAGATATAGTTTTGTCATCGTTTGTTGAATTAACGCAGGTGATAAGGAATCTATTATTTTCGACCATTACCAGGGCATGGGGAATGGTAAGACCATTTGGCAGTTCTTGTTTTTCAACAATGGCTGGACCGTTAGTAAGGTTGGCGGACATACAAGCAATTACCGTTTCGGCACGTTTACTTATAAACTGATTATCTTCTTGGAATTCGTTTGTATTCTCATTAAGATAGAATAGTTTATATGAGACATTTCTCACCCGCATAGTTTTAGATTGTACATAAATATGAACATTGAATTTTGTCATGAAGTCATTACCTAATATACCATCAGCGGAGATATTTAGATCAGCGACATGAAAGTTATGTTTTGGAAACTGGTCAAGAGAAATGAGAGATGTGCCGTCTGTTTTGATTGTAGAATTGTTTCCAGAAACGCCTATTATGGATACTACATTGGATCGATTGATTGGGTTATTTCCTACTTTCTGTTTGTTGATGACTGAGATAGCAGCGCCTGTGTCGACTAACAATGTGACTGGCTGGCCGTCTATATGAAATTTACAATGTAACAAGTTTTCAGGAGGAATGTTTAAGGACGAGATATTATAAGAGTTTGTGATTTCTTTTTTAGCTGATTTGGTTTGTCTTAATGATTTCTTTGATTTACGTGACTTCTTAGATTTTGTAAGTTTTTTAAGAGATTTTGAGTTCTTTTGATTAGAAAATTGGGTTTGGGGCTGATTACCCTGTCCGTGACTGATTTCGTGATAGTCTGTACATGATTTTGTAAGATTTGGAGAGGTAGGTGTTTGGGGCTGGTTACCCTGTCCGTGACTGATTTCTAGATAATCTGTATATGATTTCGTAGGATTTAGAGAATTGGGTGTTTGGGGCTGGTTACCCTGTCCGTGATTGGTACATGATTTTGAGAGATTCTGTGAGGTAGAGTTTTTGGGTGTCTGAGTCCATGCGTCGCGTTTTGAGGTGGTTATATTTGACTTACCGGCTGGTCTGCCTTTGTTAGGGCTAAGGTAATTAGAGTGGTTCACCATCCGAGTTGCAGGTCGTCCGTATTTGTGTCCTGTGTCGTCTCCGATATCGGTATCTCCGAGTTCGAGTAATGGGCTGAAGCGGTTGTTGCCATGCGAGAGCCCACCTCCATGACCGGTGGTGAGTTTAAATGGTTCACCTTAGCGTTGGGTTGTTGCTGGGTGTAAGTTGCAGTGGATGTTGGATTTTGTTGTCTTACAGAGTTATTGTAAGCACGTTTTCGACAATCAGCGATAAGGTGACCGGGTTTTTTGCAATAGTTACATACCTTTGTAGGCGGTACATTGAATCTTTGCTGACTTTGAACTTGCATCGGTCTCGAACCAGAGGCTTCGTGTGTGTTTGGGTGATTCCTATTAAAGTTAGGTGTTCTGTGTAGTAATGTGTGTTGTGACCTAGGTGCTGGAATAGGATGGCGGTACAGGGAGTTTCGAGCTAGGTTCATTTTACGAATTTTGTCTTCTTGGATAGCGAACCGTCCCGCGTCATCTAGTTTGCTAAATTCTTTAGTACGTAACATGGTACCAATATCTGACGCGAGCCCGTTTATGAAGACATTGAGAGCTGTTTCTTCAGTTGTGATCTTGCGCCCTTCTAAGGTAGTGCCCGAGATCTCAGTTGTCAGTTTTTCAATTATTTTGTTCCGGCATAGATCAACCCGGAGAAAATATTCGGTTACAGATTCACTTGGCTTTTGGAATAATGATTGTAATTCCAGATTAAGGTGCGCGAGAGTTTTTGTCTGGCTAAATTTTTGTATTAGAAAAGCCTTCAGTGATTCCCAAGAAAGATACTGTCTGGCATGTACGTCAGAGGAACCAGGTCCGGTGATTCTGTTTAGTGCGTAAACCAGGAGAAGTTGTTGTTGTGTTATAGACGCAAGAAGAAATGCGGAATCACACGATCGTATAAATCTATAAACTTGACTTGATTCAGCAGTATTGAAATCAGGAATTAGTTTTAGTAGGGTATTGAGATCTAATTCGTTCGTTGGTTTGGTATCTGGCATTTTGAGAGGGAAAGAGACAAATAACTTTGAAGAGAATAAACGTTAAACAAATAGCAGATTCCGTATAAACAGGTTACAAAATAAGAATAGTATCAACCGATTAGGAGATCTAGGATTTAGGGGTGAGGTCTAGATTTAGGACTTGTAGGTACCAGAACAATAAATCTTTGCCACTTACCACAGTAATAGTATTGTGACGATCTGCATGGTCCGGCGAAGCGATCAAAAGCCTGCAGCTACCGTACTTCTTCGACTTCTGGACGATGTTTGTATCTCGCTGCGAAGTGTACGTTTGCTTCGACTGTTCGCGTATTATACACAGCGGATCACGCGAGATCCTACCGACTGCGCCAAACTGTTACGCGGTAGTGACAAGAAGAGTTTTAAAAATAAATTACTTTATTACTTTACAAGGATTTAGTTACAATGTAGTGGTTGCTTAGAATTCGGAGTACAGAATAATGAATATTACAAGGAGTGGACCTTTTATACATAAGACAAGTGATTAGTCAAATAATGTTTACAAAACGTTAAGAAGAATGATTATTAAATTACAAATACAAACAATATCAAAGTCTATGAGAATAGTAAACTAATTTGGTAAAAGAGACACTTAGGAAAATGAAAGTTAAATGATTTAGTTCTTATCTAAACTTAATTATATAATTAGTAAACAAACAAATAAAGAATGAATAATATAATAATAATATAGGTATGTACCCTAGCTAATATCTAACAAGCTCGCTCATGTGAGTCATTCCACGCGGGGGGAAACACATGGCGCATCAGATTGATGGAGATACTGGCACAGTACAGTAGAACGTTATATACATGTATTACTCGGATAGCAAGCAAGCAAGCTATACACATACAGTCAATAATGTCTCAGTAACAGGTGCGCAAATCGTCTATACCAGTAATTTATGTAGAGATCTGCTACGGCGCTACGTCTTTACGTAGGCCTGAGGATCTGTGGATAGAACTGCGCAATTGGACGCAGTTATGGAATATCGAATCAAACGACCAAATTGAAAAAAAAAAGTTATGAATGCAGTTCAATTCTAGGCATGATAATCTATGTATTCCATCAAATTTTCAGTTCAAAAATCACTCCTAGTGCCTTATAATAAGGGGTGAATCAAGCGACATGTAAAAGTTTGTTAGAAATTGTGCACACTGTCGCTACGCAATAAAGAATTATGTGCCTAAATTACTATTACAAATTACACAATGCAAGATTTCAAATTGCATAATCGAATTAAACGCCAAAAAAAATTAGATAATCCATTTATGTTTTTTGGTGCATTTGTTTTTTAAACGCATTATCGAATCAACCGCCTAAAATGGCGCTTAATTCGGTGTTACAAATCACGACTCGCGCGATCTTTTACTCAAATTGCAAATGAAGCGCCAATTTATGGCGTATGATTCGTTGTTACAATTCAAAATTCAAGGACATTTAGGAATAAGTGGTGGTGTGCGGGGCGTCGCGCGTCGGTGCGGGCGGCAGGGATCTCAGTACCGCGTCTTATGCATTTGGATTTAGCTAAGACATGTCAACATATTGAAACCCTTACTTTCGACATGGAAAAAACTCTACCCTTGCCAAGAATTCCAACCAACATAGTTTTTTACAAACGCCAACTGTGGTTATACAATTGCGGCGTTCATTCAGGAAAAACTGATAAAGGATTTTGTTACGTATGGGCGGAAGGAACAGCAGGTAGAGGGGCTCAAGAAGTTGGTTCAAGTTTGCGAAAACATATATCTTTACAACTAGATTCAAATGTCAAATGTGGTGGCCAGAACCGTAATATCAAGTTGACTTTGTTACTACTTGCATTACTTGAAGAACATGATGGTTTAGAGAAAATCACCCTGCGATTTATGGTTCCTGGGCATAGCTTCCTAGAAAATGATAGCGAGTTTAGTGATATAGAATCGGCTTTAAAAACGCATACCCGGATATATACTCCACAAGACTATATTGATGTGATGACCAGTTGTCGCAAGAGAAACAAGCTGACAGCTGTTAAAATGGAGAAAAACTTTGTCGGAGTTTCTGAAATGATGAAGAAAATAGTCAACAGAAAAAAGGATACAGAAGGAAATTCCGTGAGCTGGTTGAAAACTAAAGAAATAAATATTTTCAAAGACAAACCTGGACGGTTATATCTTTCAACCACTCATGATGGTCAACCTCATGAAGTAAATATTCAAAAAAGGCTTAAAAGAGGGGAAACAAGCCCCACATTGAAATTGTCAAGGCACTATGAGCAACTTTGGCCAGAAGGAAAGCCTATTTTTCAACCAAAGCTTGATGATATAATATCCCTCCTTCATCTCATACCATCAGATGCAAGACAGTATTATGAAAATTTGACTGGGTCTCATGATTTAGAAGATGATGTTGACGGTTTTGATGGAAATATTGATTTTGAAATAGAAGATGAAGGGTAGAAAACTAAGATTACCTATTATTTTATGTTGATAAGAAATAAGTTTTTATTTTTGAATAGAGTTTTTCAGACTGATTTCTAAGATTTGTAAAACTGATAAAAAAAACACAAGTGAAGGATGAAAAAAATAAGAAAAGTGTTGTAAAGTTTCTGATGATACATAGTTAAAGATTTAAGTTTAGAGTGTTATTTTAAGTTTCTTCTTTTTTTGTAGGTACTACAATGAGAATAAAGCCTTTTAAAATGGAAATAATATATTTTTATATATATTCTATATATTTTTTCCTAATTAGAATGTTTAAAACCTAAAATATAAGCAAATTACATTAAAATTTTATGGATTTAATCTAATATTGCGCTTTTTTTAACCCAAGTCAAATCGAATTAACGAATCAAACGACGTAATAGTCGCATAGTACGTTGTTGTCAAATTAAATTTGTCTGAATATACCAAAATGTATTAACGAATTAAGCGGAAAAAAGCTTGAAACTTCGAAAGTTCGTAACGTATCGTAAAAAAATCTTAATTCATAACATAAAAAATCCACACCCAGCGGTAATTTTCATTTTGAAAACTTTGAAGCTAAATATCTCAGTTTGACCCGGGTGTCGCTTAATCTAATATTCCATAACTACGTCCAATTTTAGTTAATTACACTTAGGTATATTATTTTCACAATTTAACTTAAAATTAACGATTAGGCAAAGAACTGTAATTCTTGCTTTCTATACTAAATTGCTTACATACATGCCAGTAGAATGTGACAAAACTACTATAATTTTAAAGAAATCAAAACTGTATTTTTTCAAATTTATTGGGGCATTTGAAAGATTTTTACTGTTAATTACTTAAATAAATAAATATATGGATATTATGCAATACATCGTTGCAGGATCTGCAAAAAATGCTGCACAGTCTTAACGCTGCTTCATTGTCAGTCGGTCTCCGGATGAACTTGGACAAGATTAAGGTCATGTTCAACGAACTAATCTTTCCGGAACTGATCTCGATCAATGACGAAGTGCTCGAAGTTGTCCAAGAATACGTCTACCTCGGGTAGACATTGCGGTTGGGTAAGAAACAACTTCGAGCGTGAAATCGCAAGAAGAGTACAGTTGGGCTGGGCAGCATTCGGGAAACTGCGTCATATTTTCTCGTCGCCACTATCGAAAAGCAGAGTTTATAACCAGTGCGTCCTACCCGTTTTGACATATGGATCCGAAACGTGGAACATGACGGTGAAGCTGGCCCCCCGGCTACATGTCACTCAGCGAGCTATGAAAAGATCTATGCTTGGTATTTCGCTACGGGATAAAATCTGAAACGAAATCATCCGGCAGAGAACCAAGGTGGTTGATTTCGTCTAAAAGTATAGCAAGCTGAAGTTGCAGTGGGCTGGCCACGACTGTCGCGGAACCGATGAGCATTGGAGCAGACGGGTTCTCGAATGGAGACCGCGTCTCGGGAAACGTAGTGTGGGACGCCCCCCTGCCAGGTGGACTGATGACCTGAGGAAGGTCGCTGGTGGTGGCTGGATGAGGAAAGCGGGTGATCGTGCGCTTTGGCGTGCCCTTGGGGAGGCCTACGTCCAGCAGTGGACTGCAATAGGCTGATTGATTGATTGATGCAAAACATCTATCATCCTATTTGAGTTTCGTAGCAGTTCAGTGTATGTTAATGTAGACTTTGGTGACCATTAAATAGATTAATTTGATATTAAATGGTCTCATAAATTTTACTTTAAAGTCAATAATTAATAAAAAAAATATAGATAATTATAACTTTTACGTACTTTTTAAATGCTTTAGCCAGATATAAAAGCTTTTTATATAGTTTCTTGAAAATAGTCGTGATGGTATATTTTCAACACAAATACGTTGAAAACAACCGCCCACTGTTCTTTTGATCGCATTATCGCCTGCACTTTGAAATTGAAATACAATACATCTGATGCTCTAACTAAAGAGAGATTGATATAAAAACGTAATTGTAAATAGGCAAGGTTAAAAGACTTCACTCAAGTCTGGGCTGGGCAGTCTCATATTACAAAAAAACCTAGAAATATCTTTCATGAACTCAACAACTGAGAGGTCTCGACCTGACCCTTAATTAGGGCAATCATGTCTTAGTCGACCACACAGATTATTTAAATTTATAAAACCTGAAAATTCTGTAATCCCTTTCCAAAAATTACGAAAAACACAATAAAAATATTCTTAAACTATTTTATTCATATTATTTATTATTTATCATTTATTATTCATATTCTATTTCTTTTTCTGCATGTAAAGAAAGAAAGAAAGCTAATTTTCATGTGCCTTACTTCAGGTACCTACTTATTTGTTGCTCAATGTGGTGTATGTGCCAACTAAGGTTCTGCTCACTCCCTTTGGGGATAAGAGTGTGGCTTTGTGTATTTTACTTTTTAATTCTACAAATTGTTAACATCTGTTGATTTAAGAAATTAAATAAGAAAAATGTTGATGGCCTTCAGGCTTCAAGTAATCGAGGACGTCGGTAGAAGTCACGTGTAGCGTTGGCAGGCTTCGAGGGTCCTTCTCAAGAACAAACTGTGGTATAAATAATATTATGTCTAGCTACATAAGAAGCTAGTTCTTCTTCTTTATCGTGGTTCTTCTTTATCGTGTTTTATGTGGGTTGTAAGGTTGACAAACTAGTTAACAGTTATTCCTATATGAATAGCATTAAACCCTAGGGAAAGTACTCTGTTTAAGGGTTCATAATTAATATACTTTTGCATAAATTTAACCATTTACTTTTTTCTTGTCAATTAACTTAATTATAAAAACTTTACTCATTTAACAGTTAATAACTTTTGAAAATTATTAATGATGCAAACACTTTTGAAAATGTATTACTATCATTAAAACAAATCTGTAAAAAACAACCTTTCATTCATAAATAAAAATAACCACCACCAACCATCACCAACCATCACCTTCCTTCAACCTACAAGATTAAAGAAATACCAAGGGATGATATTATTAAATAATATTTAATAGGTAGGTAAAGAAAGAATAAATAAGAATAAAACGACAAGAATAAATATTACTTGGGCTATGTAATATAACATTTGCGTTACTATAATTTTCCGATAGGTTTTGTTCTATTAAATATTGGTAATTCTTTACCTCGAGTTAGTTAAATAACGTAATAGGTATCTCTGCTCTCGGGTGGTAGCTCAGTCAGTAGCCAAACACAACAACGTTTTTTGTGAACAATAATAATTTTATCTATCTTATAAAAAGAGTTTTTGTAGGTAAGTTCTAATCTAAAAAAATGCAAGTTTTAAAAAATAGTGATACGAAGAGCAAAGTTGTCTAATTTTAAATAGTGATATCAAAGAGTAAAGTTGTGTAGTTTTAAGTAGTGATACAAAGAGTAAAGTTGTCTAGTTTTAAGTAGTGCTACAAAGAGTAAAGTTGTCTAGTTTTAAGTAGTGATACAAAGAGCAAAGTTGTCTAGTTTTAAGTAGTGATACAAAGAGCAAAGTTGTCTAATTTTAAATAGTGATATCAAAGAGTAAAGTTGTGTAGTTTTAAGTAGTGATACAAAGAGTAAAGTTGTCTAGTTTTAAGTAGTGCTACAAAGAGTAAAGTTGTCTAGTTTTAAGTAGTGATACAAAGAGCAAATTTGTCTAGTTTTAAGTAATGATACAAAGAGCAAAGTTGTCTAGTTTTAAGTAGTGATACAAAGAGCAAAGTTGTCTAGTTTTAAGTAGTGATACAAAGAGCAAAGTTGTCTAGTTTTAAGTAGTGATACAAGGAGCAAAGTTGTCTAGTTTTAAGTAGTGATACAAAGAGCAAAGTTGTCTAGTTTTAAGTAGTGATACAAAGAGCAAAGTTGTCTAGTTTTAAGTAGTGATACAAAGAGCAAAGTTGTCTAGTTTTAAGTAATGATACAAAGAGTAAAGTTGTCTAGATTTAAGTAATGATACAAAGTGTAAAGTTGTCTAGTTTTAAGTAGTGATACAAAGAGCAAAGTTGTCTAGTTTTAAGTAGTAATACAAAGAGTAAAGTTGTCTAGTTTTAAGTAGTGATACAAAGAGCAAAGTTGTCTAGTTTTAAGTAGTGATACAAAAAGCAAAGTTGTCTAGTTTTAAGTAGTGATACAAAGAGCAAAGTTGTCTAGTTTTAAGTAGTGATACAAAGAGCAAAGTTGTCTAGTTTTAAGTAGTGATACAAAGAGTAAAGTTGTCTAGTTGTAAGTAGTGATACAAAGAGTAAAGTTGTCTAGTTTTAAGTAGTAATACAAAGAGTAAAGTTGTCTAGTTTTAAGTAGTGATACAAAGAGTAAAGTTGTCTAGTTTTAAGTAGTGATATAAAGAGCAAAGTTGTCTAGTTTTAAGTAGTGATACTAGTGATACAAAGAGCAAAGTTGTCTAGTTTTCAGTAGTAATACAAAGAGTCCTTTTACGAGCATTCAACTACCAATGTCTGCTACAGCGTAGCGAGTGTAGCAATATATGTCCATCCGGCCCAAAAAGGTCTTTGATCTACTTAAAATCAAACAGAAAAAATAAAACAAAAACAGAAAATTTAAGCACACCACTACGATAAGAATAATAAACGTCAAACGTAATTGTAAAAAAAACGCATTTTCTGAAAATGTTGCACGTACAGACTTGACTACGGGCTACGGCGTAGCGAGCGTAGCAAGTACTACGGCATTTCATGTGTAACTTCTTTTTACGAAGTTATTGTTGCCTTTTATTTATATGAGAATTAATGAATATACTAACATGAAGATGTGTTTGGTGTGCTCAGATGAATTAATTACGATTTAAATATACTGACTTTAAAACATAAAAAAATCTCAATCTCTTAAATTACCTATAAGCTGTGATTGTTTGTCTATCCTTGTGAGCTATTATTTATGTATAAGTTTGAGTATATAGACAAAGAACATAGTTAATAAGAGTAAGAAAATAAATAGAAAGAAAGGAAAGGAGACGGTTTTACCCTCGCGGCCCGAGTCGCATCGATCGCGGGCTAATCAGAGCTTTTCGAAGGACCTACCTGCTTTCACACAAATTATACTTACTAAAAACATAGTGAAGTAGAAATACTTAGCTAATAATTTTAAAAATGTGTTTAGTTGATGAATCTGTACAACTTTACACAAGAATCAATGCTAAAAGATATTTAAAAATATTCTGTAGGTCAATATGCAGGTTTTTATTAACGACACAATAGGGAAAAAATATATTTGTTTTTATTCATCTGAAAGTATACAAAAATGTGTCAAAACAGAATCGAAATTGATCGAAAAACAAACTAGATACAACATTAACAAATATATATATGTCCCTCACAAAAAACAAAATTTTCTATGGCGGATGTGATTTTGTATGGCACGCGTGACATATGACGTCACATGTCACGTCGGACCTCTGTCTAAAAATCAACCTTGAAGCCTTCTTTGTTAAAATTAATTTTTATGTGTTTATCTGGAACTTGAAATAAAAATTGTGATGATGATGATGATGGTGTAATCCTGTAATCCCTCATCGGGGACATAGGGCTCGAAGAAGAGATTTCCACTTTTCTCGATCTTGTGCGGCAGCTTCCAGGTCCTTCCAGCCGAGCCCAGTTGATCTATTTTTCAACTGAGCGTCTCCAGGTGTTACGGGGGCGGCCCGGCCTTCTTTTCCCATGCGCTTATAGATTTTATTTGAAATCCTAATGTTTGTTAGCGGAAATTTATATTGTTTGTCATCATATTGTACTTAATTTATGCAAGAACAGCAGACCCCTAGTCATAAATAAGAGTAGAGACTCATCATTCGGCGTTTTCCAATACGATTCATTTGTTATGTAACATTTCAGTGCAGCACAAAGATATACTAACGTACTACATTGTTTGCTATAAGTATGTGATATGTCACATATTAAAGGGCGTCACAGACGACTAAGATACGATATTATAGCACGAGGCAGCCAGCTCTCTCATCGCCCGAATCAATCAGTGACCGACCATTTGCTTGACCCCGGCTTTGCATACAAAGTGAATGGCGACGAGAGAGCTGGCTGCCTCGTACTATAATATCGTATTCTGTCTGTGACGCCCTTAAAGCAATAGTAGCAATGCATCGAGTATATAGCGATAAAAATGAAAGTGTTCGCTCGTGTGGCGATGTGCCGCGCAGTTCGGCGCGCCGCCGCCGCCGTTATCAGCGGTATCGCTCCGAACCTTTGTTTTTCCATTATCTTCTGGGGTTTTCACAGTACAACTTGATAATGCTACTTAGCAATTTATCCAAGCTTTTTTTTCAGGCTACGAATGTAGATGATGATGATGATGTGATGACTGAATTTGTTTATGTCTTCCTGATATTGACCTTATCTGGGGATGCAGTCAATGGTGTCACCTTGGTGTCACACATAATATTGTATCGAATACGTTATACGTTCTGGCCGCGGCCTCGATGCCAGCGGTGAGAGGAGCGGAGCGGTGAGCGGGGCGGCGAGCGGCGAGAAATGTGTCAAATTCCAGAGCATTTTCACTGGGATGGCCTCGATGGCAGCGGTGGAAGAGCGGTGACTGACAACCGTTCGTTAAGTACCACCACGTATGTAACAAGTACCAATGGGAATTACTGGTATTACTAGTATTAGTTGTAACTTTAAAAAAAAATTATATATACAATGTGTACGACTGAATAAAAATATAATAAATAAACCGAATGGTAATGGTTGTAATGGTTTTAATAACAATAAATGGTATAACACTGAAATAATCAAATTGTGTGACATATTGATTTAGTGATGTTTTGAATTGAAAGGAATACTAAATAAAAATAAAATTTTTTTAAACACATTTTTTTTATAGCGTTTGTTAGATGCACTTAAAGTATTATAAATGTGATGAAAGTACTTTATGTACATGGTGTTTGCCAAATTGAAGTACCACTTAATGTTAATTTCACAGAATACTAATATAAAAATTAATAGTATCTCTTGTCACAACATCGAAAAAAATTCTAGTACGAGAGCGGACTATAAAACCTTTATCTCATCAAGTGCCAATCCCACAAACCTTGGTATCAGAGCTGTATTGAAGGAGCATCTGAAGACCTTCACTCACGATTCACTGGGTTGGGACTTTTGATCTTTCAATATAGACATAGACATAGAAAACTTTTATTTGACACTAAACACAATACAACACAACAATCATAAGAACAAATTAAAATGATGATGATGATTAAAAAACATCACTAATAAAAAAAAAAATTTATTAATTATTTTTTATTTAATTTACTATTAAATTAAGTTTATATTTGTGTGGCCCTTAATTAAGAAAGACAACGCAACACAAAAACTGCTTAAATACTTATAAAAATTTTCTTATAATTAAAATACTTATAATAATTATACGATAAATAAAATTAATACTAACGGGAACTCGATTGTGTTACTCGATGACGTCAAGTCCGCGCCCGCTATATAACCACTCTGGTAGAAATAGCGATTAGGTCCATCAAAAAAAAAGACTACGTTTTTGCAGTCTGCTCTTGTATCTATCACCGCTCCGCTCGCCGCGTCGCCGCCGCCGCCGCCGCGCCGCTGCTGGCTGGCATCGTGGCCACTCACCTGTCACCGCCCCGCTCACCGCCCAGCTCACCGCGCCGCTGACATTGAGGCCGGGGCCATGGTCGCCTTTTTTTTGCCATATGGGCACAGAACCCATGGTTTCTAATTTATAATAGGGTAGATACCTAGTGGTTTTTTGAGATTCATTTCATAGTCTGAAGATACGAGCTCAAACTCGTGCTAAACTAGCATAATCCACATTTTTCTTTTACGTTTATAATAAACTCTAAAATCTGGAGTCCACTACCATATTTACTAAAGAAATAATACCAAGTTCATCACGTTAAGTTAGGAGAGTTTAGTAATTACGTAGTTAGTATACTTATTTTTTTTTAACAGGGGAAAGAAAAGTAAAAAACAACTTGCATTGAATTTTTTTTTTGTTCCGGAATGTGAAATGTTAAATGTGAATATGAAATGTTAAGTTTGAAGAGCAAATTGTGCAAATAAATTATCAAAAATTACTAAGTTTTTTACTTGTTGTGACGTGGACATTTTATGTCAAGTGCCTAAGTGCAAATAAAAATTTGGGGTGGTAGTGATTTTACTACATTGGTTTTAACATAAGTACAACTCTGTACAGCATTGGTTACTGTAGGGCTTGCGTCCGCATGAAAATTTTCTTTAAAAACTTTGTAAACGTTTTCGCGCCAAAGCATAACCATCTCAAGACACCATTTGGCGGGAAACAGTTACCGCAAGCAACCGCGACCTCCCTCGCTCGCTCGCTGCCGAGCGCCATCTACAGAGCGACGTCGGCAACTCCGCAACTTTACTGTTCTTTGTTCTTGTTCTCAATGTTACTGGCTGGCTCGCGTGTGAAATGTAAAAACTCTTTACAGCGCAGGTCCATGAACCATGCAGATTTTCGTGAGAAAATGTTTTTCAAATAAGTATATAAAAAATATTGCCTGCTTGGCAGCATCACAGTCTTGAGTACCATTGTTTATTTGGTAGTTATAGTGGTTATAGTTAGTAAGCTAGGCAAAAGGTAGGTATTTTACTTACTCTACTAACTCCACAACTTTGCTTTGCAACTTTCTTGAAATGATATGAAACAAATATGAAGTTTTTATGTTAGTTAATATACTTGTTTTACTTTGGCAATTATTTACTTCCAAGTACACCAACACAGTAAGTAGGCGCACTGCATAAGAAAATCATATAGGATAGGTATTTATTTATCTATTGACCAGACTCTACATTTTTCTCATTCTCAACCGAGAAATGTGAAAATAAAAACAGATATCATTTTTTTTAAAAGTCATCTACTAACTTAGGTACTCACCTTTAGATACTATAATAAAATAAGGTACTTATAAATAAAATAAAGAGTGTGCCTGCCTACCTAGTGTAGAGATAAAAATGAAACCTACTAGCTAGTCTGTTTCATACATATTTTCCTGTTAACGAAATAAAGCTTTTAGAATTTTGAAATCTTAAAATTACTATTTCAATACCATACTAATAGAAGAGGAAGTATTGGCTACGTAAATAAAAAAATACCAAGTGGACATATTTTGATTAATACAAAATAGTCGTCCCTCAAAAAGAGAAATAACGCGGCGGCGGCGGCGGCGATCTCATTTAATAGTGCTGATCAATCGCGCGACCGCAGTTTCGCGGAAAACATGTGAAAACCATCGCGTGGTCAGAAGCGCGACATCTATGAGCGCCTCTGCAAACTTCAGCGCCCTGAAATGCGTTCGCGATCTTTATTATCAGCAGTAATACCAATTTAGTTCTTGCCCTACAAAAAGCGTTTCTCCTTTCATAATAATAAGAATACGTCGAGTCGGTTGCTTGGCGCGCGGCGTGGCTCGGTACGAGCGGACGAGGCGCGGCGCGGCTGTGTGCGGGGGCGTCTGCGTCTGTGTGCGTGGGTCGCTCCCCCTCCACTCCCCGCCTCACTCCCTCCGCCCGCCCGCGCTCGAACGTAGCTTTCTGTTCACTTATATAACGACATACATATATACGTGCGGTAAATAATATACACTGTGAATAGCGAGCTATGTGCTGCCACCTAGCGTTCGCTCGCCTTTGAGCCACAGACTATCAATGGTAGTGCTCTGCTCTGCTCTCTGCTTTCCTTTTTCTTGTCTTGAACATGAAAAGCAGTGGCGCGAAATTTCGTCCTTTTACTCGATTTTATTGAATTTTGCTGTAACTTTACTGCCCTTAGATACCCACAGAAATTAAAAGGAAAACAGAAGATATTACTAGATGTTTTGCCTATACTGAAGTATAGGTAAACTAACAAATAATTTTAAGAAAATAAAAACAACTAGGTACATAATATTACAAACAAACGGCAAAAAAACGCGCATAGAAAAAAAATGCGCATCGCGTTGATGACGATTTTATATGATGATTATGTAAGATTGATCTTTGAATGATAAAATTTTTGCACTTCATAGTTTTCATAGATTTCCCGTTACACCTAATATCTCTAGTTTGGTTTGTAGGTAGAATAAAAAATAGCAATTAAAATAAGGAATGAGGGATACTGAGTTGTGTGCTCAGTGGCGAGAGTGGTACGACGGCTTCGCCAGCGACCAACGACCGAGGCCGTTCGCTAGCGCGCTCTTCTCTCCAAGCCGAAAGGCTCTCGGCTTGAGCCACGCCAAGCCGCCAAGCCAACCTGCACGCTCAAGCCGCTTGGCTGCTAGGGCTGCCATCTATCGAATTTAGGTGGAAACTAAACTTTTAGTGGTTCGGTTGCCTTGGTTATGCTCTTGCTGTGTAATGCGTCGCTAGGTAGAGTATTGTTCTAATGGCTTTGTCTTTGATAATTTTATTAAGAAACGAGTTAGTGAGAATATTGATGTTCTAGTACCAGAAGACAGTCATCTAGAGACCTCTTATCTTAAAATTATTATTATTATCTAAGGTAGGTAGTATATTATGTACTAAGTACGAGTACTTAAATTATGTAGCAGTATCTAGTTACAAACACAAAACAAACCTTCCTAGTTAAATAAAACTTATAAGTGCTAGAGGAAGAAATAAAAAACTGCATAGTGTAGTGTAGTGTTCCATAACAATCTTTTTCTGTCATTTTCAGAACGTATTTAAATTCTTCCCATACAATAAAATTAACTCTAACATGAAATTCTGAAAATAGTGTTATTTTTTTTTTACTTAACCAGATCTTTATCTGACGAAGTGCTTTAATCTAAATGAACAGTTTTATGAATAGCAATATTAAACAATAATAAAAATAAAAAAAAAAAACATTTTATGCGAATTAAGATTTTGACATATCATTCTTCGACGGCAAAGCTATCATGGATGGCACGGCACGTTCACTACCAGTATACGCACGCTTCTGTGGAGAAGAACGGCCAGAAGAAACTCCACAGGAATCGTATCTTTTGTACTTTTCTTTTATATATATTAAAGAATCATACATAAGTCATAATTTACAATCTACTCCGCTGATTTGCAGTTGACCAGACGTTTTTATCATCTATGTAATTATTTATCGTATAGTGTCGTATAGTAGGCCTTAGAACATAACATATTTTTAATTTTAGTTTTAAATTGGCAATCGGACAGATTTACAATTATCATGATAGTATGTAAACCTAACATCTCTCGCCTCCCTGCCATCTTACACCATCTTATTCCACGTGTCTTTGTGATGAAATCCATCGCTGGGCAGCCCTACAAGTGCCGCAGGAAAGGTTTCCCAAGCAGCGATGCATGACGAACCGCGCCGCCCCTGTTTGAAACCGACGTCTTGACGCCGGCAGCCATCTTGGACCATTGTTTTTATTGAAATCAACATTAGCCTGGACTACACGTAATTTAGGTTTTCACTTGGTATTAAAAAGTGTTTTTTTTTTGTCTTCGGCTTGCTTGCCACCAATTAAAGAAGGTAAATTAGTACGCAAGCGACTTATTTGTAAATGGCTGTCTGTCTGTCCCAACTCAATAGTGCTACGCAAGTCTAATTTCTTCAGAAGTTTTGAAGTTCTACATTTAGCCACTGAAAGGAGGCTTTATCTTTAAATTTGAATGTTTAGGTACTTTGTATTATCTTTTATCTCTCCTTAACTAAGTATTTAACTTTATCTAACTACGAGCAGTAGATCGTTCGGTTCTCATTGCGGAGGTTCAAGGTTCGAATCCCGGTGGGGATAGAGTGGTAAAAAAACACTTTTGAGATTGTCCTTAGTTTGGTTAGGATAATGTAGGGTGAATCATCTGATTCTCCGAAAAATAAGTGGTTTCTTGTTTTTAAAGGTACTGTCAGGATAGTATGAAATGAACCATGTCAGAGACCGGTGGCGCGCCGTAGTCGGTCGTTGACCTTACAAACCATACGATTATGACGATCTAGTATCAATAATAGATTGTAATTTTATTTTATCAATGAACAGAAAAAGATAAAAATATGTATTGAAAATAAAATTTAACAAAATATAAATTAAAATATCTTTATCTCCGTCTCGTTTTATATTTTACAAAATGTTTTTTTCCTATAAACGTAATCTAAAAAGAAACTAAGCTATAATACATAAATATATGTAATATATTGAATGCAGCTCGCTCGTGTTCTCTATGGAGCATGTTGTTTGAGCAACGTGCTGATGACGTCATCAGCTATTTCTCTCCCAGTCTTATTTGAAACTTTAACATAGAAACATTCGGTAGATATTAAGATAACTTAATGTTGATCTAATTATAAGATAATTTTGTCAGTTCTTTAGCTCAACGGTCGAGCGTTCGACTAGCGAAGGTTCCAGGTTCGAAAGTTTTGATCGAATTCAATCAAGCGTCTTTAATCCTGTGCTATTCAGTATTGTTTATAATAATATAGCTGATCCGATGGGTTTCTAAGTCTGCTGCGTCGTCGATGGTTTAATGGCTAGGGCCACTGCCTCCCGTCCGGGAGACCTTGGTTCGATCCCCACCATTTTACCATTCGTTTTCGAATTTCTAACTCGTATGTAGGTTTATTCGACGCTCTTACGGTGAAGGAAAACATTGTGATGAAACTTGCACACTCCTGCGAAGAAATTCGAAGGTTGTGTGTGAAGTCGACCAACCCGCACTGGGCCAGCGTGGTTGACTAAGGCCTAATCGCCCTGATTCATGGTAGGCTCAGGCCCCTCGGTGGGGACGTATATGAGCTGTTGATTATTATAGTTGGTCCGATTGACGATGCCGTTGGCCTGTCTTAACTATGAATATTGGATTTCAAACGACTGATATTATGTTTCTAAGAATACATTAGAAAAGTTAGCATGGTCGTAAAATTTTCTTAAATTTCAAATTTTTTGCGCATTTTTCTTATTTTATTCTTTCATAAGAACTTTCTCCTGACAATAAAAAAAGAATTAGCGAAATCGGTCTAGCCGTTCACATGTGATGCCGTGACCAAGGGAAATAAGGATTCATTTTATATTATATATATACTTCGGTTTATAAATGCCTTGTTTATCCAAAGATACAAATCCAGGAACTGCTTTTCACTTTGTGTTGAAGAACTTTGCAATCTCTGTGACGTCACGTCTGAATTTCATTCGTTCGTAGCACTTCTATGAAAGACAAGAGGATGCACGCTTTGTGACCATTCGCTAACAGGTCGCTCGTCTAATTATATCCTTTTTATTAGGAAACAATTTGTTTTAAGTCAAGATTCGACGGTGGAAAGGAAAAAATTACCAAGCGACATATAGGCAACTTTACAGTAGAGCTGTTTAAAGTTTGAATTTTCTGAAAAAAAATCGTGTAAATTGTTGTAATGGTCCAAAAAGCCTAGTTCTTAGAAATTTATCTGTTTATTTTTTTATCTACATTATAGTATACGTAACTATTAATAATTGTGCTTAGTTTTAAAGTTAGTGTCGCTTAGTAAAATTTTCCCCAAAAGTAGAGACGGGAAAAATATACTATGCGCCTAACACTATATTGCCAGATACTGGAAAAAATAACTAAGTGGAGTAATTACCGTACGAACAGAAATGTCAAACTTGACCAAAGGCAAATTTAGCATTTCACAATTACGACAACCACCAAATTTTCAAAAATGGTCGAAAATTTTGTCAGTTAGTAAGGAAAAAATAATTAAATCTCGCTAACTCCAAAATGTCGAAGCGACATCAAAAGTCGTCGTAGAAGGAAGTTAGTAAGATAAAACGACGCAGAAAAATCAGGCGATTCTAACAATGTATATAACTCAATATGGCCAAAAATGTCGCTTAGTAATTTTTTCCTTTCCACCGTCGATATCTATATAAACCCGAAGTCTAGTTCTACCAATTTATTACTAATATATATAGGAGCGTCCTGCGTCGGTGGTGTAGTGAGTGGTTCGGGCCGCTGTCTTCCGTTCGGGAGACGCTGGTTCGATCCCCACCATGTACGAATGTGTTTTCGAATTTCGAATTCGTATGTAGGTTTATTCGACGCTCTTACGGTGATGGAAAACATCGTGATGAAACCTACACAGTCCTGCGAAAAAATTCAAAGGTTGTGTGTGAAGTCGACCAACCCGCACTGGGCCAGCGTGGTCCACTGAGGCCTAATCGCCCTAATTCAGGGTAGGCTCGAGACCCTCGGTGGGGACATGGGTTGCAAGGTCGATGATTAACCCCACAAACCTGGTGTCATAATTATAAAGCTGTTTTGGCTTCTTTTCTGACATGGCCCATGTAACGACTATTTTCGTAGATAGCAGCTACCTAACCTAACCTAACCTAACCTAACCTAACCTAACCTAACCTAACCAACGGCTTAACTTTTTCTTTCTCGGACAATGAGGTGTTTTCACCGGCAACGTCCTAGCCACACGGGATAGTAGGTTTTTGTTTTCAGTGTTCTTGCCGGGATTCGAACCCGGAACCTCCGTAATGAGAGTGGAACGCTCGACCGCTCGGCCATGAAGGCTGTTGTACGTACCAATAACAACAACGTATTTTTCAGATTTATCATAATGACATACCTATATTTCAGCTGTGAAGTCTCCTTTTTGTAAATACAAACGTGTTCATTAACGTTAGTGAAACTACGAGGTATTGGGTAGAGGGTATTTGTAGTGCCGTCACTTTCATTCGTATGGGCCACAGTTATTGGTAGAAAGAGAAAGAGTAACAGCACAGAACTGCGAAATGCTGCTTAATGTTCGGAGAAATGATTTGATACCTAATTAATACCAGATTAAATGTTAATAAACTTATAATGTATGTAGCACAAAACTAAACTACAAAATTACGCATTCATTAAAAGCAGATATAGTTTTTCCTGTCATAAAAGCGAAATTTTCATCCTGCTGTTAAAGCGACGCTAAATATGTTTGACATGTACGGAGAACATATTCTTGCCTGCCATTGGCTCAATCATACAAATTAGAGAAATACAGCACTGAGTTCACGAACTGACTCCACGTTTAGGGTTGAAGATAAATAAAGAATCGTAGCTTTTAACTTTGGACATTTCTGCTACGCCAAAAGCGCTACGCGGAAGTTGCTACGCTTTCGTAGACTCTCTCAGTCATCTAATTAATTTAAGATTTTTTTAATACCTTTTTTTGTTTTTTTTGTTATAGAGTGAAAAGACGTTAAAATACTTTTATATAAAAATGTTGGTAGGGATACGCGTTTACTAACTGGTCGGTGACTCAAGTCGGTATGCACGCTGGGAACTTGCGATATCGTCACAAACACGCTTGAAAAGGACGGATCGTGTTTTTTTTTCCGTCCCAAATAAAGCATTATGAAAACAAAAATATCGTGAAGTGGGTAGAGGCTAAGCAAAGCAAAACCGTATAACACCGACTGCAGTTATACTCTGTGGTTATACGGTAAGACAGTTCTATGAAGTTTTCACATTCTGTGCACCCATACTTGCTCTAGCGACATAATCGGGCGCTATGGAGCAGTTGGCAGGGTGCCTGCCTGCAATCTGACGGTTCCGGGTTCGCTTCCCGTCCATGTAAAAACCTATGGAATGCAATAAAACTTTGAGTATTGTAACGCAAAACTACATTGTCTGTCAAACATACTTTGAACACTTATAAACTTTATAAGTGTTCAAAAGATTATTTTATTTAGACTACTTTAAATATTTTGCAATAGTTCTAGATTGTTCTAAGGAAGTCATAATTTTAGGTATTTAAATATTAATTAAATCATAATAAAATTATAAATGAAAAATAAAATTTCACTATTTAAGTGTTTCGATCGTGTTGTACGAGTAGAAATTGTATGGTGATTTTTTTTTTCAGTTTATTACAACTGTCAAACAACGGTAGGCATAGTACGGTACGCTATTTATTTTTCCTTATCCATATTTTATTTTGATTTCTTAAACATTTGACATACAGGGTCTTATAGTTTTTTATCGATAAAACTCTTTGTAGAAACTTGAATTTTAAAACACGACTACCCACTTTGTAGACTAATTATTTTCAATGTAGAGTCGGAAATTATTGTTCGTGCAAAAGTAGCGAACGAACATTCAGTTTGAAATACCCGCGATTATGTTCTGAAAACTCGTTATCAGGGGCTGAAAAGCGTGTGTAGGTACATTGCGTCTGCGGTTCTCAAGGTTGAGAGAGCGTTGACACGTAACATGCATTGTATAACTACATTTTTCCCGCCTCCAGAATACTCGTAGACTTTCTCTAAAAGTGTAGGTTAGATGTCTGTTTTGACTTATGAAATAAATTTCGTATAGATGACTGTAGCAATCTCGTTTTTGGGTAGAAAATGACTCTACATACTAACATAAATTCACGTTTTTATCTCTAAAAGAGTAAGCAGAGTTTTAGTTAGCTCTCTTAAACCATGATGGACTATCACTGATAAATGAAACTAGGATTAACTTTTTTACTTCGAGCTAATACGTTAAACAAGCAATACTTAATTATTTAGGTATGTCAATGTCAAGGAATGTAGAGTCTTTTGTAAGATAGGTCTTCCTAACCTCCCACCAATGACTCCACCATGACCCTAGCCGCGGGTCGGATGCGCCAAGCGTGACTTCAGGCGCCCAGTCAGCTGTGCAACCCGCTTCGCAAATCTAAACCCTGCGCCACCGCCCCAACGTCCTATTTGCATCGTTATCAGCCGTATTGATAAGACGCGCCGACCCGATCAAAACATACGCTTCAAACATGACCTAGCGCCCGCGCTCGCTACCCGCCCTATCAGTCGGACAAAATATAAGTCTCACTCGAGAACTGTCGCCTCAAACGCCCGCATTAATAACAATTAACGAACATTCGGCAGGAATAAGACATAATTCGCATGACAAATCTAATGTCGCAATCTTGTTGATGAAAAAAGAGGCGTTATTTCAAAATACCTATTTCGGAATTTCAGGACCGAAATCAACTTCATAACAATTAACGATACGACCCCCCCCCCCGCCTCTAAATTCCTCGCCCCGAGCGTGCCCGCTATACGTGGCGATACGACGCCTTCGCATAGATAGAATAGAGAGCGGTTTCGGAACGCACCCGTAGAGCGGGTGGCAGCAGCGGGGGCAGGGTGTGGGGCGCGGCGCGGCGGCGGCGGCGTGTGCGCGCGCCGCTGTGTGCCGTCAGCGACACGCACACAGGCGCGCCGCCGGTGAGCGCTGTTCACCGCACTCTGTGAGCGCAAACAACCATCTATAAGGCCACGCTATAGCTGACGGAGGGACGAGCCGCGCCTCAAGCCGGTTGATTTTCTGTATTTTTCCTTATACGTGTGCCTTGGAAAAGTTAGTATTTTTTTTAATAAATTGGGTTTTTAGATTTAGACTATATAAGACCCATAAAAAAATATACAATTGAAAAAAAAAAAATCTGCTCTGATATTCGCATTTCTGTTCTTTTGAACTTCCGTGATTCGCACTTTTGTCGCACTTCAGTTATTCGCAGTTCAGATTGTCGACCTGTAGATATTCGCAATTGAGTGTTTTTGCACTTCCGTGATTCGTTCTTTGATTATTTTGCAACAATGTGGTAAGATCGTAAAGTTTACATTGGTCGGGGTGCAATAGTACATACGAGAGGTGAAAGTAACTTATTTAGTGCGAGACGGGGTTTGGGGCCTAAGCGTAGCGAGGGCCCTAATAGTTCGAGGCACTAAATAAGTCTTTAACCAGAGGTATACACTGTGCTTTTCATTACAAATACAAGGAAAGTAAAAATAAAAACACGAATCAGCTAAAAGAAAAATAAGTGACTTCCATAAATCTGAATCAGATGAACTCATTGTACACAAAACCCTACAACTCGAGAAACAAATGATAATCACTGCATTCCCGCCTACTTTTATTTTTTCTGTGGCCGAGCCATTATTTTACATTTCCATCATTGAAAAATCTATTTTATTTTGAAGAAATAGTTGAAAGTAAATTATAATAAAGTCATTTAAAAAATACATATTCTTTAATTGATAGGTACTTAACTTCATGTTATTTCAATTTAACATTGCGCTGTAATTGAGTGGCTGTACAGAAAGATGGAACATAGTTCAATAAAAATGTGAAATGAGAACTAGTTTTTATTTAATAATTTGACAGCTGTCAGTTGAAAACGATTCTCCCTCCGGGCTGAAAAGTATTACCTTCAATCCACTACTCAGGCAACTTTAGACCTACTTTCCGAGTATGAGTAATGAAAAAACATTGTATGTCTTAAGACCGGAATAACACATTAGGTGCCCGGTGACAGGATAAGAAAAATAAAGATGAGGATGGCTGAAAAAAAAAGATTACATGATGATTTAGAACTCTTTTATTAAGTAGTTTGTTGTACACAGATCGGTGGAAAAAGACGGGGACTGTTTTTGCCCAGGTTCTTTTTCTTAGTACCTATTTGCGCTTTTTGCATACTTAACGAACAAAAACTTCTGACAGGATTTGATAATATCATGAAAGTTTTAATTTTATCCTTACGATAATGCTTTTGGAGGGATTTAGTTTATTTTAATTTCTCAATTCATCATCTTAAAGCAGATGACTGATAGTTAAATGTTATTTTTTCTTTTAGTAAATCTTTGTTGATAATGCCAGGCCACATTCAAAGACAAACAACGATATTACCCACTTATGGTCTAACGATCGCGCAGCGTTCGGCCTTCTTCCAGAGGTTTTGGGTCCACCTTTAAGTAAAAACATTTAGTTAGGCCGTTGCAGGTTAAATCACCAGATTGTCCAATCAATAATTCCAATTTTTGAAACGCAGTCCCAATTACCGACGGAATATCATTTACATGAGCCATGTAAGAGGTCTATATACTAAAGTCTGTCCTTCAGCTTCTTCAGAGCTACTGGCACAGATTAGATAATAGTTACTGTTGGTCTGGAGAAGGCTACTTAGCATCGAAGAACTGACTAAGACAGATCTTCTTGAGTCGCAGTGGTCATCAGGACTGCATTTGCCCGATCCCTTCTCATCAAATCATAATTAAGTCTGTGAGGTAAGATAGAGGAGCAGCAGATATGATGACCAACCTAAGAAAATTCTGTATATTACTAACGTGAGTGAAAATTTCATATTTATCCTAACCTTGTAGTCAGGGACTGCTTTTGCTCATCATGGTCTTTTATTTTACTCTACAAGACCATGGTTGACCCAGGCACGATTTAGAACCTAAGTAAATATGCTACGTGTACGTGTATTTGATTTATCTTTTGAGAGTATTTTTATCAATACTTCATAATAATACTTCATGTGGCTAAAAAAGCACCTTCATAAATAGTAATGTAGATACTTTTGACTGTAAAAGTATTATAAATTCACATGAACTTTAAAAAAAACACTTTTATCAAAAAAGGAAAAGAAGCATTTTTTTCATACTTGCGTAATATACTCACTTCGTCTAAAAGTAGCCAATTATAATAATAATAATCATCATCATCATGTAGCATGTCTAGCGAAGTCTTTGCTAACCATACCAACTAGAAATTCTAATGCTGTTGTGTTTTTGTTCAAAATATGTTTATATAATTTTTTATTACAAAACAAGGCATACCAAAAAATAATCTTGTAAGACAAATTAAAACACATTTTCTTTGTACGAGTAGATATTAAATAAATGAAGATAGTTACAGTTTGTGTAAGGTACCTATATCAATATCCCAAATAAATGAATATACGAAATATAATGTTGTGTGTGTTTCCGTTTTAAATAAATAATAATGTTATGAAACATTTCTAACGCGCCTCTTATTTGATAAAAAAAGGATTTGAAATTGGATTTTATGAAATTGGAAATTTAAAGTTGTGAATTTACTTTTGAATTTATCATTAGTTGAAAATAAAGAAAACTTATTGATTAGGATAAAATAACAACTCTTTTATAGCACAGAAAAAATTTATATGATTTTTTTTTTTTCTAAACTTGAGCCCCGAGATACACCCCATACCCCTTCAAGGAAAGCTTGCCTTGCACTTTATATTTTAGCAAAAGAACCAATTCAATAAACCCTTCTACAAGTGTAAAATTCGTGCACTAAACTCCCCATACAAACTAAATACGAAAACTGTTAATCGGCTTGTGGCGCGGCGCGTCCGGTATATTTCCGACATAATACCGCTGCGTCGAGCGATTACTACTATATATTCTATATACATTTAATAGCTATACAGGCGCGCATAGAACTGGCCGTACTTATGTGAGCGCTACGGAGGGAGCGCTTTCAGCGAAGCAGCGCTGCACAGCTTAGCATCGTCCAGTGGTTGGGAAATTTGCAGCGCTTTAGCGCAGTGCTATCTCGAGACTCGGCTTATTATTATCGTAGATTGGCGTCGGCGCAACTACACGGCGTTAGAAGGACGTTCCGTTTTAAATATCAGGTTTTATTATTATGAAGAGCGGAGCAGCGGAGTGCGGACGGCGGCGGCGGTGGTGGACGGTTGCGTGCGATAACATTTGACATTCGTAATTACTCGAGCGCGGACGGTGGCGCAGGCGAGGCCGGGGCTCCGCACTCAGCGGACATTCCAAGTCCGTGGCACCGTGGGGCCGGACAAAGAGGTCGCGCGTTGCGTCAGCACAGCGGGCCTCGCGCGGTCCGCTCCGCGCGGCGCGGTGTGACAATCGCCGTCGCCACGCCGCCGCCGCGCCGCCGCCGCCGCCGCCGACCGTCACGCGCCCGCATTTCACATACACTGCCGAAATATACGCTAGCCTTGTAGTCTTGTTGACTATTTCCAAACATACTCCTAGCTACGTTTCCGTCTATTGCTTGCTGGCTTTGAGCACCAGTATATGACTCCGTACCGACTATTTCATTAACACTTCAAAACATATGCAAATATTAGTCACTAGTGAGAAATTTTATTGCTTAGATGCTTAAATTGGCGACGCAAATTATTTCCTATTGGACTCTACATACAGAGTGACGTTTTTATAATTTCAGTTTTATCCGTTTATAATTACGACTACAAATTAGGTAGAACACAAACTAATAAGAACATACCCAAAATGCAAATATCAATTTCCATTTGTACCTATCCTCTAACTTTCTGTTTACTAAATCCAAAAATTCCTGCCCGCCTAATGAGTCCAAAATCCAGGCAAGCATGGTGAGGGTCGTGCGAGGGAGTCTCGACCTTATCGCCGGTTCCTAGAGTCCTCGGCTGGAGGTCGCGCGCGTCAGCTAATATCAAAGAGCAAGAGAGAGATAAAGCGTTGAGGAAAATAGCGCGATACGTACTACGACACGAGGATCGAGAGACTTCTCGCGCTCGAGAAATATGGGACTTTCATAAAAATTACGACCAGGGCCCCGTTTCACGAAGCAACAATTTACTAGTAACAAGTTACAATTTGATATTCATTGCGCAGCCAATTCGCCAAAACTGGAAGCCCTTATCATTTTACCTCATTGTGTACGCAATGTACATCAAATTGTACTTGTAATTTGTAACTTGTAGCTTCGTGAAACGGCCCCCAGCTGTCAGTTGAATTTGACAGTTATGTAGGCTATCGCTACGTTCTACGCCGTAGCCCCACTTGGTTTGCGTTCAGCACTAATATCTAGTTAGCGCATAGCGGTGAGATCGCCGTTTATCAATGTTTTTATTTTAATATTACTTGAGAGTACATATTTAATGCATCAGAATGAGTATCCTAGTCTAAAATTGTCACAGTTTTCGGGTTTAGTGTAGTGAACAACAACGAACCTCTTAAAACATATAAGTATCCTAGTGTCAAATGTAAAGGTAAATTACTTTAGAAAATAATAAATTACTTAAAAATATTCAAGAGAATTTGTGGAACAGAATAAAATAGATATTTTTCTCAAACAAAATTATTTGCATCATTGTATTAAACAATTATAGGATATGTAGAGTCTACCAAAACTACTTATAATGATTTTAATTTCAGCAGGAACTGAAATCCTTGTTTGATAAAAACAAAATGAAGACAAACGCGACTCTAGCAGCCGTCCGCTCGCCCACAGAATTGTCTGGCTATTTTGATGTCGCTCTACATAGCTTGCTGGCTTGACGTTTATTGATATGGCTCGCTTGTTGCGCGAAATGGAACGCGAAATTGGGGCTGCGTATTAACCGAGTTCGAAAAAAGAACTGAGGCCGTCTATTGCGTGATAAGATTGTTGGGTAAAACATTAGTAAGTAGGTATATTAAGATATTTATGATAAAAATAAAAAGAAGTCATCATCATGATTTTACATCCACACTTCTGGGCCAATCAATTTATTTATGTTAAAATATAATTTGATATTTAATGGAATAGATTTTCAAAAGCGGTATTAATTATTAAATTATTGTGTCATCTATCATTGACAAAAACAAGTAACCCTGGGCCAGAAAGAGAAATGTAATTCATAATCTGTCCAGCCGGGAATCGAATGCTAGAACTTATACCTTCACAAGATCTTATAGGACACCGCTACAACGTTAAAACAAAACACAAAATAAAACCCTATTAAATTTCCTTAGTTTTTCGTATTTACTCAAAGTCAGACAATTACAATAAGTTAAAGATCGAACTCGATAAAAAATAGCTCTAACTAATACAAAACTTGAGTACTTGTGCCTATAATACTTGTTGGGAGTTAGCAAAGAACTTGTATTTTTTATATAACAGCCCGCTGCAGTCAACTTTATAAATCAGCGCAACTAGTCTTTTTTCAGATCAGCTGTATGTTTGCTAAGTCACTTAGTAGGCTTTGGCTTATTGGCTGGCACAGTTTTAGAGCTGCAGTTTCATCAGATCGGGTGGCTTACATATTAATTGGGTAAATACCTTGCTGAATTAGAAAAAATAATCTTAGATAAATAAGAAATGAGGAAAATAAAAATAAGTATATATATATATATATATTATGTCTTCTATTTTAACAATAACTCTTAGGGGTATTTGTAATAAATAAAATATTTAAGAATAACAAAACAAACAAACATAATCAATTTTCCTATCAAAAATAATTAGAATTACACTTTCCGCAAAGCAATAGAGTTGAAATACTCCCAAATAGCACACATGTGATTTCGTACATAATTGTACGACAGATATACATACAGTGTACATAGTATGTAGCCATGAGCTTATTATTGACGGATTATGAAGCTCTGAAAAGCAATATGCATTCGACGACTGATGACCGCGTAGCGCGCTACGAATTATGGAGTATTGCAAATTTTACTACGTATGTAGAGTCAGATTAATTAAAACATCAAATTATCTAAATATCATCCAATGAGCGGTCATCGTCACCTACTACTACTATGTGGGCTCTTAAGTCGATGACTGAACACACACACCCTGGGATCAACGACTCACTATAAACTCCTGCGCTAAATTATACCAGTATTTTCTTTACATCTCACCTCTTTTTTCGAACTCAAAATTGCAGATACCACTGATTTTCAGAAGAAATTGACAAGCGAGTGGTATTATACTCCAGCGAGTCAGTCAAAGTGGAGGATACAAATATGAAGCAAGCACTTCAATACCTAAAGCAAAGGTAAAATCTGTCTTCAAAACAGTTCAACAATATCATCATGAACAACTCGGTCCTCACTGACGGGCAGTCTACCCTGAATCAGGCCTTAGTCAACCACGCTGGTCCAGTGCGGTTTAGGCAACTTCATATACAATATTTAAAACAGTTCATATAGGATTCATTATAGAAAATTAGAATTTATTCAAAACAGCTTATTCCTGATCCTTTTTGACCCTATAACTACGAAGCAGTATTGTAGAACGTAGAATTGTGTAGCACTTCGGGCCGTGTCGTGCACTATATCTATTATCTACCTTTCAGAAGGCATGCATACAATACACACACTGCGTATTAGTGCAAACGGATGGATGTATCATTACACCCTACTAATTTATTAATAAAAGATACCTACTTGTAAAAAAAATATACACAACACACTAAAACATTCCTTATGTACTTTCCCTCCAACTACGCTTTTTTCTACCCTATATATTTACAAGTAAATATATCGCGGTCAAGTCATTTGACTTAGCGTCAGCAGGAATAGAAGTGGCAGGAACACGTCATCGCCGTCATTAGCCCGCTGCGCTGCGCTGGTCGTACTCTTGTGCTACTGTCTGCACTGCAACAAAGTGTGCCCAATCAACTCTAATCAACGCGAGTCTACACTGCGCACTGCTGACTACCTTGACTCGACATTCACTATAGTCTTGTGGCTTACTGAAAGATTTCTTGCAATATTTTTTAAATTATTTATATATTAGTAAGTTCCAGCCTGTGGAAACTAAGCGTACAGTGATTTAGAAAGAAAAAAAATTTACTTAAATGATGATGGTCGTGAATGAAGACTGAAAATTAAGCAAGTTGAGTTGAAATAATAACGTTCAGAAGCCAAGTAAGTCTTTTTGGGTTTTTGACCGTGTTGCCACCGTATTGACAATAATGTGGTCTGACACTGATGACAACGCAGCATTGTTTTCGGCCTGTCATTTTAGGAACCAAATGGACTGTAGCGAAGTTATAATGACACTAACACTGTGATATTTTAGCTAATTAAATTCGTAGTAGGTATTTTTCCAAAAATTCTTTCAAAAGACATCTTCTAAAATCAAAGAAATCGAAAAAATAAAATTCATCATCATCATAACATGACGCTCATAACCCCGAAGGGGTGAGCAGTGCTTTAGTGGGCTCCCAAGGAGCATACACTAAAACCACATTTGTCAATATTTTTGGGTAAGATTCGGCATAACCAATCTTCATGTTTCGTAGTGCACCTAGTGACAGGTTGCCAGCTTGTCGCCTATCTGCCACTAAACTCTCCTATATATATTATAATCCTATATAATAATAAGTCTCCTTCTGTAATGAAGTATCTAAGTTAAACTGTAATGACGGATCTAAGTGATGTATAATAACATCATATAATCAAATTCATCATAATAAAACATCATATAATAAAATTCGCCATCAAACTGTGAAGTTTGGCGAGTTATTTACGTTAAAGAGTAACCTTACATTTATTAAAATAATAAAAAAAAATTAATAAAAAAAAAATTATGATAAATTTTTTCTACGTCACCCACAGGAATACATCGCTTGTTCCTATTCAAATTCCGGGAGCCACAAATTATATGGTTGACTTTTATATATAAGAATAAAGTACTTATACTTTATTGCGCACACATAAATAGCAAATACGAAACATTGACACATAGCAAAAGGTAGATAGGCAGCAGTGGCGAAGGGTGAAATTTTGACAAAGGTAAGCCGGAAGAGCGCGGCCTACCTAACTAAATGACATGCTTTTTGTTTTCAAAACTGTGAGTTCGGAAAATGGAATTCATCGCAACACAAGTAGTCAAATAGTTAGTTGATCAGCAATCCATATTAATTAATGCCACAATAGCATACAGAACTCACAACACTCACTCAACAACTTACCGTATTGAACAGATCGTGAAAAACACAGTAAAAACAACAATTTCACTGTTTACAAACAAGCACACACTAAATTGGCGGGCACGTACTTACTAATTAAATGTATTGTATCACTTTACTTCCCCATATAAATCCTAATTTAACCAATCACACAACATCACACATTTCGACCCCGATGTATTTTCTTACTGCAACTCTTCTTTTTCAATTTTGCTATCTTATCAATTCCTCTCTCGCGTATGCGTTAGAAAGAGAAAGAAATTATGGGAAGCCGACCCGTCTCGGCTTCTATGGCGCCATTTTATGGGTGTGTTTCAAATTAAACTGACAACGCGCCGGCAACATGCGCGTGAGAAGGCAAATATGGAAGTAAACCCTTGGAGCACCAGAGACAGAGTATACGGCAATTCACGAACTCGGTCGGTCGTGCGACTCGTGCGTGATCGAATATACATTGACGTGCTTGTAGACCGCCGTCCGCCTCGACTTGTATTAAAAAGAGCAATGTATCTTGCGCTCGCGTGTACGTAAATTACTATCAGCATTAGAGGCTGTTGGAGCGGATTTTCGAAAGGTAAGCCGAGGGGAATCGGCTTGTATGGACCCTTCGCCACTGATAAGCAGCCTTATTGCTAAATAGCAACTCTTCCAGATAACATTAAACTAAGTTGTATTTACAAGAATAATTTACTACTGTTAAAGTAAATATTCGTATGCAGGTAATAATAAGGTAGGCTGTCACTGGCATGTCGTATACAGCAAAGAACAAAGAAACCTTTTCAATTTGTAAAAAAAAAATACTATAACCTAATATAAGCTAGCCCATATATTTTAATATAATCTTTATCATATAGCATATAGTATTTTTATATGTAATATTTAATGTAACCTTTGTATTTATAATTTGAAGGGATACAAAGTGTAAGTACCTACTCCATGCTCCAGCGCATGTGGGGGAACCTTGGGTTACTGGCCGCACTCCCCAGTGCCAATCTTTAACACGCGTGTAACTCCTGATCACACATATTTTTTTACAGATTGAAGAAAATACTCGTACTTTTTAACTTATACTTTGCAATTTTAGTGAAGAAGATAGAAATAGTTGGACGCAGAGAAAATTTTCTCAGAAGGAGTTGAATTTTCAAGACGACTGACTCTACATCGTTAAAACTCTCTAGTGACACGAATAATATTACTTATTGCATAGGTACAAATATAATATTCCTAATTTAGAACTTGAGTGACTTCAAATCATAATTCAGTGAAGGGTAGGATTTTCAAATATAGTGGTGGTGGGTTAGAAGACCAATCACGCCGTGCGTTGCTGCGCGAGCGACGACGACGAGGACGACACCATGCGATCCGCGGCGGCGGCGGCGGCGCAGTGCAAGGAAAATTGGCCAGTATTATTACTGAAGGAAAATAGCATATCATTTCATAGAATAATCATTATTTTTTACTAGAAAGACCTGTAATACGTTCTATATTTAATTTTAGTGTGAAATAAACTTAGAGTGATGTCACTGTTGTTGGTCATATTTTGTCATGTCCGTCCACTAATCACATCAGTCGAGGTGCAGAGTTGCAGCTGTCTGTCACGCATCAAGCACGATCATTGAATGCATTGTATATTTCCCATTTCGCGACTATAGCGAGTATCCGTTTCGAAACGGTTCTTTAACCATCTAAGACAGTAAAATAGCAATAATAGTAATTATTTCGGTTTACTGTTGTAGACTGGAAAGGATCGTAAATGCCCAGAAACTATTAAGTTATTTGTTGTTTTATAAACTTCACGACTCAAAGGCTGAACGTAGTTTGGAAAAATAAGGTGCTAAAAACGCCTAATTTGAAATAATGTTACCGGTTGTGTACTGAATGTAGTATAATAGATTTAATCTCACAAACCGCTATCTCAGACGATGGTACGATGTGGACGCAGAGGGAAAAAAGCCCGTAAAATGTAGCATTCTGGTACTGAAGTAACCATACCCATCATAACTATTCAATTTTTCAGCGGTTTGTTAAAACCGATGACTGGAAAAGGCTTATCCGTCACAATATAAACTTGTAAGTTCGTGTAGAGATCGGAATTTGAATACAGCAGTAGTTCTTTTTTCTGCCGGTGGTGGGGTAATCGTTACTCATATTTTTAAATAGAAGATAAAAATTTGAAAAAAAAAATATTGGTGATCTTGGACAGTAAGAGTTGGAATGCCTATGGCAGGGCTTTTTGCATCTCCTAGGCATTTCAACTCTTACACCGACGTACACGTGCATTTCCAATTAACATTGTGAAGGGACTTCATTCATAACGACGTAAAAATTATAAATTTACCACTCTTCCCTTCCCTCTACTTTTGATTTAACCTCTGGTAAGGTTTATTCTTAGTTACTTAGTTTTTTTAATTACTTCTCTTTCTGTCGTGGCCTTTCCCTCCTCCTACTTCCTTCAAATTCAATTTTATAAATTTTCCTTTACAGGTATTAACTTTCCTAAGAAAGTTCAAGCCCTGTCTAGGTATTCATAATAGTACATTACGATACAAGGATCGTAGGTGGCATATTAAACCTAAGATCCGTGTGTTGTACGACGTTTTTCAATACACTTGTAGTAAAACTGGTAAGTAGTAAATAATTAAATTGAAATGGTTAAGAAAGGTAATAGTACCCTACAAAAGCTATGATACTACAGGTAAAATTTATCATTTAGAAGTTGTAAAAACTAACCTTTATTATATCACGCCCAGTTTGAGTATCTTTACTATTCACATTTATCATTAAATATCAACACTAAAACACTCATAAAACAACATTCAATGTAAAACAATTAAATGGCAATTTTACAAACTTGGCGCCAACTACAAAACGATAGTATGTTTCTTTTTTATAAGCATAATTACAAAGAAAAGGCTCTGGCGGACATTCAGCCTTTACGAATATTAATAATAATAATTAATTGTTAAATCGATATAATTCTATTTTTATAGTTAAAATATTACTGGTTGATAATATTTTTGATACAATTTGTTGAAATAAAAAAAATATGAAATACTTTTCTCTTTGTATGAATCGATTTAAATATTTTTTATTGTCAAAATTGTCCTGGCTGAATAATAATTTTGAAGACTAGGAATTAAAAAATTAAAAAAAATCGCACTAGTGCGGTAAAACGCATTTACCGCACAGTTCACTATCTTCGTAAGTTCAATTTTCGAGCAAGGTATATTGAAAAAATAATTATGATTCAGTACTGAAAATAGTCGTTGTGTTTGCGGTTAGATCAGGGCATCCCGGAAAGTTATAAATAAATTAAAACACTAGACACTGTTATAAAGTTATGTATACTAACATCTACAATTTATTACTCACCGCGAAACGAAAAGAGCAATTTTACTTTTTTTTTATAAAGGAATCTCGGCTATGTACATAAAAGATATTCTTATTTTTTTATTATTATTATATAGGTATATCAGTAACATTATAAATAAAATTTGTTTCATTTATTTTTAATTTATCCCTATAATAATAGGCTTTTAGTTACAAATTGGTGTAATTTTAATGCAATAGATACGTAATGTATTTTGCAAAAAGTAACTAAGCAAGTTGCAAGTAGTTTCAAACTTGCAAATCGCAAATGGTAGTACCAAATTTTTCACAAGGAAAACAAGTAAGACACGACTTTTACATGTGTTTTTTTAATTCCTTTCAAATTGGTACCACTAATTAGAAAGTTTTTTTTTTTCAATCAATCATCGGGTCAACTCGTAGATAATGTGAATTGCTTAGGTAGGTCTTCATAAGCAGTATATACGAGTATGGCGTAAAGAGACACTCGGAGAGTCGTCAGCGATTTGCGTAGAAGTGCAGCCTTCGCAAAATGTGGCACCGGCGGCGGTGCAGCGGCGCTGGCGCAGGCCGCCTGGAATGCACTCACAGGGACTGATCCAGAGCTCGCAGATTATACTTAGCTGTGAACGTCATGCTAAGAGCTATTGAAAACCCTCTTATTTAGGGTAGATTGGTATTATTACGTTGGTATATTGTAGAGCCAGAAGATGTAAACAAATGAAAACAGTTTAGGACTTGACTTTTAAAATCTTAATATTGGCTTATGTAAAAAGTTAAATGAATGAATAAAATATACTCTATTGCACACAGAAAAAGAGAAACAGTAACTACAAAAAGTAAAATTACTACAACTGGCTGACTTATTGCTAAGCAAATTTTCTCTGGCTTTCCTAAAAAAATTATAGTCACGTTATTCAACAGTATCTTGTAAAAAAGTATCTGTATAAAAGGCTCAGTGTCTATAACTTCTGCATAATGATCAAGTATTAGCTTTTGAAGGATGAAGTTTTTTTCTAGCCAGTGCAAATACACCTGCCTGTCTGGCTCCGGGCCTGCGCGCGCATCGCATGTGCACGCGCAACCTGCCGCGCCACGCACTGCGCACCTTGCGCTAACTAAACTACACTGCAGACCACTACACTTTATTTATACGCTTTTCTTGCGACGCGACGCCTAGACTTGTCGCACCAATCGTTCTGAAATCGAGAACCCTTCTTTCTTATCATAGTGAATTATTGAGTAGCTTTTTGTGACTTTTTATTCTATGTTTTTGTTGCGTTTCAGTTTTCTTTGAAATTAGTAATTTAGATGTAGTCTATTGTAATTGATCCCTATTTACATCAAGTGCAATTTAGTTTCGATTATTTCAAGGATAGTTTATCCTGATTATCCCTATGATGGTATAATGGGGACTGAAAATTACCCAAGGCACCCTCAGGGATGCAATCCAGGTGTGCCATGGGCAGACAATCGCCTATGTGGCCTACTAACTGAACCTACGGTTGGGCCAAATAAACCTATTGGTCCGTCCATGCTTCAACAAAAAAATAACTATAGTGTTATAGAATCCAAAAGAATCGCTTACAAAAATTCGGTTTAAGTCTGACTGAAATGCCAGTTAGCTCATCCCAGTGATCCCAGAAATGCCAGTTAGTTAGTTACCTGTGAACATACGTAACTCGTTACAATAAAAGGGTTCCTATTATTTATTGGATGTCTTCTTCTTCTTCTTCTTCAACCTATGACTACCCAATGCTGAGTATAGGTCTCTTCCAAAGATTTCCACATTGCGCGGTCATGTGCTTTCCGCATCCAATCGAATATTGGATGTATGGAACTCTAATAAGTTTGCTATAGGTTTTTCTTACTTGCGTTATATTATGTAAATTATTGATTTGAATTTATTCTAAAATAATTTATATCTTTTCTTTGCTGACTGCAAAAGAGATCATTCAGAAAAATATTAGGTGATCAGTATATAAAGTGACACCGCCAATAACCTTCACGACAGGTCTACAATCCTGTTGTATTATTAAAAATATGGTACAAGATTTTGAGCTCCAGACATTCAAAATAATACAGCATGAAATCTGATCATGCACCAAGTCTTTGTTTATTTACTTAGCCCAGTCTCACCCACTTGCATCAAACGAATCTCGCTCAGTCACGGCGATAAGCGACTTTGTTCTTTGCATCGCGAATGCGATCGCGCCGCCACGTTCTGCTTTAAGCTGCACGAAATTCATGATATTTTCATGCTGGAAAATGGTGATAATAGGGTAGACAGTTTAAAATTGGCGCCGCGAATGAGTTTCCCGGTGAGCGGCGGGCGCTCGGCAACCGTATCGATCCTCGCGCCATTGCTGCCCGGCGGGGCGCCGCCGCCGCCGCGTGCCCACTGCACGGGGAATGGAACGCTACCCGCCTTATGCTCTTTTGCGAGAAGGTGAATTGCAAAGCGTACATAACACGGTAAGGGCGTAGTCGCTCGACAACCAAGTGGCGCACTCTCGTGAGAGATGAACGAACAGATAAATCTATGAACCATGCGATTTTACTACTGTTTCGTCATATTTTATCCATTGCTTGGTTGGTTAGGCTAAGTAAGGTGCTACGCGGTACAAAGGTTGCAATGTATTGCGAGCGGGTGGTTATGTCCGTAGTTCGTCGGTGGTGGCATGGTAGGCGGCGCAGGGTCGCAGCGTTAGTGCGGCCTCGCGGCCCTCTCTGCGCCCGCCGCCGCCGCCGCAACGCAAATCGTTGAAATCAAAACTTTCACGCTACGAGAGCGCTACGAAGTTTTACTGCTACGAACTTCCTGCTACGCGACCGTAGCGCGCACTCCAAACTTTGTTCAAGAAAGCTTTTTTATTTGTCACTTTCCGTTATCAGCCGGGTGGAAAGTTTGGCTCTTTGTGTATCGTCTTAGCGTTCATATTCCTGCAGTGCGATGAGACGCGGCTCTTATCAACAAGTATGAGCGCGGTATCGCGAACTCTGCGTAGCAATAATGTGTAACTAACGCATGACGTCTGTTTTTCTTTAATATAATTTCCTTTTATTTCAACTTTTCACAATTCAACTCGATCCTATCTTTTATAAGAGTATTATAACGGACCTTTATTTAAGAACAAAATGAACACTCAACAAACGGAATGTCCCTCGCCATCTTGGAAAAACCCAGTATAAATAAATTCGCTTCGAGGATATCGCAGAATATTCAAATGTTGGTCTTTTCCAGATATTCCAGGGCTGTGCCAGAAACTACTGGAGGGAATAAGAACTATTCACTCTAAAAAACCAACGAGTTAAAACATTCAAAGATTTGGTATACATACTCCGATGTATTTTTTATTTAGAGTAGACAAAACGTCGCTCTCATGTCGCTTTTTTTCTGTCAGACCTGCGTCACTCTATCAGTGTCTTTTCTAGCCCTAGGAACAAGATCTAGCCAGTCTATTTTTATCTAGGACTAAAGTTACGTGTCTTTTGAAACACGGGATAATAGTTTTGGGAACTTTTTAATAACTAGTGTCTGGTGATGAGTTTGGGTTGGAGTGTCGGGGCCGGGTGGCGCATGGCGTGGTGGCACGGTGGCTATGGCACCGACATTCCTGATACTCCGATATCGTGTGGGTAGGTACCATTGTGCTGGCCAGCGCGCCGGAGTCAGCGAGGTTTTGTTGTTCGTGGAAGCGGTGGTGTTGCCAGACCGACGCCGATGGAACTTGTAGACTATTTTTGATAAAATTAATGATGTATGAACTGTTTTTTGTGGGTTTGAAAAATATATTTACTGGGGCACCTTAGATTAAAGGGCTGTTCGTGCTGTTATCATGTGTCTGCTACTTGGACTGTCAATTTTACAATAGTTCTTTTAGCGACGTAAATATACAAAAAAGCTTAACTCAGTTTTAAATATTTTGTCAGCATCAGTGAATTTTAATCAGTTGAACTATTTCCTTGGTCCAGTCAACCAACGAAGCAAAACTTTTGACTTTGAAAAAAAAGATCATATCGCCAAAACTAAGAAAAACATTTAAAGTACAGACATGGGTAAGTATTCTGGCAATCCCAGCGATGGAAACGAGTCGCAGGTGGGCGCGAGTGGAGCCGAGCGCTGCCGAGCCTCGCTCCGAGGCAGAAGGGCGTAACTGCCGCCGCCGCGCCGCGCGCCCCGGCCCGCCGGCCCGCCAGTCAGCGCTAGGCATCCACCCCGCAACTACGCGAGTGACGCCGGTGACGCTTCTGACAGCTACTGTTATCGTGATCGTGTGATATGTTTTCGTATTGGAACTATGGTGTATCCCCATGAAAATGTGGAGTGATTTCCAGGTAAGAACGCGCTCTTTATTCAATCCATTATGCCAATTGACGTCTCTTTTATAGTTTTTTAAATAAACTCCAAATTGGACTTGTGTTTTCCAAATTTAAACTTGGGCTAAGATTTTTTTTCTTGTAGCTTTAAGTTCTGCTATGTAATGTGGGGATCAGAGAACTCTAAATCAATTAAACCTCCGCAAACAATTTAAAAATTTAATGTTTTGGACTTAGTGCACTTTTGTCGGATCACCTTTGGAATATTTTTTTGATCAAATATTTTTTAATGATAACTACGTTGATTTATAGATAGAATATTAATAATTAATAGTAGTTTTAATAAAAAATATTAAATATTTTGCCAAGAAAGATATCTGAAGTGGGTTAGTTGGCATGTTGGATTTTTTAGTTACTTGTTTTAATAATGTCTACCCTCTAAATATTAATGCCTTAAACATTAAAATGTGCTAAAAGATTACATCTCAAAATAAATTACTACCTATTTTTTCTATCTAGCTATAATATTAGCAACTTCATTTAATTAAAAAAAACAAAATTAATTTAAGGACTATTGCTATTATTGGATATGTATATCTATCTAGTCTAATTCATTTATTTTAACAGTTTCATGCTACTCTAGTTGTATTTTGCGACCTTCAGTGTAATCCAACCCTGGCTTAGTGGTAGTTAAATTGTTCTAACCCAAGTTCAATTACTTCCCTTTGCCTTTAGAAAATAATTTACTAAACTACACAAAAAGTTTGTGTAGTTGCGCGCCTTTTTTCGAATGTGACAGCTCGGCGCGTTTCCGGCGACCTGTCAAACGCCATGTGATAGATAGAAGGGCGCAATCGGCGGAGTTTTAAATCAAAGAGCAGAGCACCGTATTCTCGATAAAGTGCGCTCGAGGCGAGCGAGAACGACGAGTCGGCACTCCGCGCGTCACAAATACGCTCTCCCCGTCCCACTCAAACGCGTGCGGGTGTCTCGCTCGCACACTGCCTGTTTTTGTGTCGGAGCGGGTTTTTTGTGAGGCGGCGAGGCTACGGCGCCGTTCGCTCGCTCGACTCGACTCCCCACATTAATTATATCGCCGAGTTGGCCAGCGCGAACGCGCAATACTTTCTATATTCTTGATATTACGTTTGGAATTTGCGTTGTTTTCGTTAGGAATGAGCGTGATTAGTATGAAGGTTTTGAGTTAGGTGGTTCTGCCGTGTAAGTAGCGGGCTAGCGCGGGTAGGCTGTAGGCTCGAGGCGTGCTAGGGGCGCGTTGCCATGACGACGGAGGGGCGCCCCGCCCAGGCCTCGCTCCACTCCAGTTATTGAGAATACTCCTCGCTCGGATCGCCAATGGCTACTCCACTCCACTCCATACAGCACTCGTCTTTTTCTCCCCGCCGGCGATACGGCTTTTTACTCTTTGTACCTGCACTAAGCCTCATTAGTTAGCTATTCTAACAAACCCAGTTTTAATAACTCAGACATGAGAATTAATAAAATACAAAAAGGATAGACACAAATTTTGAACCTAACTCTAAGGAATATGCACCTCGACTCACTTTTGACAATTATAATGTGCGGTATTCACTTTTATAAGCGAACTACGCTATTGGTCTACTTTTTTGATTTATTACCAAAATAAGAAAGGGATAGGTACAAAAGAAACAAAACCAAGTTAACGTAAAAAAATACCAGTTCACTACCACCATAGCCAACACCATCAACATCTTCATATCAGACAAAAGACGGCCACTGTTGTATAGAAACCGTAAAATTCATAGAAACAAAAAAAAATGATATTGCTATCAACATTTTTCGCCGCTCGTATCCGTTGATAACTCATCAAGGTGCTAGATAAGCAATTAAGGCGATAACAATAATATTTACTTTGCGTCGGCAAATTATGCAAACAAAAATCGCAATGAAATCAAAACTACTACGCGGCTACACTTTATTTTTAATACGCGCCGAACAAAAGACATCAACGCGCTCTCTTCAAAATGTCATTTAGAAACTACTTTAGAACAGGTAGAATTTCCAGGTATTCAAGAGTTATTTTCGTGGAAATTTAGTTATAAACGATTCTGCATTGTCGGCTGGATTGTTTAGGAGCGGTTCATTGTCCTCCCAATCAAAACATACCTAGTTAATTAGGCAGGACACGTTGCCTAGTATGTCCCGGTTGACGTGATCATGGGATCTATGTATTAGTATGCTATAGTACTATTATCTATTCTATGGTATTAGTACGTTCATATAAAATGAAATAGAATATACTAATAACGTTGTATATTAGCTGTATTGTCTTGCTGTTTACATTGTATGCAAGTATAGAGATGTAAACTGAGACAGTACATAAATTATAGCGAACCATGAACACTGACTTCGGTATTTTTTATTAGTAGTATGCATAGAATATGTTATTCAAAACTAATTTACTTCTAATTTTAATTTTCTTCTGACTTTTGAACTTGTACGAATATTAATATACCGACCGATCTTACCAACAAATGAAAATCTTTACCGGTAAGATTGCTGACAAATTATTCAATCGCTTATGCAATAAAGCGTTTGTTTGTAATAATAATCAATCACCCTAATAAACACATTCACACTCCTTAGCAATTATGTGCTTTAGCTCATTTTATTATGTCCCAATCGTTATAAAATGTACATTGCTGTGTCTTCTTATAGAATCATCCATATTATGTTTTTGTTCTATTCTGTTGGATACTTCATTTTTCATAACGTTCAGATATTTTTGTAACTGGTGCCGTCGGGAATCAGGTATAGAAATACCGGTCAATGTTTTCTTTCTCTATCTTCCTATGATGAGCAGTATACATTGTTTGACAATAATCCCATTCTGACTCCAATCTTCTTCTACCAGCTGCTTTTCTTTCGATACCATTCGCATGGGTTAAGTAGTGCAGTAGTGGTCTACTTTTTTCTATTTTAGGAGACGGGCTAGTTTCTTTTCATTTCACATGCTGCCTTCTTCATTATTATTAAATTCTCGTTACCACCTAAGAATCTTGATCAGTGGACTATGTGCCTCCTGTTCATACTATGACGTATATAAGTATGATCCTTGAAGTTTTCGTCGATATTTTTCAACGTAATATGCCAGCAGCTATGAAGTTTTCTTTATATAGCGATATTTTAATTTTGACCTAGAGTATTGTTACTCCGTCATCCTGACTGTGCAGTTCTGCGCACGCCTTATAAACTCCTCTAGTTTATCGTTAAAATATTAATTAAATTGTTTAGATTGGAGTTGGACAAGTTGTGCACGATTTTGAGAAACATTGAAATAGTAAATACTTGTTTACTGCTTACTGCAGTTTCGGATACTAGGTACATAATGTTCGGACAAATATTTTTAATGTTTTTCTCGCCTTTGGTTTCCAAGTTCTATCATAGTTCCACCTTTTGTATTTTGGCTTTTGACTACTTATGCCTAGTCATGTCTAGACAAAAATGTCGATATTCATACGGAGGTTGAGGAGATTTTGTAATGTAGTTTTCAAACTATGTTCTTTGAAATTAAGTAGATATTTTACAACAGCTGATGACTTCATTACAATAAAAATAATCCTCAACGAAGAAAGGCCGGTCGCGGTAGTAATAACAATGAAAACGTGCGGAATCACGTGCGTGTTCTTAAATCGCATCTCGTCATAACTGCCTTTATTACACGGCGGTTGTACACTCGTTGCATCGTAAACATCCCCACGTGGTAAATCACTAGTAAACACATAAACAATTTGAATGAATTAGTCGTACCGGCGAACCAGCCCGGAGACACGCATTATAACCGCTTATGCTAACGAATCTAATTATGCAAAGCATTATGAACGATGTTTTGACACTCGTGTTAACAACCAATTATATGCCCATTGTGCTACTCAATGAACTTGAAAGACAGTACAATAATATAGGGCATCGACTCCTCTGAATGGGCGGACGGACGGATGGGCCACCTGTTTAGAAAGAACGCAAACCATAACCAATGTCAGGTGTACCGAATTGAATATGGGCGATTATATTTTTATTGCCGCGGTGAGTTACCGTCTGTTTATTTTTATTTTTTGTTGCACATTTTACTGCCTTTCGAATGTGGGAGCTCCAAATGACAAAATCCTTTCCTTTGTGTAGAAATTCGATAGATGATTTACAAGTTTCAATTAATACGATTTGTTCTAAGTCATTTGTGTTAATTGTAATCTAATTGAGTGCATTATTTAATGACTCATCAAATTAACTGTGTTTGATATAAATCACGGTTAACACGGTTGTTCCGTTGAGACATATTAGTCCTCTAAATATAAAATTTACAATCAAAAGTATTAGGCCAGGCTAGGCTATTCTGATGACGGTAATGCATGTAGAAATACAGGAAAATACCATAAATATCGTCGGTATTAGCAAACTGTCTCCTCAACGCTCTAAATATATTTCCTATAGTCTCAATGCCATTGGCCCAATTACCTCTGCCAATAAAACAATAATATTCGAGTCGTTGAACCCACTTTCACGTGTGTATGACTATGTAAACATTGCATCTGGGTAAACACGCCGAGACCGTCGCCCGCCGCCAATAATTTATGTAAATCCACGTCATTGTGTCGAGTGATGTTTTTATTGAAAGCATTCTTGTTTTGGCGGTCAAGTTCGGGTCGCAAAAGTTTACAAACTACAATTCATCTTTTAAAGCGTCGTCGTAATGCGTCCAGTTGCGGCGTCAGCTGCGAGGTGCCGGCGCCGGGCGAGGAGAGGACGGTACCGGACGGGCGCTCTATTCTATACTACAGTTCTATACTATAGGAACTTTTCTTGAAAAGACGCCAACATTCTAAGAAAACTCAGTGAAACGTTCCATCTTGATGAAAATTTTCAGATATTAACTAGGTGCAAAAATATATTTGTAGTAGACGCGGTACGCGGTATGTAAACTTTAAATGCCGAGCAAGCAGACATTTAGAAAAGATTTTAATAGCGTAATGAATGATCCAAACCAAACGTATAACACTTGTGTTTACAAATGATGTTTTACTACAGACAACATGTAACGTAAAGACTGCTTATAATTATGATAATAGCCTTATTAATAGCTCTACAAATCTATTTCGTAGGTAACTAATATTAATCACTTACGATTTTATGAATGAATGTTGTTATTATGCGTCGGTCAACGATATCGATGTGATGTAAACGTCATTTTATAATCATAAGCTCATAAATAAACATAGTGACGTATGGTGGGCGCCCGAGCCGAATGGGGATCAGTCGGAAGCGGCGGAACGAGGAGACGCGGCGCCGGCGCACGTAAACGGTGCGTAATTACGTAACAATGTTTTGTTTGACATTCAACAACAACGACACATTTAGCACGGCCATTAAGTGGATCAATGAACTTGAGCCGTTGTTCAATGTTACGCAACGATCGGCGTTTGAGCGAGATTAATGCGCGCGGATTATGGCACGCGATACATTTCAATTTACGTTCCGTTTCATTCATGAGTTGAGATAATGACGACGGGCTCGTTCCGGTCGTTGTTAGCCTGTCGTCGGCTCACGTACTCTTTACATACTCGATCAGACGCAATTTATTGAGGGCCGCCGATTCGCGTCGAGCGCACGTCTGCTCCTAGCTCTGCCAAACAAAGCCTACTGACACTTCATTTTTTACTACAAACTGCTACTTTTTCATACTAATTTCTAGCTATTGCTCATCTAGCGTTTTACGGATTTTCATGATCTTATATCTTTAAAACAATTACAAAGGAGCTTTTAATGATGATAAAAATGCATCATCGACACATTGTACAAATCGCACACTTAAGAGCAAAGTGTGACAAATTCAGAGAAGTTAACATTGTAAGTGTAAAGTCAAAGCAGCGTTCGCGGTATCAAAGTTTCCCGGAACAATAACATTAGCCGACGACGGCGCAAACATGTGCGGAGGCCGGCTTCGAGACTCAGGAAGTTCGTAGTATAGTATAAACTAGTATTAGCAGCAAGTTTGAGTTTAAGACAAGGGGTAAGGGGTGCGTCTTCACCCATTGACGGTTGAAGCCCCCGCGACACTTTCACTGCCCCGTTATTGCAGTTACTACGCGCCTACTGCACCGGTCGGAGGAGGGGGCCACCCCTTGCATTCACCCCTGCTACCCCGCGCAGGGCTTCAAAATAAGGGTGCATGCTGTTCAAAATTTAAGAACACCATTTATCTATCTCGCACTGCAAATCATTCCAGGACTTACAAGACTTGTTGCTCTGTCAAGTGTTAATTATCGGTATTGTAGTTAGGATCATGAAGAATATTACTTCTCTGGCGATGCGAAATTTTACAGTAGAATAATAAAGGTGGATGTAGCTTTTAGTACAATAGAGTTGTACGTCTCGATTCGGAAGGGCGAACGATAACAATCGAAGGTTGGGAAACACCGCGGTGCAGGTTAGCAATGCGTCTATCGGCGATCGTATCTGAGTCTAGACGGGCGGCGGCAGTCGAAGTGGGACAATGTCAGCGGAGGGCTCGCTGTTCGCTGCTCGCTTGTCGCCGTAGAGCGGTGCTATAACTGCTATTATTTGCGCGGCGCGGCCACGTGTGCGGTGACAAGCTGACAAGTGTAGTCGTGACTCGCGGCGGAAGTTTAGTAAACACCGCCGGCCTTGTCCCGAGAGCGTACTGTGGCTGTACTTATAGCTTGCACCCCGCTAGTCACGCACTAATGTCGATAGCGATGTGTCGATGGAGATATCGAATGTCGGACTCATGAATGGAAATCATTGCGTCTCAATCGAGCGTGATAATCGTTAAGATGAGTAGGCTGGCCGTACGCTGAGTAATGTGATAGTTTGATTGGTATGTTGATGTCAGACGGTGTAAACGTTATCGCTTTCTGATTGTGAGAGAAAAATTGGTTTTCATTTTTACTAAAAAACTGTTATTTTTTATAGTAGTAATGGTAGTACATAAACACTTGATATACACAATGAGCCTATAAAATCTACATAAAAAACAAAAAAGTAAAAAATATATATTTGTGTGAATATGATTCATATTAGTATAATATTTGCTACGGTTCTACGATCTCAGCATATAACTTTTATTCTAAATTTATTAAATTATATATCTTTAATAAATAAATTTCTAAACTAGCGGTCCGTTCGCGGCTACCCTCGCGTTGTGTAGGATTTTGCCGTGGGAATAAGAATTTTTCCCGTAAAAAGTATCCTATGTGTTAATCCAGGTTACAAACTATCTCCATTCCAAATTTCATCCGAATCCGTTCAGTATTTAAGGCGTGAAAACGGAACAGACATCCAAATATGTTTTCACATTTATAATATTAGTGTGAAGTGTGATGTGATTCTAATATTCTTTGCTTATATAAGTAATAAATCGTCACTGTGTGAGTACTGAGCGCCGCATCTCTAGCCGGCGCGGGCGGTGGGCGGTGGACGCGCTAGCTCGCAACTATCCGCTGATTGATGGCCGATAGATACCGCACCGCTCGACATTGAACCCGTCCGTCCGTCCCGCACTCCACTAAATATATCTATCCACTTCCGCCCGTGACGTAGCCCTGACGTAGCGCCTACGTCACACATTTACATTGTTTTGTTTACACTATGAAACTCTATTTACATTTGTTTTGTTTGGGGTCGACGCCTTATCTTTTTATTGCTTTATGCCTCGTTTGCGGCTACCTGCCGGCGCGGCGGCTCGGCGTCTCCGAACATCAATCTGTCTCGTAGCGCCTCAATACACCTGTCACAGTTCTCCAGTTGCGGTCACACAATGGCTGGCTTACTCGAGATATTACTTGAAATTTTACAGTAACCTCTCTATCCAATCACCACGACACTCTGGCAGATTGGCTGAACTAAACGTACAGCATCATAAAAGTCCGCAGCCTGGAATTATTGTTAGTAACTCGTCTAGAAGACTCCCGGGACTAATCTTCTAAGTGCGTATTTCGGGGGTTGCGGGGCGAATGCGGGTTGCGGGGGTTCATTAAAAATTCATTCTTATTTGGAGGCCGCAATCAGCCGGGGGCGGGGGGGTTCGCGTTCGTTTTCCTTCTTTATCTAGTATCGAGATTTATTAGTTTACTATCCAGCAGGTTTTCTTTCCTCTAGGGCTGTAAGGAAAAGCCGAAGTTCATAAATAAAATTGAATAAAAAAAATGTAAGAACTGAATTCATTTCTAAAGATTTTCACGTAACCACTAATATACAACATCTGGATTTTGACTTGACCGATTCATCTGTAGTAAAACATCTCACTAGTCCCATAAATAAAAAAATATAAACTCATATTTTAAACAGCCCTGTTATAAGAAAAACTTCCAAAGCTAAGTGCCTCAAACATGTAAATCTCCAACCTGTGGAATTGAAGTCATTAACCTAACATTCCTCCCATTTATTATAAAGTGGCACGTCACAGTAACATCACAATAGTTTTTTCTGTAATTGGATAATTACAGTAATGTAGTGCGAGAGTGTGTGGGTTTGGGCACATCTACCCTCGGGGCGGTGGAGGCGGGCGGGAAAGCTCTCCCTCGCCTCTCGCCTCCCTTCGCTAACAAACATGCTACCATTTGCACTTTTTACTTTCTCACTCATAACTCGACAGCAATTTTTTTTATCATTTCATTTTATTCTTCATCGTGTTGGGTTGTTAGGTCGACAACCCACCTCACAAACCCTAGTGTCAGTGTTATATAGAGCCGCCAAAGGCCACTGACATGGCTCGTGTAACGACTAGATAGTTGCTGGGACCAACGGCTTTACGTGCCTTCCGAAGCACGGAATCATTTTTCTTTTCGGACAATCAGGTGATCCAGTCTGCAATGTCCTAACCAAAGTGGGGAAAATCTCACAAAAGAGATTTTTGCTTCACAGTGTCTCCACCAGGAATAGTACTCGAAACTTCCATAATGAGCTGCGAAATCTCGACCACTCGGCCACGGAGGCTGTTATCATTTATCACCAAACCGAAGAATTCGGCTTTCTAAGATTACTGATTTGACATTCCAATAATATCATTGTCACAGGGTTCATGTTTGGGTGCCAAATTTTTTCCAACGAATTTGGTAGCTGCCAAACCGGCGAAAATAGAACGACCGAAATAGCTTTAACTCCGACCTTTGCTACGGCGTAGCATTCTGCTACGAGCTACGAAATATTTGCAACTTATGGACCGCTAAGTTACTGTACAGAAAATCTAAATTGTAAAATTCGTATCAGTTCATCCTATATCGTAACTAAGTGTTACATGCCATGTCTCTGCCAACACATGCCATGTTGTGTTACATACATAAAAGCCTCAAACAAGCCTGTCTCCAGGGCAAAAATAAATCATAATCGATAAAAAATCGTGGAAACAAAAACAAAGTTGCTATAATATAAATATAGGAGATAAGTTTTGTCATAGTTGCGCATAACTAACCTATCTTTACATTACAAATTATTATATTGTATTATCAAGGTCGAAATGACGATTGTTATGGTTACGTAACTACTCGCAACATGTGCTAACTGTTAATCGGTAATCATTATGCATCGTCATGTTTATATTTCCGTTAAATTCTAATGATAAGTTAATTCAACGTCCAAATAAACATACGACGAATGCGGCTATAAATACAAGTCGAGTGCCCCATATCTAAGAATAGGTACACTATTATATATGCTATTATGTAAATGGATGTAGTTTTGTTTCGTGTTTAGGTATTTAACATATAGGTATTTAGTTTTTCTATGAATCAGTTCTTTCTCGTTTGAAGATCTTTGGTAGGGGCTCAACGAGGGTCGCCGCCCGCGCCTCCCAGCACCCCCTCTCGCCCTAATCTCCTCTAGCCCCCGGCTTGTGACGTCACCACTTACAGGTTTTTTGGCAATGAAAAAATTATATAAAGCTTGGGAAATCATGCCTACTGCAGTTTTTTATGCGACGGCGACGCGTCAACGACTTTTGTAGGTCAATGTGGCGATTACATTTTTTGCTTTTCGGAATTAAATTAAGTTGTTTGTGTTCCGTACATTTTACATTAAGACACTGTACTGTTTTATGAGAGGACGAGTATATAGAGTATCGTATTTCATAATATCTAATACAGTGATAAATATAATTTTGTATTTCGTAGCCTTTGTGGCGTAGCGTTTTCGTAGCCCTACGGGAGTCTTATCAAAAACGTGAGATGTCGAGATTAGTACTAAACGCTCATTATTTATGCCATACCTCTTAAGCCGATACCACCTGCTGTGTCATTCATAAAAACAGTCGTTTACAAGCAGAGTAACGAGCCGGTTAATTGATACTTGATATGATCTCCCATAAACAAGATCGAATATAAATATTTTTTCAATAACGGTCCTAAACAGGTTTGTGAATGGGACGCGTGCGGGGTGCGGTGCACGCATCAATCCGATCAGCTGATCGGCGGCCTTTCCTTTTCATCTCGCACTTTATGTAATTAATTGCTCGCCACAGGCGGCGCCGGCGCGGCCCATAGGCGCGATGTTCCCTACTAAATTAACCGCTAAACTTTGTTGCCTTAGGCCCTCCCCATACGAGCCGACCTTCCTCATATTATGAATGAACTACGTCCCGTCATTGTATTAAAATTAACATCTCCTAAGAGCTAAGCGTCGTCGTCGCTACGCGAGACGTTTATTTATTAGCTCATCTCTCTTGAAGATGAATGCGGTTTTTTCATCACAATCCATGCTGTTATGCCTTCTTGTTATGATCGCGTGGGCACGAGCCAAGTTATGTCATGTGCCGTTAACAATGGCGATTTTCGCTCGTAACCAATCAACAATGACAACTGCATTGGGCTGCAATGAAGAATTGTGTTTGCAAGTCGGCCGGCTTTTGTTGATGCGTGCTCACCTAAACAGGTGCCGCTTTGTGCAGCATTATCTCAAGTGCGCATTCGTCAAAAGAGCAGTCAAACAGCAGCCCGCATTCACAGCGAGGCGCCCGTATAGGAATCAATTATGAAATTAGGGAACGCCCATAATCCTCGGCCCTGCTGCTGATGTCGGATTTTTTGGGCTAAATGCAATTCTCTTTTTACTGTGCTGCGAACGAATACTTTCTGAAGGCGTGTTGGGTAAGAGAACGTGTCGAGAGGGGCCGCCGCGTATCGGGCCGGGTATTTCTCATGCAGTGTTGCAACCAGCATGTAGTAAGACTCAGTATCGAGTGCGGAGAATGGCGCGCGGCGAGGCTAGCACGTCGGCCGCGCACAGCCAGCACGCGTGAGCTGCGCGTGAGCATGTGTGGGTGACGTTTACACGCCACTTTCTCCATACTTTCGTCGCTGCTGCGCTAAAAAACGGAGCGCGACTAGACGACGACTTCTATTAATACAACGTACGATGCGACGTCGCACGCTCTACCGCGCGAAACTATACGGAATTATTGTTTTCTACGTGCGAGCCGCGCTCACACGCACCGTTGAATGACACCGACACTCCCTAGGCTTTAAAACATTGAGATCTATCTGTCGTAGCACTTGTCTAAGAGATTCGCGTTTGCTTGTTTATGATAGTAATTTACTGATGAGCAGTCTTTAAAATAAAGCACGGGTGCAAATAATTATTCAGGTCGTCTGTCTGAAGTATCGTGAGTGGAACTGCACTGCTAATAGACCCAGCAAATATAGCGTCGATGGCTGCGGGTAATCCGAGCAGTTCACTAGCTCACAAATTTTAAATATAGGTATAGTTCACTCTGGTCATTTGCGTTTTAATTCGCACAGAAACATCGAACAAGTAAAATCCATTACGATCGCGCGCCTGTCTAATTAAGCTCTGTCATAGACTCTTCGAAGGCTCTATTACGAGCTCGAGCTGAAGCCGCATCCAAACTTAGAATGGACTATAACACATTCGGTATTCAATCAGCAAAGCGTATCTTTGGAGATTGGATTCTATGCGGGGGCAGTAAGGTCGATATCGCTGGGGTGGAGGTAAATTCAGCCTGGTCGGTGTGACAATTACGGCGATGCGGCCCGCCCTCCCGTGCCGCCGCAATCGATAGGCCTGCGCGGGGGCGGGCGCGGGCGGCGGGGGCGGGCGCGCCGCACGACATTACTTATGCAAAGCACCAGCGAGCGACGGCCGCAACTGCCGCACGCACCGGCGGCACCACCGCCAACGACAAGCCGCACCACTCGCCGTAGCCACCAATACTGACCTTAAGCATATATAGAACAGTCGACCGGCCGAGCCAGCACTCGGCCGAGTAATCCTGCCTGAAACAGTGTACAGGCTGTAACAATCCAGCCAACCGATAACGGGAAACTTCTCTTTCATCGGGATATTACAAAGCGTGGAAAGTTAGAAAGGGCCCCTAATCTGCAAGTTGGCAATAGGCTAGCGGAGCCCATTACTGAATTCGGGCCCTTTGTGCGATGCGCCCCCTCCGAATGGCCCTCGCTCTGCAGGAAGGGTCGCTCCTGACTTTTGTCTCCGCAGCGTTCAACTCCGCCGAATTTAGATACATTATTTTATATCAGAATGCTGAGGGGATGCTGGAGGTCCAATCTAGCTAGCTAGCATTTATAACTCTTTAAATTTAGTAACTCATATTTTAAGATATAGAAGTGAACTTAACAAAATCTCAAACCACTTCAATTATACATTCATGTATTTATCACAAAAAAAGAAAAGACAAAGGCAAAAAATCAGGGCTAAGCCGAGATGTCATTGGACTAGCTAAGCTCTATGAAAAAGCGTCGCAACGCCCTTACTCAGCGAGCTTAGTTTCCGAGCTTTCGTGATAAAGTTTTCGCGCGAAAACTCATTCCCGCGCTTTACAACCTGCGAGTTTTCCAGCGGGGGGCGGAGTGAAGGGGGCTTATGTACTCCCCTCCCCGGCGCGGAGGTACATAATGTGCCTGGAACAAGGGAGCTAGGCAACATTACAGGCTCGCACTCGAACGCGACTACACGCCAGCCCGCGCCTCGCATTACAAAGACACGCTACAGATCATGTTTTTAAATGAAACCTGATGAATTGAGGGAATGTTGTTTGAAGGCTTGATGATGATTTTGACAACGATATACAGGTTGATGTTAGTAAAAGATCTCGTATTGAGTACAATTCTTTGTGCTCAGACCCAAAACTATGCCGAAACTTGATATCCAATTAAGCACTACCTTGACTGATGCTTATCTGGAACCAGGGCTCCTATGCCAGAATAAAACATCAGTCGCGCATAATCGCTCCAAGTTGCGAGTATATCGGCATATCGCGCTTATCACGCTGCCGCCGCGCGTTATCAGCCTTCAAGGTGACGCCACGTAGCGGACGCGTTTGCCAGTCCACAGATATCAAACGAGTATTTCCATTCCTTTGGTTTATTGTTTCACAACAGATTTGTTGGAAAGACACATTGGAAAAGTGATTTTCTTGGATACCACAGCACACTACATCTTTGAAAATAATTTGGCACTAAACGTTTTGCACCTGCACTATATTAAAAAAAGTTAATTATAAGTTATCTTGTTAGTGAGTTACTCTGAATTTGATTACAATTACAAAAGAGTTACCGTCCGAAGTTACCGACCGTTCCACATGTTGCGCGGCAAACGCAGCAATTATGTATAATATGTCGAAGGCCACGTGCTCGGTTGACGTTAACAAAGTTTCCCGATGCGGAGAAAACTTTGTGACATGTGAGTGGTAGATACTTACAATATGTGCCCCCGCCTCGCCCGCAGCCCCCGCGCGCCGTGACTCAGCGGCGCCCTCGCGCGACGTCGCCCCGTCTGCCCCCATGGAAAATTTATACCCACCCTCTATCCAAGAATATTACAATCCGACTCTGCCAAATCCAACCTTATACCCGTCTAATACAAAACATTTTCCATCGCTCCTGAGCACCAAGACAAAGAATCGCCGACAATTTTGTCGAAAACAAACCCTAACTTCAGATGGATATACAGTTTGTAGTTTATGTTTCACGTGCTGTGCTACGAAACTCTGGTGATAGCACATATTTGTTTGTAGTCGAACACGAAGGCAGTCAGAGCGCAAAATCCTCTCATTTAAATTTTATATAATTTTATTGAAATTCACAATCAGATTTTCACAGGTACACTCTAGTCCAGATAGTTTTATGTAGATGATGCTTTAACAGGTTCATATCGTTTAAAATTGACGTCGAGTGCACTCACGAAGCACAAAAGAAATAGGAACGCTAGAAGTTCTCAGAATCCAACTAGTCGGGTTACGAAAATCAACAACAGCGACGCTCGCTCCCGGCTCTCTCTCTAATTCCCTGGCTGGCGCGAGGTGGCGCGTCTCGAGAGCGTGTGCTCTCTCATCTCCTTAATTCGTCCTTCGCCGCAGCCCCCTTAATTCTCCTCCAGGCGGTGCCGCGGGGGGGTTGGGACGCTCTCTCTTGTTAACCCGAGTTCGCCCCCCTTATTTATGCCCGGGCGGGCGCCGGGAGGCCGGTGGGCGGCGGGGGCGCTATATCGACGTGTACGCCGCGTCTATGTGCTGGTGAATTAAGAGCGAGTCGGCTTTCATTTTGCTAAAGCTGCCATGCTCGTGTGCCCGCCTTTCAGCCGCGACGTCGGTGTGCGCCGCGCGCGTTTCTAACACTTTGGTCTTTAATGCGGGGGAATACAGTTCTAAATTGTTTCTGTTTTATAACCTCAGAGGGCGAGGAGGCGGTGGAGTTGCGAGTAGAAGGACTTTTTTGACGTACGTTTTTTATGTTTTACTCGGTTAGGGTTCGCTAAGATAACGACGTCTCGCAGAGGGTGAAAAGCTCTCTCGTAGGAGAGACATGTTCTACTGCATTTTGTAAAAAAAGAGTATGCGGATACAGTAGGGAAACGTAATTCTTTACACATTATTCAAATATCGTTCTTTGTTTGTACAGCTTAGTTATAGAGATAGATTAAAACAAAGAGTCAGGGTAGGCACGGGTAGAGCCAGATTTTGATAAAGGTAGGATTTGTGGACGAATTTCTGAAGTTCGTGTGTATCTGTAAGGGCGGGAGGAGTGGGTGGCTAAGCCTACGCACGACGTCTTCAGAGAAAGTGAAATTTAGCACAAGTTCGGAGAAATACAACTCTTGGATGCCACCCTACCCCCAGGAGCAGTCGCGGGGGGAGGCAGTCGGCAAGCGCGGCTTATAACAATTAAGTTTATTCGCTCGCAGGTTTTTTTAAAAAAACGTCTAAAGTTTGCAGAGTTTTGGATTCATCGGAAACTTCATTGAAGATTGAGATACGTCGAACTAAACTAGAACAGGCATTGAAGCTTTTTTAATTCAAAGATTGTTTGTCTACGGATTTTATCCTGGACAGCCACCTCGCCTCATATCTGGTAGACGTAGTTGCTTTGGAAAATCGTGCAAACCCGAGCGTGCTTAGGAGTCATTTGTAGTCGGAGCTGGCGGTCTAGCGTCTAACATGTGTCGAGTGAAAAATCGCCAGAGCGACTGCCTCTGCGACGGTTGAACGACCTTTGTTAAGGTGTCGCTTTCGGGCAGGTTATTTAGTGCGGGCGCGATGGGTAGCGGGGGCAGGTGGCCCCCCGGGCTTCAGCCGGGTCGCCAGGCAACGGCAACTGGGTCACTCCGGGCCTGCCCCCACCAATTATGTACACGCTCGTTACCGGACACGCGTTTTTCAATCACATCCATATTTAATTGGGCATCACCAAGCTGAAAATGTGTTTGAACCGCCATGTTTTACGGGAACTTCACTTGAATTTTGTAATGCGGCGGTTTGGTTCGATTCATTTCACTCGGAATTTAAATTCGACTAATGATCGCAATTCGACGTACCTACATTAAATAGACCTGAAACTACAGAGGCTTTTGACCAAAGGCTTGTTATGACATTAATAATCATCAACATCATCAACGGCCCGTTACAGTCCACTGCTGGACAAAATGCTTTAATGATTCATTTTATTTCGTGATATTATTAACTAAGCTACTGGTTGTAGTCTAAGTCTAAAAATATAGTAATACCACGAAGTGGAGTTCTTGAATCAAAGGCTGCTTTACGATCGTGCGATCTTTTGATAAGACTCAGTCTGCGCGTCTAGCGTAGCGAGAGCCGAGCGATGTTTGTAGCGCGTCCGCGGGCACTAAATCGTCTTCCGGAACTCCTTCAAGACGGAACCTGTGCCCTAACTTGTTGCATGGATGCACCGCGGAGAGGGGGCGGGGTGGGCCGCGGTCCGCGGGGGGTGTCTTCATAGTGAATGGGCGCGAGATGTCGTGGCCGGCAGCCACGTGCGAGTATGGAGATGCCGCTATTGATAACCGTGACCTCGCCCTTATCGCCTGTCGATGACGCCCGCACAGATTCCAGCTTGCCACTTAATCCCACGATTTTCAACTCTACGAAGTGCGACTACGGCACAGATGACGGCAGGTCCCTATACTAGTTTAGTATAATTAGATACTTCGGTCTAATCCAGTTAACATAAATTGTCAAACACGAACACCTGTTGAAGTGCCAATCGTAGCCTCTCGTAGACATTTCTAAAAGATTTGACAATCGTAGCCGTTCGTAGCATTTTCATAGACTTGAACAAACGCCTAACTCTCAAAGTTTTGCTAGGGTTTCTTTATCAATTTTAAAAACTAAAATGAACCAGTTTGTTGTGTTTGCAATCCGTAGCACATCGAACCAGAGCCGTGCCCTTGGCATAACGGCGCCGTAGTGCACGTCGTGGGCAATTAGCATTTAGCTCGCCGCGAGCAAGTGCAGCCTTGACATTGGCCGCGCCGCCCTAATGTCGCCGCATCGATTGTCGGAATGCGAACAAAACATCTCCACCCGGCAAATAATAGTGTCGAAGCGATGAATGAACACATTAGCGAGCGGCGCGCGGGCCCGGCGCGGTCGCCGAGTCATTACGCGCCCCCATTAATCACTGCAACAATCGGCCGATATCTCGCTATTTACAAACGCAGGAGCACGTGTTCAGCGCTCGTACTACGCCGGGTGTATTGACCCATTTAGATAGCTCGACCTTCGCGCGGCCATTGTGAGCGAAAAACATAAAAATAAGTTTTATTGCGGCGTCGTTATGCGTATCGCTGCGGCCGGCCCGCCCGTCACGCCGCCGCCCAACAGCTGATCGCTACGTGACATTTTTATTTTATTCCCTCTCTTCCGGGGATTCTCGGAGATACGTGCCGGTGACGTCATTATCTGCCGACGTGTGCCCGCCCGCGGCCCTTGATTTATTATCAGTACTGTAACAGCGCACTGCATTGCGAACATTTATAAGCAAATCGCACGCGCATGTCAGTCTGACAATGTCAGTGGCACACAGTGTAGGTAAAGCGGCACGGGGCCCCTTATTTTGTGGTGCCATGCCGTGAACCTGTCGTGTCAAGTCAGCTGACCTCAAGTAGATTTTCTCCTTTTTATACTTCCACTAGTCTGTTCGTCACGACTTAACATGCAAAGGGATACAACTACCAGAATATATGAGTAAACGAGTATCATGCTCGCGATTGTTTTGGATGAATTCGACGACATATTCCATTTCTATTGTTTGTTACTAAATGAAATGATAATGAGAAGTATGAACCGCACAATCAACTTGTATTACTGCAAGAGTCATGTGCGTTTCGTGATGCAATGGCTCTACTTTAGATCACGTCAAACTCTCGACACTAATCCAGAGCCGGTTGAAGAAAAATTACAGATGTTCTTTGTAGACAATTGACGTTTGTTTCTTTGAAGATCTGAATGCAATCAACAAAATGTTTGAGGAGCCGCATTCTTATCTCCTCAGCGAGGAGCTATACATCAGATCGTCAGCTGAAGGCGGCATTCCGCGCGCGGTTCGAGGAACACCGCGTCATCAGCTCGCCTCGTCGTCGTGCACCACAAAAACTACAATTTTCCCTTTCATTGCATCGAAAGCACACACTCGGCCAACTCATCATAATAAACGCATAGCGCCACGGCTCGCACGCGCCTGCGCACTGTAAACAATGCGTTTCGGGAATTCCCTTTCTTTTTATGCGGGAACACATTCCTGAGGGATTCCTTTTGTTTGCTTTTACGGTTTGCTTGTTAATTTTTTCTCCGTCGTCGTCACCTTGAAATCTTTTTACTGTGGACACTGCAGCTAACGGAGTCTGTTTTTACTACAGAGACGGAGTATTTTTTTTTAGTCTGATGCAACTCGTGACTCAGTGACTCTACTCTTTTCTTACTCTTCATAAACATTTCAAAGATTACGATCCCGACTTAAGGTTCACATGTAGTAAAACAATTACTTATCTGCCAGTGATGACGTAGACTTCTCACCACGTGCAGAAAAAACATTCAAGCGTGTCAAAATCGTATTTAACAACCAGTCTGCATCGATAAATTCAATCTTGAATCCTCTAGACCATAACAACGTGTACGGTAGCTAGCAGAAAATCATAAATGATCGCAAAGATATTGTTAAAATCAATCCCATAGCGCTGGGCAGTAGCCAGAGGCGTAAAATAAAAAGCTCGACAGAAGCACGGCACGAAGCTGCGCGAGCGACGACGGGCCACCAAACAGGATGTGGGACTGGTTCTGGGCGCGCGCACACAGTGGCAAAGCGTGTGTGCGCATAGGCGGCGCACACATGCGCGCGCGGCCTCGCCGCTCGCTGCGCGCCGCTCACGGAAATGTGCGTGCCAGCGGCGCCGACTGCCGACTGCCAGCCGACGCTGCCTTCATGCTTGCGTTGTTCACTTGCAAATACCTTTGTTACGGAAAACTGACAGATGCCTTGTGTAAATAAGTTTCCTCAAAAATCTTTGCTATAATGTCGTAACGGATGTAGAGTCGTCTAAACTGAATTTGAATTTGAGTACAGTTTTTGAAAGAAAAGTATAAGTAGGTATTGTGGATTTAAATGATCTGTCTATGGTCAATTAGTGAAGGCATTGTCATTGTCATTGTTATATCGGGCTGGTTTCCGCAACTCGACGTCTAATGCGCCTATTTTGGTTTACTTAGCCGAATCAGGGTCTTAGCGAGCCTGGCATTGGGGGTTGGCAAGGCCAGCTTCGCCTGTCTACACTCTTCATGGTTCGTCCAAAGAATGGCGTGTTCGTTCCTAGTTGATGCTCTAAGTAATGTACGTACCATCCTGAAGGGAAGAGGGATGATGGGCTCGGGTCCATATGCTGTTAAGCTAGAACCTCTACGAGCCAGCTCATCCGCTGCATCGTTACCTCTAGACCTGCTATGTCCTTTTATCCATTGAAGGGTTACGCGGTTGTGTTGACATACCTCCATTAGTCGTTTGTGACACTCGTAGATTAGTCCCGAGTTGATGTGTTGCTTTTTAGGGCTAGTAAGACGGCCATACTGTCTGAGAGGATTCGAATGGAGGAGTTTCTTACCATTCTCGATGCTATAGCATTAGCGGCCGTGATGATGCCCATACATTCAGCCTGAAAAACTGTATTATGGGCACCCAGTGGAAGGGCTAGCTTGATGTTTAGGTCCTCCGAGAAGGTTCCTGAACCTGTGCCTGCCTCAGTTTTGGATCCATCGGTGAAGATTCTGAGCTCTTTAATGTCGAGCCCTTCAACCCGATGGTCCCCGTGTAATTGTATTTTGTCCTCGTCTAGTGAAGGCAAATATTAGACTAAATCGGGCAGATAACCGTTAACGTCCTTATTTGACATTGTCCCTCACAATGTAGAGACGCAGACGCACGACTTATATCCAAGAAAAGATCACCTGTTCAAGGCACAAAGTCAATAGGTTAGTATAAAAGGAGTCAGGTAACGCGGAATCGGCCAGATTGCTAATCTGGCTCAATAAATAAGCCAGCTTGCAGGCCCTTGCCGAGATGAATGAAATTACCCGCTACGATCACGTGCTCTATTGTACTTACTGAAAAGGAGCGTTAATGGTTAATCGGTCAATGAATCTCGGAGTCGGTATTGCGAGTAAGCTCTCCACGTTGTTGTTGTTATGAAATTATACCTACTAATGAAAACAAAAAAGCTCCGCTATGATTTTTTTTTAAAGCGTCTAAAAATAAATGTAGAGACAGCTAAAAAGTTCTGATTTTGCAATCTTTTTTCTGCGGTCGTTCTTTAAAATTACTCATGATGAACAAATTCAATTTCAAACAGAATATACTAACGGTAGCAATGGCAGCACGTTCTGTCAGTTCCCTGGCTTCATAATGCAGTGCACAGCACACCCCTCGCTAGCTACCCCGCTTTATAGTCGGCTATAATATAAAACGGTCGTCTGTGTCGGGCGTAGGTAGCTGTAGCGCTAGATAGAGCGGACGGCCGCTACGCGGCGATGCGATGTTATTACGGGCGCGCCTGTGTGCCGTGCACGTGCACGCGCGCACACAGCCGCAGCGCGCCCCCGCCCGCGCCGCGCCGCTGCGCCCGCTGGCGCCCGCTCGACATGGCTTAGCGCGCTGTAAGGTGAGGCAATGCCGCGCCGCCGCCGCCGCCGCCATCTATTCGGGCTCCACAATGCCATAGAAAGTCTCCGTTCGACTCGCCTCGCCGACCGAACTTTTCCTACCGTCGAATGGTCGTCGTCGCTGGTGAGAGGAGCGATTATTGCACCAGCTACGCCACAACGTCGAGTGCCACTCGGTGCCGTGCAAATGCATACTAGAATTCTTTATGGTAGTAATTTTGAAAAAGCAGTAACTCCTCGCCTCTTCGCTATAGCGAAGCGGTACGGTTATAAAATGCCGCATATCCGAGACTGGCGATAAAATAAACGTCAGACGTTTCCAAGTTTCGAGCGGAGAGAACGAGCGACGCGCTGCGCATCAGAAAAAGAACTTTACGACAAGATTAGAAAGAGCGAGCGGAGTGGCAACGTCGCGCAGCCGCGTTCCTGAGGCACGGAGCGGCAACGTCGAATGCCAACGTCATTTACTAAATTTATTTTCATGAGCAGCGCTGGCGCTGGCGACGACACTGCTACATACACGTACATACACGACCGTTCATTTGCCGCGTGATACCAATGAAACTTCGTGAAGTCATCTACATATTTGTGAATTTTTGAGCCAGAATATGGTAATATTTTTTAGAGAGATGGCCACTAGCGTGTCGGTGGCAGTGGCAGGCAGGGCTCATCGGTTCGTTGGCTTGTTGCTGTACATTGGAGTGGCACGTTTTCCGCACGGTGATAAAGGGGTGACGCAAAGTGATTATTTGCAGCGTTGCGATGAGTGGCCGCGCTGACTCAACGGCGGCGCTGCCGATGCGTTGCTTCGTTCCGACGATTCTTTGTCCCACGGGTCTTGTTGCGGAAACATTCATTCTTATAATATAACTTTGCGCACTGTTATAAATTAATACAGAAAACTTTAAACCAGGTTACGTAACTAAAACGTCATAATACTACTTATTGTGATAAGTAAAGCAACTCTTGCAGTTATACAAGCATTTTTTTAAATTAAGGACTGGACACTGTATAATACTAGCACAGACACCTAGTTCTGGACATGCCAGGCGTGTGCCAGAGCCGGGCTAATTGTCACGGCAGGTGCAGGAGCATCTGCCTGCCTGCTGGACTTGGCCGACGACTACTTCGATAAACATTAGCCACAAAATGCGAACACATTGCAAAACACGCCTACGTCGCCCTACAGTTTCACTAAATTTTTATTCATTGCACATTTAACCAGCAATGGACAATGATTCTGAAGAAAACAGGACTCTAACAGAGTTACAATTATTAAATTTAAGGAACGTCTATCAGTCTGACGCGCGTCGTCGTTTATTCAACAGGCAAAACCGTTGCAGCTGTTCAGCTAGTGGATGGGGTGACCACCATTAGTGTTCAGAGTTTGAACTAAAAAATAATCCTAACAGCCTAGATAATAAACAAGATGTTAGAAACTCTTACTTAAACGTGCTACCGAGCACTAAAACCGCAAAAAAATTCTAAATAATTCACATTTGCTAAAACTTATAGAAGTAGAAATATAAATGCAACTTCTTAGTTTGGGAAAGGACACGATTTCTTCTGTATCCTTAAAAGGCTTTATTCAAGTCGAAGTCTTTTGTTCACAAAATATTTCGCATCTATTCTGTAAAGAATGCGCTTCAAACAGCCAGTACGGTAAATCCTATAGCTGCATTACGGAGCACAAATTTACCTGAGCAGCCCCAGCTTGGGGCTGCGCCCCAGCAGCGCATTGTGTCCCAAAAAAACTGAGAAGGGTCGGGCGCGCACAATAGCCCAGGTAGGGCCACATGCCGCCCGTATGATGCTCTGTTCCCTTCAGGATTCTCAACACGGCACGGAGCGGGGACGTGACGGGATCACCATGTATGGAAAAAATCTGATAATTTTTTAACAGCAGCCAATATGAATAGGGTATTTAATTTTGAAGTAGAACCTCGAACACTTAAGTAAATGGTGTTAGTACTTTTGGTTTGGGTTTTTAATAACAACAACAAACTATGAATGGAAATTAGTAGATAATTTTGACCTAATTTTCCCTGATTTTCCCAAGGAATACCTATTGGTGTATTGCGTGCCTCGATGCTTACGGTACTTTCATCGGACAGCGGCGCAGAGCGCGCGCCGTACCACTGGTGTTTCGTTGCCAGCCAACCCACACACTATTGTGACTGATATCTTCCATGAATCAGACGTTCAGGAATTACTCGAATATGCATTGGTTGGCTTTGGATTGCGCTTGATTCTGCGTTCTTTGACTTAACCACACATAAATTGTCATATTAATCACGTTCAAGTATTGTTTATGTAAAATATAAATAAAATTACGGGACACTTCTATTGATCTAATGATGTTCTTTTAGTTGAGTTCAATTAAGAAATAGACGCTAGCACGAATAGTCGGTCAACGTAAAGCGCGACATGACCTCGCGCTGGCCTCGTAGTTGTGGCACGAAATCATAAACGGGGACGTGGAGTGTACATTACTAACGGAGGCCTTTCTGTTGCGTTGCAGGGCTCTGGCGGCGGGTGCGGCGCCAAGCGGCGCGCCGGCTCCCCGTGTGAGGGCGGCGGCAAAGTAGCGCGCTGGGAGGACTCCATCGCTCGGCTGGAAGCCGTGGCCGCCGGCGCGGGCGGCGGAGACTGCTGGCGCGAGGACGACGAGCGGCGCGCGTGCCGCCGGCGCTGGTGCGGCGGCTGGTGCGGCGCGCACGACACCATCCGGGCCGAGAACGGCAAGTCCTACCTGGAGCTCGGCGGCGCTGCGGCGCGCGCCTGCTGCGACGGTCGCGCGGCCGGCCGCTGCGCCTCTCGACGCTGCTACCGCGAGAGGCGGCTCAAGATGATGAACTTGTGTGCATTAAAGTTGGCGCGATTTCGCCAAACGGCGGACCCTTCGCTGAGGCGATCTGTGTTAGTGTGCAATACTTTGCGCGGTATCGAGCGCGAGATGGAGCGGGAGAGCGCCGAAGAAGCGCCGTTCGAGCCCGCTTGTGTGGCGAACGGGGCGGCGCGCTGCGAGCTGCTGTCGGCGCGCGACCCTGCAGCCGGCAGGGCTACGCCCTTCCCTGCGCCCCCACAGCCCGACCGCGACTCCGGCTACGGGGACGAGGAGCAGCGCACCATCGACTGGGGCTCTGTGTTGAGCCTGTCCTCCCGGTCGGCGCTAGACCCCCCCGAAGACACGTGGCCCGACGATTGGGGCTGGAGCGAGGACAGCTTCGTGCGGCTGCTGGTGCCGACGAGTTAGTGCACGGCGCGCGGGCAGGAATCGCCCGCGCCCCCCTGAGCGCCTGTGATACGCCCGCGCCGGCGGCGGCGGCCCGCGTCGCCAGGTGAGGCGGCGCCGCGCGGCCCCCCTGCTCGCTAGCGGCCGCGCGGCTCTTCTAGTCGGGCGCCGCGCCTGCCCCGGCCCGCCATGGCTCGGCCCGCCCAGCCCGGCCAACCCTGGCCGACACAGGGCGACGCGGCGCGATGCTACACGCAGTCAGTAGTTAGTATTATGTAATTGCTAAAGGGAAGGTGCTAGCTTCGGACGTGACGCAGGACTTTATATGCGAGCCGAGTTATTTTTGATAGTTTTATTTCTTTAAGTGAATTCTAAACCGAAACTGGGAGTGACTTAGCTAATGACGTTATTATCGTTTAAATTAAACTCAGGTGTTTGAAATTTTTGTTGAAATTATTGTGTAATTGATAGGTAAAATACTATATTTATTGTTTCGTTGAGAAGGAAAGTGATAGTTTGAAATTATTTCTGTCTTGGTATTTTCAGTCTTGAGTATCAGAACAACGAGCATGACATTGAGTGGGTTATGTTTATAAGGGACATCCCATTCGTGGAAGTGTGATCTTTTAACTTACTTGTAAAGATGTAATTTATTAAATTTCTAAGAATTTTACCTCCGCTGTATATTTTAAGTTACGATAATAATGAGCTAGAGAAAGAGCACACCTCTCACGAATAGATCTCACAAAGTACATACGTCGACTAATAGTGTGGACATGTGCCGATCACGGGGACCGCGGCGCGGGCGCAGGTCCGCCCGCGTCCCTGAAAGTCTTGAACAATCATGAACAATATGAAATCATCTTTGTAAAGTACTTAATGTGTGAACTTTCATTAGTTTCGCATGCGCCACTCCTGTTGGCGCTTGCAACTGGATGTCAATTAAACGGCCTTACCAACTGTAACTATGAAAGTTCTCTGCCACAGCAGACTTGTACTTGTACCTCTGATCTGATCAATTGGAATTTGTAACACGACTGACCGACCGCTGTAGTAATTGACTAATGTACTTAAATCCTTGCATCGGAATTGCTTAGCAGAGTTCTGTCCAATGGGTACCTTCTAATACACAGACCGATTTTACTCGTAGCTTAAGAATTTTTATTTACCTAAGTATACATAAAACTAACCAGCAATTTCTATTTATTGATATATAACAGTGACAGTTCCTAATAAATAATTAATAAACTATTAGTGAAAATTGTAATTTATTTGCAGCGTTAACTCTAGTTTTGTACCGGGGCTGTGTTTAGAAGGTGTCCGAAAACTACTGTAGATTTTCTCGCTTATCTTTGCAATATGATCAATTTTTATATTAATATGTATAAATTGTAAATCAGCTGATAACTTGACGCATTGCGATTTGAAACGTTAGAAAATGTCTTATAAAATGTTGACAAACAACAGGTCGCACCCGACGACTGCTGACGTGAGAGATCTAGTCACAAAACTCTGGAGCGTCAAATCAGAACGTAGTAGCAGCGTCGTGTTGCGCGCACGCAGCTCGCTTGTAGGACACGCTGCACGTCGCGTCTCGCGGGGATATGGCTGGCCTCGGGCTCCGCTATCACAGGCAAACAGACGATGTCCAATGACTGAATATTTTTATTTTCGACTGAATTTGCACTTTTAATTATTCCACTTTGCCTCTGGTACCGAAGCGCCTCCTCCTCGACATTTCCACTGCACACTTCTCTCTGATCGCGCGAGCCTGTGACTCGGGAGTTGACGGACCAAACATACCTACAGCACGACTTCTAATAGAGCAAAGTACAAATTTCAATAAAGTAAGATGCGGTAGTGCTCCGGCATGTTTGTCCACCGTTGTCAATTACTCAAATATTTGAATTGTGATTCGGTAGCTAACGAGAGAAACTCTATGTTCTTAAATTTAGTGTACATATTATATACGGAGTTGGGCATTAAGGCGCGAATCTCGCGGCCGCTGTAAATATATAATGTAAAGTAATAATTTTCTATATGGATGTCGATGTGCGTAGCTGCTGTCGCTCGCAGGCGCGTGCGCATGCGCCGCCGCCGCGACGACGCCAATCTATCCACCTCCTCTATTCTGTCCAAACACTCAAAGTACATACAGATTTACGAGTTACATATTATTATTATAATGCATTTTAATATAAGATGTCACAAAATTGTATTGCCAGTACAGACTTATTATTACCTACGAACAACGTTTAAATAGTTATAAAGATTTTGAGTTTTGAACTCATGATGTTTGGATTCAGCTCAATTTTAATTTTATGGTTTAGCTTTTCTATAGACGTTTTGTTGAACATGTCCGTATGGTTGGTTGTGATGGTTTACTTAAGTAATTTAGTACTAGTCGGAAAAAGCTCCGGCGGCGTCTTAATATTTACGGTTTTGTACTAATCTGAGTCATTTCTCAAATTCCCAGCACAATCTGCAGCATCATAAATAGTCATTACTTCTTAAAATTGATGTACTTAATGGATTTATTATAAAATGAGATTTTTCTGATATTTCAATCTGTCCATTACTTGACGTCGTGGATTGTGTCGGGAATTTGATACATTCAAATGCTTGCAATCATGTACAAAAATGTGAACAATCTTCTCATCCTGTCATTTTCATAAAATAGTTGTATAAAATTGTCATATAAATTCTCATCACGTTCAACAAAGTGTATTTTCATATCTTCAGTGTAAAATTTTGTATAAATCGTTAGTGAAGGAAACTTAAAATTATGAATACTCGTGGAATTGAGTGTCTGTTTGCGTTGTACTTGACTTGCCATATTCTGTTAACCCTATACTTAATGCGGCGACTGGCCGGGACCGCACTGGGCCGGCCAGGACCCGCGACATGTGTTGTGACCTCAGCAATAATTGTTATCATTATCACCTTAGACTCCTTGTAATATCCGTCTTGTCAAGCCGCGAGCTTTTCAAAGAAAACTCCGCGGCACATTCATACGTAACTTTATAATTAAATTACATTATGTAAGTGTAATCCCTTAGTGTTTTTCATTGCCATTGGTTACCAAAAATGACAGGATTTTTATTGAAACAATTGTGAATAAGAATGAGCTCTCATTAGAAAATTGTGGAGCGACCATTGGACGGCGCGCGCGCACATCGAATTGTTATGTTACACGTTCCTGTTACGAGCTGTTCGAAAATACTCCTCCACAATTATCTAATGAAAGATTATATAATTGTAATATATTATTGTTTAAGCTGTTGTGTCGAAAATAACAAGAACAGGAATAATTTTGTGAAACAATGGCACAAAGAATGAACATAAATATTATATATATATTATAGAAAACAGAAACGTGGCTATAAGAGCAATTTTTATAATAAATATTTACTGTTGAAGAATCTGTCTTTCATTAAAAATATCGCACCCTTCCTTTTTCCTTATTTGTCAAACACACTCTTAAATCTCATAGAAATAAATTAAATAAAACACTTACACAGCTTAAAAATTCCAACAAACTCCAAACCAATATACCACCAATCAGGCAAACAAGTAGATTAAACAAGAAAAGTGCATTTTTTAATATAAAACCGAAATAAACAGGAGCCCCTAAAGAATATTCACGAAAAGAGGTTTTGATTTTCATAGTCAAGGCCTAAAATTGAGCAAAACCAAATGAAACCCAGAATTATTGAAACCAATAATAACGAAGCCCATCGCGGCAGTAAGTCGCCTCTAATTAGCAGACGCTTTTTACGATTCTCCATTGTTTTCTTTTCTGTACCTGGATTAACTTTAGCTTTATCATTTACCAATCACGGTAAACAAATACATGAGGACGATAAAGTTCTAAATAGCACCAGGATAAGGACGATAAAGTTCTAAATAGCACCAGGATAAGCAAGCAGGTGGAAGGGAAGATCAGCTTTACTACTATTTCTTTGAAGGACGTCCAACTCCGGTTATTTGGTAGTATGCAAAAACCAGGAAACTATAGGTGCCTACAGCCACGCCATTCCATTCTTCGAATAACGGGGGCCGTGTCGGCGCGCGGTGACTCACGTGTTCAAAGTTAAACTGACTAACCGGGTTCAATAGGTATCAGGGGCTTCAGACATGCGGTTAGTGAATGGTAGAAGAGTTCTTATTTAGATCATCATCATATTATGTGGGTTGTAAGATCTTACAATCCCTCGTGTCGGAATTTAGATATATAATTGAAAGGACTAATCATAAGAGAAACGAGAGTTGTTATGTAGTACGCATTATAACCAAAAGTCTCAAGCAGTGATTTCAAATGTGGTATAAAATATCTAAGCAGCTATATTAACAAAAGCTAATAAGTAGGCAAAACCTTGAATAAAGAACATGAAAGAAATGCCGTTAAAAGTTAGTGAGTAGTTTTAATAAAATCTATTACAGCAGTTTGTTATCGCGAAGGTGATGGTCAAAATTGCACGCGTTGATGTCTTTTGTATGAATCGCCAATAATTCACACGTGTTTTGAGTGCGAAAAGCTTTGAATTAAAATAAATGTTAATAACAAAATGCAGTCAACACAATATGAAGCATTAGTGGAAGAGGGTAACACCAAAGATAAGTAAGTACAGTTATCACATGCGTTTTATTAGTTACTTATATTATACTGCATAAAAAAAGATTTAAAAAATCTCACGTAGTCCTTAGGATGTGCTGCTGCTGCTAAGCATCAGCGTGTATCCCGTGCAGGGTTCGCTTGTGCTTCCACATGTCACCAGAGCGCCTGTAGGTACAATCATATATACTGGTAAGAAGTAAATAATTATACCTATATTATATACATATTATTAGGCTCTCATGCCGCTGGCTGCCCCTCGGTTCCTTATATCCAGCGAAACATTTTTATTTTGTGGGTGAACGGGGGTATACTCGTACATGACTTCATTTTTGCATTCACAATGTAGATCAGATTGGAAAACGACGTAAGCTACTTTTTACTGCAGGAAAATAATTCTTATTTATTACCATGGGAAGAACCGTAAATCACGTGCCGTAGGTGGACATGGTTTGGTAAGCCAGGTCAAAAACTATCCCGATTTCTTTCTTTGACACAGTTTGATGCTAATATTATAGGTTTAAATTTTACATTCAAAGTTTTATCAAGTATTTAGTACTGTAGTAAAGTTGGCCACAATAGTGTTATATAAACTTGCAGCAAACTTTCAAAGTGTGTGGAAAACTTACCTACCAGCGCCTCCTTGTTTTGTGTTTTGCGAAGAAAAGAGTGAAAGTATTATGAAACCTTCAGGAGGTGAAGGTTGCGAGTAACTTGTATTTTTACACATGTATACAGACGACACTACCAGACGAAAAAATGCTATACAATCAGATGTTAAGGTTCTTACCTACGTGGCTGGCGGAGAGAAGAAAAACTGCATTGGTTACTCCTTTAAAAACTTTTAGAGATTTTGTTTAGTCCAGCAGTGGAGTTGTTAGTTGATTACTAAAGAGGTGGCCGTGCTTTCCGAAGCGCGGCAGTGTTACCTGAAGGCGGTGCCGCAGACGTCGCATTCGTGAGGCTTCTCCCCGGTGTGGATGAGAGTGTGTACGGTGCGCGCGTACGGCCGGCGGAACGCCGCGCCGCATATTTCACAGCGGTACGGTCTGCAAACAAACAATACTATTAAAGTGTTTTTACTTACTTACTATTATATTACAATTTTGCATATTAAATATTGTTATACAAACTTCAGCAGCAAATAGTCAAAGTTAAATTAAGAAAATTAAACAAAATATGTTTAGTAGTTTTATGTGGTTTTATAAAGAAACCAAGCCTCTGTTTGGATTTTCATTAGACCGGTCAAAATGCTACAGACGCTACACTAGCATAGTAGAACTAGCAGTATTTCAATAAAAGAAGGTAAGTTAATGTAGAGATATATAAGGAAACTGAATAAGAAACAATGTTAACATGGACAACGATACGTATGAATCCATCGAAAAACAAGATACCTAAGTATATAAACTTCAGTAAATATATATACTTAATGCTAATTTAGAACATAGAAATGATAAAAATCTTATTTATTTATCGGAACTCCTCATCTCCAGTATACTGGCTATTTATATGCGCAAGTACGGAGAACATTCGTAATGAGTGCTATACTTAAATACGGGATACAGGTTCTTGGGTCCAATAATGGGACATGGAAATATCCTGGGTGATAGGGTTATAAAGGCGAGAACCGGTCGACGAAGGACTTCACTCCGAAGCCTGGGACCGTCGTCGTCGTCGACCGACGCACGAACAAATATTTCAATGAGCTAACTACATTACATCGTGTCATCACGAAAAAATACTCACAAAATAAATTAAATAGAGGACTAACATTCTATAAATATTGTTGATTATGCAGAAAACAGCTTTATTTTATTTTTCAATTAAATGGTTTTTCGAACAATTTGTTTGGTGCGCGGTACTGAATTGTTTAATTTATAATATTGCTATGGGTATATGCTGTTGATAATTATGACTAGAAATACACAATATCATTGAACGAAACAGGGTAATAAATAGTATGAAGAGAAGTGAAAATCAATGAACGTAGGCGGTGGTCTTGAATTTATAAGTTCGATTTTAAGATAAAAATATATCGTATCTCATAGTTCCTCGTAAGTTAACAAAATACAAAACGAATAAACAATTGAAATACAGTAAAATACAAGACTTCTTCTTATTTTGGTATCCAATCCGAAATCCTATAAAAAAATATATTTTTCTTATTTTTTAAAATCTATTCATATTTATAAAGCAAAATATGAAAATATTAATAAATCATTTCTTTTGATTTTTCATATCTCGGTTTATAAATATTAGATACATATTTATTTGTAACAGGCGAAATCTATAAAAATAATAATAGGGTAGAAACCCGAGGTAGGGCACTCTTTTTTGAGATTACTTATTTTGTATTGAATCTACGTAAAATATCAATATATTTTTCCAAAATTCAATACGTAACATTTATTTTATTTAGATAAGACCAATGTGTTTTAGTAATAAGTAATTATAACATTATATCGTTCGTTACCTGTGTCGTCGAATATGCCAAGGTTCTATCATCGCGGTCAGAATACCAATTCAGAATTCGTAGCGACATCTATGAAAGCATTACGGAACTAAATATTGTTTGTTTAGAACTTTAGAGATTTCGCTGGAGGCATTGCTGGAGATGCTGAAATTGAGACAGGTTGAGTGGAAACAAGCAAATGGATATTTTTTCCTTGAGTTCAAGTGAATATTACCCGCGTGATGATTATAATGGAGTTCACATACCCTACTCTTACTACATTTGAAAGGAAGAATTAAATTAATTTAGTTGACTCGTTTAGTCAATGTATAGGTGGTTGATTATTCCTTGCAAGACGCATTTCCTTATTTCTTTCTGCCAGTCGTAGTATTTATCTACTGTGTGCAATGCAGATCGACTCAGAGTGGGCAGATTTCTTTATAGGTTGACTAAAGGTGAGGGAAAATTATAGGAAGCCGTCGTTGGTCGGTCGTTGCGCGGTATAAATAATTAAGTAGACATTTTTCGTCTGATACAAAACGGCATGCGAGTACTCCCGGAATATATCACAGAAAAAAATCTGGTTGTGGCTGTGAACGTCTGTACAGGCTGCGTAGGCGCAAGGCGCTGTGACGTTACTGGACATACTTCTGGTCGGTGTGGATACTCGCTTTCTCTCGTAGGATGGGATGACCGCGGCTGTGAGTGACGTCACTGCACTGCACATACCTCTTGTCGGTGTGAATACTTATTTATTCTTGGAGCTTGGCTGCGTCTTTCACGTCACTATACCTCTGGTCTGTGTGGATGCGCGCATGCTCCCGCAGCTTGGCCGCGGCTATGAGTGACGTCATTATACATACCTCCTGTCGGTGTGAATACTAATTTATTCTTGGAGCTTGGCTGCGTCTTTAACGTCCCTATACCTCTGGTTGGTGTGGATGCGCGCATGCTCCCGCAGCTTGGCCGCGGCTATGAGTGACGTCATTGCACATACCTCTTGTCGGTGTGAATACTCATTTATTCTTGGAGCTTGGCTGCGTCTTTAACGTCACTATACCTCTGGTCGGTGTGGATGCGCGCATGCTCCCGCAGCTTGGCCGCGGCTGTGAGTGACGTCACTGCACGTACCTCTGGTTGGTGTGACGTCACTTCATGTACCTTTGATCGGTGTGGATGCACGCGTGCTCCTGCAGTCTGGCCGCAGCTTTGACTTCACTATACCTCTGGTCGATGTGACGTCACTGCACATACCTCTGGTCAGTGTGGATGCGCGCGTGCTCCCGCAGTCTAGCCGCAGCTGTGAACGTCTTGGGGCAGGACGCGCAGGCGAAAGGCCGCTCGCCGGTGTGCGTGCGCCGGTGATCGTCGCGCTCCACCTGACACCCACGGGTCTTGTTATTGTATAATATGCGTTTCAAGAGTTAAGGTGCTCGCCTTAACTCACGCGATCCTAGATTAATTGTATAGAAACCCAGGCACCACACCATAGCAGTTGAACTTGTTATATACTTGTATAGGGCAATGTTGTGTTAGGATGTTGGTTAGGACAAAAATGTCTTTCGCGAATTATGCTTTAAAATCTAAGTATACAAATGAAATAAATCATAGATATTTTTTTTTATTTATCTATTTAAGTCAATAAAAGATTATATATTAGATGAGGTCTGAACTATTATTATTCGTAAAAAAGGCTCACTATATAAGAAAGACCTATAGATATGCTCAGAAGTGGGTGAATGTAGGCTAGAAGATATACTCGTACCTATTAGTAAGGAAAGTGACCAAGAATATTTTTATTGTTGAACCATAAATTGAAAAAAAAAAACACCTTTAAATCCTACTTTCCACTACGCCGCAGCAAGATGTTTTCCTGCTACGACGGAGAATGAGTGCACTTTTAATACGTAATAATCCTATAGGGCCCCGGAGACGGTCAAACGGTTTGACTCAAACCTTACGTGTTTGATCAAACCGTTTGAGGTCGGTTTGAACGGTTTGTCAAACAGCTCTGCGCAGTCTGATTCTGTACGCTGTCGTAATTACACTTCTGAGTCGCGTCAAACACAACAAAAATATGAAATTGCATTAAACATGCTTCAAACACGTAAATGTTGTCAAACCGTTCAAACCACCTTTGTAAACGATCAAAATGGTTTGAGTCAAACCAAACTTTACGTGTTTGAATCAAACCGTTTGACCGTCTCCGGGGCCCTTAAGACTAAACGAGTACATAGTTATCTACAAATTATATAAACTTTTAAAAGAAAAATATCATCAGGAAATTACTTAGTGCCTAGTATTATAAACATAGTTGGTTGGTGGAACCGATTGTGCTGTAAAGTGGAAAGAATGTGCATTCCCACCTGCATGGGAACCCAGGTTTACGTCTGCTTAATTGAGCGTTCGATGCATCGCGAATAGTTTTTTGCGATTCCTGAGAGCTGCTTTATACTTTGTGCTAAGAGTGCTTACTACAGGCCATTGCTGTTACAGTACTAATTGCACGTCTCAAGTTCGACCTAAACACAGCAATGTATATCAAATCAGTCCATTTAGTCAAGTTGGTCCTGCCCGACGCGCTTTGCAGACTGTGGGTAGTTTTACAACTGTGTAGATAAGCTGATTACAAGGCTCTATATGTAAATAAAATAATGCTTTTATATTAATATGACCCTTGATTATGAGTGTGAATTGTGAATAGATATAGAGATAACAAGGAGAGCCGAAGGAATTCGTAGTGAATTTATTTATTTATTTATGTATTTACTAGCAGCCTCACCATCGATTTTGATGGTTTTAACTATGTCAAAAAATTGATTGGAATTAAATTAAATTTGTTTATAAATCTCAGAAAAAGTTTAATTGTCTTTTGGAAGATATTTGAGTATATTACTGAGGCTTCTAGATCGACGTCTTTACACCCTTGTATCTTGTGAGGATAATCGTTTGAGGAGTTACGTTTATGTTTCAAATACGCCCAAAAGTAATTAGGATTATCGATGATATTTTTTTTTACTTTATCAATGGCCTCGATTCGGGATGTCACGCTCTAATCCTTAATTTAAGTTAGTCCGTCCTTTTTACCTTTTAAATATTGAAAAGTGACAGGAGATGGCCATCCTAATATTAGAGCTGTCAAACATCGAATTTGAACCTTATGGCCGTGTCGATGATTGCACAATTTTAGAGAGCACTTAAAACATGCGACTTAAAAATATCTTAAACTGACAGCTATGCCCTTATTTTAAGTTATCATTCGTTCATCACCTCTCTTTCATTGGTAATAAAAACAAAAAGGATAGCTGGATTTTAAAATTAGAATTAGAGCATGACATCCCGAATCGAGGCCAATGTAGTTATTATAGCAAATTGAGCAATACCGGGGAAAAGCAACCCAGTCGAACCGTAGAGTGGATAAAATGTCGATGAAATAGATGGTGGTAGGAAAGACCTTCACATTACGATCATCAGAAAGGTTAACATAAATAAAAAAGAGCAGGTTTATCAAATAAGTAATTTCGCGCTTTTAAGCAATACCACCAAAGCAATGTAAAAGAAAGGTGTGATGAAATAGAGACCTGCATTACTTACAATGGTACAAAGAAGTTTCTACTTAAGTTCATTATCATCATCTCAACCGAAAGACGTCTACTGCTGGACAAGGATCCAAGAGGCCCCAAGGATCTCCATAACGACCGGTCCTGCGCTGCCCGCATCCAGCGGCTTCCCGCGACCTTCACCAGGTTGTCGGTCCACCTTGTAGGGGGCCTACCTACTCTGCGTCTTCTGGTGCATGGTCGCGAAGTCACCATTCCAGAACTTTTCTGCCAAAGCGTCCGCCGTCGTCGGTTCTCCGTGCAATGTGACCCGCTCACTGTCACTTAAGTCTCTTAAGTCTATGTAAGTGTGGTCGACTGTACTTACGTATTTATTTTGCAATCTTACCTTAACTTTGAAGGCCTTCGGACAAAGGTCGCAAGGGTAGGGCCGCTCTCCAGTGTGCATTCGCATGTGGATAGCGAGGTGACCCGACTGGTTGAAACGACGGCCGCAGACACGACATGGATAACCCTAGTCAAATTCAAAATTAAAATTGTTTCGTTTTTTATTTTTTATTATTTTGTGTACATAATCTGACACCAAAGAGATTGATGCTGCACACTTACTCAACAGACACCGGCTATTTTTACTAAAAACTTTTATGTGAAAGCTTTTTAGTCAAAAGAAAAATAAATGTGTTTTTTTTTTGTCGTACATAGCGTTTTTTTGACAGCCAGCCAGCAAAGGGCTGCAAAATGAGAATGGATAGGCTTGCTTCGCGACGACGCGCTTTAAAAATCTTGCTCTCTGTCTTTGGGTTCTGACTGCGTCGCCTGGAGCGAAGCGATCGTCTTTTGTTCCTCTGAGCTTCTTAATTAACACCACGTAACCCGACGAAATGTCGTTAACAAAAGGGTCAGACAGGGACTTGACTTACAGGCTTAGACACTTTATGCATCTTCTTGTGCGTGTGAAGAGCGCACATGCTGCCGAGGACCTTGTCGCACTCCTCGCAAACGTAAGCCATGAGCGGTGCGCCAGGTGGCCGATCTTCGCCGCGTTTGTGGCGATACAACTCTCTAGAAGACACCGAAATGTGGAGGAGTAACATGACTGGAGAAAATTGGGTTAAGCGACGATGTGTGATTTGGGAGAGACCTATATATATACAGCAGTGGGCTGATAAAGGCTTGCAATGATAATATGATATTTCACCCATAACAAAAACTAAACTTTCAAACAGTTCTGCATGATTAGAAAAGGCAGAAATACTTATTGGATACTTCAAAAAAAAGTTGTATCCAAATTTTTTTTTTTTAGGTAGAGATAATTTATCTTCGCTGGGTGTGATATCTTAAAGCTCTCTAACTTTTATATACAGGGAGTTCTGATAAACTGATGAGTTTGAAAAATCCCCTGGAGGAACAGGCTGGGGATTCTGGTGGACGCTCTCACCTCACCATCAAGCTTAGTAGTACTCTTCTTACCTAGCCGTAGCAAAAAGCTGGTTACAAGATCCGCAATTCCACATTTTGTTATTGCTAGCACCGGTGTAAGCCCTGGTTCCCCGCCGGGTCGCCGGCTTGGGCTGGTGGCACTCCACAGTGTGAAGCTTCAGGTCCTCGGCTGAGCAATACTGTTTGCTACAATTGTCGCATGAGAACAGCACTTCTGGACCTTGTGGGATGGTTTGTTCTGTAGTACTTGTGACCTGTAAAATAAATTTTAATCAGAGGTTTTAAAAAAAGTAGTGGTGATCTAAATAAAACAACTAGCGTACTCTTAACAAGTGGATGCGAAAAAATTCAAGCTGAGACAGCTAGATTTATAACTACAGATTTTTTATTTTACCAACCAGTTGTTCACTATAGCAGTTGGTGTCATCAGGAATGAAGCAAATGAGGCGATGTTTATCCAGAGCCTCTCCGTTGGCGAACAAGCCGCTGCAGAAGTCACATACGTACATTGTATGCAGCTTTTTGTACGACACGCTGCCTTTGCCGCTACCATCACTGCAGCATAGTTGCTCTGTAACCAAGAAATAAATCAAAAAGCTTTAAATAGGTAGACTTGTCGGTACTAAAGTCACATCAGAAGTGGGATATTTTTTAAACGCAGCGTGTCGTTGCGTATTTAGAATAATTTTTTTATATACTATACTTACTTGGGGAACTGTATTCGCTTCTATAATAAAATACCAGATGATATTGTAAATCTGTCCGATAGCCAATTTAAAGCTAAAATTAAAACTTTTTTATGTTCTAAGGCCTATTATACGATAAATGATTACTTAGATGATAAAAACGTCTGGTCAACTGTTGTTCCAAATCAACGGAGTAGATTGTAATTATGACTCATGTATGATTCTTTATATATTTAAAAGAAAAGTACAAAAGATACAATTCCTGTGGAGTTTCTTCTGGCCGTTCTTCTCCACAGAGGGCGTACACTGGTAGTGAACGTGCCATCCATGATAGCTTTGACGTCGAAAAATGATTTGTAAAAATCTTAATTCGAATAAAAAAATTTGACTTGACTTGACTTGACTTACCACTTGGTTCTACTTCCAACGCAGTGGAAAGAACTCGCTGGCAAATAGAACAAACAAGCCATTCTGCTTCGAAATCCAAACGGCTGGTGCTTGGTTCTGAAACAAGAAGAGAAGGTATACCTATATACATATATATATAAGGTATAAAAGGTATACTTATATACCTTGTACTTCATAATTTCACACAGTCAGTAAGTAATCTCACCTTCGACTACATTGTCCGTGTTAGTAATAGGCATCAGACTTTTATTATTATCGTCAGGATTTTCGGAAGTAGCATGCACTAGAATGGTGTGATCAAGAAGATCAGCGTCTGTGGTAAATATATCATGGCATATCACACACGAATGCAGAGCTAATATGTCTGGGCCATTGGTTTCTGAATCCTAAAATGTAAAAACAACAGTATAAATGAATGTGCAATTATTTTATTAGTGCCTGTCTTTATTATATTGCAAAGAAGAGGTAACAACCTTGTTATTCTCGGCTGAAGATTGCAGTGGCAATAAAAACTGATTGACCGTATTTTCGTCCAGCAACGTCGGCTCGTAATTATTAAACAAATTGTCGGTAGGTTGGACTACATAGAGTTCAGTATTCTGTGTATTATTAGCACTGTTAGTATCTAGAAATGTAGCGTTTTCAATGTTGAAATATCTTCCTGAATCATTGGACTGGAAAGACAATTGATTTTCGACACTCGTGATCATTTGCTCAGCTACTTCGGCTAGGCTTTTACTGACGTTAGTATCTGCAGTATTTGGGCCATTCAGTAGGAGATCTTCTGGGTCATAATGATCTCTTAGCGTATCAGATAAGTCTTTGTAGGGGAAATCTGGAGGATCGAACATCATGTTTCAGATATTACGAAGATCTGAAATTAAAATAAACTGTGTATAAGTTTCAAAACGATTATTTATTTATAGTTAACTAACTTTCTGAACGATTCTCATAATGACTGACACTTACGTCAATTTGAGTTTGACGTTTGTTTTGTTGTTAAACGTTTTGCGGTGTATTTTCATGTTTATTTCAAATACTGTTTGATAAGAACCTGTGAAAATGAAAGTAGAAGTTGCACCTTCGGGTGACAAGTTTGAGAAACCAAAAATACCTCTACCCACTCTTGCACAGATCAATGCTGATCGAATAACTCAGGTAAGTGAGGTTATCGCACGTATTTCACAATGTTGGTTCATTCTGAACCTTATAGTAGGAATTGCTAGAGTAAGACACCAGTTGAAAAGTGGTACATCATCATATTATGGCTTACATATCAAAGTTACAGCTAAAATTATTTGGCGCCCTTTTCTAACCTACATGTTTCAGTCCCTTCATTACGGTATTACGCCGCCCATTAAAATATCTATTTATCTTATACTAGTGGTCGGCCCGCGGCTACGCTCGCGTTGTGTAAGGTTTTCCCGTGTGAATAAGACTTTCCCGTAAAAAGTATCCAGGGTACAAACTATCTCTATTCCAAATTTCATTCCAATGTAGTTATTGCGTAAAAGAGTAACAAACATACATACATACAAACTTTCGTGTTTATTAAAGATTTAATAACCTATATTCTGATTTGAATTTAATCATTGTCATGCATGAGTGATATTTAATAATAGAAAATAGAGTATATTACTTAGGAATGCTCGCATAATTAGCTGCAATTATTTCTTTATCATTCCATTTTTATTCTCAATCCTGTGTGGGGTCTTCTTTATATTGGGTACTATATTAAAATTACAATGCAATAATTTGCAATAGGTATATATTTATTATAAAAAATGAGATTACTCATGTTAGAGACAAAGTTGATCAATACTGGAGTTCTACAATAAAAATGTGTTTTGATTATTTGTGTCAATCTGTAAAATTGTTTTAATTGCTTTACACCTTTCCTGTACGAGTTCAAGTAAACGGTGCCTTTTAGTGTTACCATGTGGATACAAATACACCAATGTATTAATTTTTCTGGACTGTGTTGTTTGTACTCTACAAAAACTAACTAGTAGTAATAGTAGGTGTTACCAATTTCTGAAATCTACTTACGGCTACTAAGATTAAGTAGCATATTTCGTGTGGCATTAAAATCTATACTAATCAAGGACCCAAAAAGCATTCTAGTATCGGCATGCATCCAACAAACTTATGGCTGCTGAGGAGTCTGCACAGCCAATTTATGTATGGTTCATGTTGGCCACAAGCTTGACCATTGCAATTTTCATAATTTTACAAGCAGCCTACTGGTATTTATTAATTATCAATCCCAAAGCCCAAATCTATGTAACACTCCATATTGAATTAGTTACAAAATCAACATGGTCCTGTTCACAGCTCGCAAACCAGTACTGGTCCCCTCAAACCAAAGGCAATCACTTACCTTATGATGCCTCAATTGTTGAACACATATACACCACAGAGATCCTTGGGAACAAGTAAGTAAAATTAAACAATTATTATATAATTTGCACAAAACATTCACTTTCAAGGCTGCCAGAGCCAAACTGATGCTAAACAATTGAATAAATCAGGGTCAATGGCCTAATAGATTCAGGTCAGTGACCCATTTTTATTTTTTTACTACAAAGTTGCAAAGTGCACTGCAGCCATTATTTTTAAAAATAATAATTAGTTTAAGGGTGAATTAATATAGCAAAATAAATTCGTATTTAATTTTGTACTGTTATTTTTATAAATATTGAAGTCGTGATTGTTATTATAAAAAATGGAGGTAAAGTTAATATTACACTCTGGCTTGAAATAAATGTACACAGTAGTTTGAAAGGAGATTACTTGGTAATTAATTTAAACTAAATAGAATAATAAATTAAAGATATAAATAAGATTTTATTAATGGAAAGAATTGCTCTCATGCATAGTTTTAATAATTCTCAAGCTATGTTAATTATGTAAAGCTTTATGTGAAGCAACTATCAAGTTTATTAATACTTTCTAAACATGGATTTGATGGTGATGATAAGTGATCAATCCTGACTCAATAGAGACTTCTATAAAAAAAAAACTTAAAAATTAAAAATTATTTTTACATTAATTTTGCTTCTTAAATTATGAATATAAAAATTACATACATAAAGTTAAATGACGCTAGTTTCTATATTTGTCTCTTCAAAAAATTGTTATTTTATAAAATGACTGACAATCTGCTGAAGGCTGCAGGATCCCGCTAGACGAGAGTAGCGCAGGATCCGTTACTGTGGGTGGAGATCCTTGGGAGAGACCTTTGCCCAGCAGTGGACGTCTTTCGGCTGGGATGATGATGATAATGATGATGAATGACCAATGTTTCTATAGTGTTTTACGTCTTAATTGAACATATTTTGTCAATGACTTTACATAAACTCAACATTACATAAAGAGCAAAATATTCGGTATAGAAAATAATGTAGAAGTCTAACAGAAACACCTGAAACAATTATTTTTATAAAATGTAAATACACTGCAGGACAAAAATAAATGAATACCTAAAAACCGTTCCAGTTTCGCGGTCCGGCGCATCATGATGCTGGAGTTCTCGCAGTACTTGGAGAACTACCTGTGGCCGCACTACGAAGCGGGGCGGGCGTCGCACGCGCACATGATGTCCATCATCGTCATGACCAACGAGAAATTCCGCGAGCGCGTGCCGGCTTGGCAGGTAATTGGCTTTTTGTACAGGAAGTTCGATTCCCGGGAATTTCAATAATGAATTGAAATATTATGTATTGATTATATTAAATTGGGGGCGTTCAGCGTGCGATGGAGAGAGCTGCACTCGAAATCTCGCTACGTGATCGGATCAGAAATGAAGAGATACGTAGAAACATTTGTAAATCAATGCGTAGAAAGATCAATGTCGTCGACGACGAGCTATAATAGACGAATGGAAGAAATTTTCTCGAATGACGACCACGGGCCGGAAGGCGTAGTGTTGACGGTGCCGCTGGTGGATGCAAGTAGTGCAGGATCGTTCACGTTGGAAACCAATGGGGGAGAATTTTCAGCAGTGGACATCTTCCGGCTAAGATGATAATGATAATAAATTGGAACATCAAAAATATTTTATTCGAATTAAGATTTTTACAAACCATTTTTCGACGTCAAAGCTATCATGGATGGCATTTTACATAGTTTCGCCGAGCTTGATCGCGCGCAGCAGCTTTGACGAATATGCTACTGCGCGGACCGCGCCGCTGGTCTTTCAAGTTTCTTAAACTATTTTAAAAGTTTTGGCAATGAAGGTAAAGTATAAATTTTGACACTGTTGCTGCCATCTCGGTGTGAATTGAGAAAATATAGTGGGATGGATAAAAGTTGAATGACTAGGCAAACCAGCTTCTTTTGCACGTCAAAAACAATAACTTAGACGGAAAATCGAGGACAAAGAACATCCAATTTAGGTAGTTTAAAATTAATAGGTACAGCCAACCATAGCAATTTGGTTTATAAATTTGCAGGCTTTCCTGAAGAAGCCCGAGCAGTTCCCAGGGTTCTTCGAGCAGGTGCTGCACGCCAGCATCGCGGAGGACCACACTAGCCGCAACATGCGCGAGCAGACGGCGCTGCTGCTGTTCCTGAACCACTGCTTCGGCAGCATGGAGGTGCAGCTGTGCAGGGACCAGGTTAAGAGGCTCGTCTCGCTCAGCATGTGGATCAGTCTGCAGGAAGGTAGGGCTGCAACTAGTGACGTCACTGCGCTGCTGTTGAACCACTGCTTCGGCAGCATGGAGGCCGCTGTTACAGTAACGAACATTTGTTCCCTTCCATCAATGCAAAAAGATTAATTACTTACCTAGATTTTCTTAATTAAGTTAGTTCTGCTACTTCGTTTGCTTGTGATCCTAAGGGGAACTGTGCACTCTGATAGGAGCTTTGTTACAATACATGTATCATCTATGGTCTAGGCATGTAATATGCATTAATTCAACTAATTTATTTTTATAAGGACTGATGAAGGAGCAGATTTTACCTATTAGATTTTGTTATTTTGGTATATTTCTATTTAGTTTCCGTTCTGATGTGCTGATCTCTATTTATGATCGCCAGGTCGCAGGAGCCAAGAGTTCAAGGCGGTGCCGAAGTGGCGAAAGTACTGGCGCGCGATCCAGAAGAAGGACAAGCCGGAACTGCTGGAGAAGCTGAGCTGGGAGCGCCGCTACTTGCAGCGCCTCATGATCAAGTTCATGCGCATCCTCGAGGGCATCCCCGAAACGGAAGACATCAACATACATGCTGTCAGGTGAGAATTTTTATACTGATGTAATGTAATGCGACGACGTATGTATAAATATAAATTTTTAATAATGTAGATAAAATAAGAAATAAAGTTTTGAATACTTGTTTAGTCGTTGTGTTTGTGTGTGTGTTTTTATCTGTCCAAGGTTTTTTTATGTATTATAAGTTAACGGCTATGAGTCTCTGGAAAAAGATCCATCTAAAGTGGTGAATAAATTAAACACTCAATCTCAATGGATTAGTGAGCCGCAAGTAATTTAAGATCAAAGCTAGTTAGGCTGCATGCGTCATTAGACCGACTGTCAATCCTCATCCAATTTCTGGTAATAAAGACTCTGAACTTAGATTTGAAGGTCAAGCAGACTAATAAATTATCTATTAGAATCATGCGCATAACTGAAGGTGTGTGTGGTAGTAACGCAGGAGAGGTGTATACGTCAGCATCGCTGTCACTTGCACAGCGAGACAGTTATGACACGATAATATTAATTCTGTGGCTACGTCGGTCACGGTAGGAACACTACAGGCGCTGTACCTATAGTTTTATTGTCCCCTTGGTATGGAAGAGTGAACGCATGAGCTGATAATATTACCACCATGTTCCTGGCAGGTACTGCGAGCGTTTCCTGGAGCTGATGATCGACCTGGAAGATTTGCTGCCGACGCGGCGCTTCTTCAACACGGTGATGGACGACTGCCACCTCGTGGTTCGCTGCCAGCTCGCGCCCCTGTCGCGCCGCGCGGAGGGCCAGCTCTTCTCGCAGGTCAGTCTTAGGGATGCAGGCAAGACATGTCGAGATGGCAGCGGCTGGTAACGACCAGCTTGGCAATCAGGCTTCTTATTGAGCGGATAAAGTCAACGACTGACCTCACAAAATCTTATTTTTCATCGCGTGGGTTGCAAGGTCACAACTGACTTCACAAACTTTGGTGTCAGTATCATAAAGCCGCCACCAAACCACTTGACTTGGCCCATGTACCATTTGCCGTAGATATTACCTGGCTCCAATGGCTTCCCGTGCTTTCGAAGCACGAAATCATCTTATGAGTATTTATCCGCCAATCATTGTTCGACTAGGTTATAAAGCTCCTATTTTCATAGTTATTTGATGCATATGAATCAGAGGTTCGTTGGGAAATTTACTCAATGAAGCTTCGATATTTTGTCATAGTTATTTTTTTTTTTTAATTGCCTTTTAACCAGCCATCACTCACTACGTTTTTAATATTTTATTTTCCAGCGAGGACATTTTTTTTTCATAAATTAACTCTCCTTTTTCCAAACGGTGGCAACAAGAGTCTGGATTTAAAAAGCATGTTATTTTATTGTGCATTAAAACAAATCTTCAGTTCCATAACTTTATTCAAATAAATCCAATAAAAGTCGTCTGTATAAAATTAAATGCGTATTTCGTACTTGCTACATTAGTATACTTAAATACTATATTTGGAATATGTCAAATTAAATCATTAAATTATTAGCAAGTTACAAGTCATTATTTAAAAAGTTATTATAAGAGAGCAGTTATACATTGTCAACCAATAGACACATGATAATGTGATAGTTGTGTAGTTGTCATTGGCCTCGATTCGGGAAGTCATACTCTAAATCTAATTTTGAAATCCAGTTATCCTTTTCGCTTTTATGACCAATGAAAGAGAGGTGATGAACTCAGATGAACGAATGATATTAATTTGAACGGATGATAACCTAAAATAAGGGCATAGCTGTCAGATTAAGAGATTTTTAAGTCGTATGTTTTAAGTTCTCTCTAAAGTTGCGCAATCGACACGACCATAAGGTTCAAATTCTATGTTTGACAGCTCTAATATTAGGATGGCCATCTCCTGTTCTTTTTCAATCTTTAAAAGGTGAAAAGGACGGACGAACTTAAATTAAGGATTAGAGCGTGACAGTAAGAATTAGCCTCATTGTTGACTATAATATCAAGCATCACATTATCCACACTTAGCTGCATATATTTTAAAAGAGGACGGATGCTAAAAGGCTATTTACCTTTCTTTTTTTTGTATCCACAAATAACACAGATCCATTGTACAAATTCCAGTCTTTCAGATCTTTAGGTTTCTCTTATTCACTTAAGCTTATCTTAAAACAAAAGTATAATTGTGCTTTTTCCCGTAATTCAAACAAGTGCAACTTTTATACTAGTTAAGTATCCTTCCTGAGCACTCCAATTTTTAAATTATCACAAAAAATAAAAACGTGAAAAATAACCGCTGCCCGCCAATTATATTAGGGTATAATATTTGAGACAATAATAGAACCATAGATCTTTGCAACCGGGACCCTATGGACATCACAAAATAACTACTTATTAAGACACAATATCAAGGCACACACGTTTTTCAAAGTTTACTGATTTGTACATAATACAGAAAGTCTAATATAGATTAGCCATGCCACATTAACTTACCGCCAAACTGGGCTAAATATTAAATTATGCGTGTTATTTTTTTTACTACTAACAGTAAGAGATAGATAAGATTAGGTAGGTTCTGACTAAGTAAGCCTGACATAAATTCGTGTGGTAAAATTTCGCTTTAGCAGTACGCCAATTTATACTAGACCTCCGCATAATGTTAATATAACATCACAGTATTCTTAAAACTAGTATAATATCTACCAATATTTCTAATCTAGTTGTGCCTTCTCGTGAGAACCTACCCCAGTAGCGTTTGTGAATGAATATTTCGTAAAAGAGTATTTGAGATTAATGAATCAATCTGCATTCAATATGTATAGTTACCGCCGTTCATATGCGTCATTTCGTCTCCCCATTCTCCTGTAGGCACTGGTTCTGCATAGCAACAGCTCTTTCTCAACAAGAAAGTCACGTGGGACTGTCTCACAACACACACGTAAAATATCAGAATCGCTTGAAGTAGATTGACGACGATGTGGGCGTATATCAAGCCGTCAAAGTTTAACCATGACAATAGAAGAAACAGCCATGCTATTGACATGATCAAGAATAGCTGCAGGAACAGGTCAAAACTGTAAAAAAACGGAAAAAATACAATTTTAGATTGAATGAGATATTTTCCTGTGAAAAGTAATCTATCTTTTTCTCCATGGCTCGTTTATTTGCCAAATTCATCAAAATCGGTCAAATAATTTGAGTAAAGAATTTTAAAAATTAGGAAAGAATTCAGTTCTTCAATTCTCACACCTAAGGATGCCGAAGATCGGGCAAAGTGGAGAAGATTAAGTAGGAAAGCGGACCCCAGCACTAGGCCGGGAAAACGCTAGGACGAAGAAGGAAAGAATTCAGTTTAAAATAAAAATATATGCCACATAGTAACTTTTGAATACTGCTATACTACTAAAGTTACTTACCACCCTTTAAGTTTGTAATGGATTCTTCCATATATATTTATCCTTTTTATAACTTTCAAAGTTGTAACATAGAAGAAGATGTTAAATATTATTGTAAATGCTATTGGAGTAAAGAATATTGCAATCCCAAGCCAACCTGTAACAAAAAAAAACATTCATAAAATTAAACTAGCACTGAAGTGCAAGTGGATGAATCCACAGCTCATATACGTCCCCACCGAGGGGTTCGAGCCTACCCAGAAACTAGCACTTATTTTAATAAAATTATATAAATAGTTTTCAACATTAATAATTGCGAATACCTCTTAATGGCTTTGTTTACGTTTGTTTAAGTACCTATTTATCTAATCTGTGCTGTTGGTATTCTGAATATAAAGAAAAAAAAAATCATACAACTAATACATTAAATATGAAAAATACATCACTCACTACGTATTGGTTACAATAGTATCTAAGATGAATAGTGTTTAACAAAAATGTAAAGCAGTTTAGTCTGTAAAAAATACGAGGGATCAAAAAGTAGTGAGAACGACATACTCCTTGGTAAGAAAAAAAAAATACTGGCAGGCATAGCTCAGATACATATTTGTAATATTAATAAAGAAAAAAAAAATCTTCGATTCTCTTTTGTTTTTTTCTGAATGTAGTCATTTGTTTGCTTCGTGTCGGAACGTGTTCTCGAAAATGGAGAAAAACGAAGCGCGAGCCGTTATTAAATACCTCTGTTTAAAAAAGTTAGCGACTCAAGAGATTCATTGCGATTTGGAGGCAACATTAGGAGAGTGCTCCGCCGTATTCTACTGTCGCAAGGTGGGCTTCTCAATTTCGAGTAGGGAGAACGAGCACGGAAAACGAACATCGTTGCGGCCGTCCGTTGACGTCAGTCACCCAAGAAAATGTTGCGAAAGTCGAGAAAATTGTATTGAGCGATCGAAGAGTTACCATCCGATACTTAATTCAAGAAACGGGCATTTCTTATGGAAGTATTCAATCCATATTGAAACAATCTTTGAATATGAGAAAAGTTTCCGCAAGATGGGTGCCGAGAATGTTAACCGACAGTCAGAAACAAAATCGACTTGACATTTCGAAGATATTGTTGGACAAGTTTCAAGAAGATTCTGAGAACTTTTTGTCTCGTTTCGTAACAATGGACGAAACATGGGTCCATCATTTAGACAAAACAGCAATCTTCGCAATGGAAACGGCCATCATCACCGACCCCGAAGAAGTTTCGTGCCGTAGCATCGGCTGGCAAGGTTATGGCCTCAATATTTTGGGACTCAGAAGGGATATTGTTGATTGATTACCTGGAGCGTGGAACCACTATTACAGGCCAATATTATGCAGCTTTAATTCCCAAGTTGAGGAATGCCATCAAAGAGAAAAGGAGAGGGAAACTTCTAAGAGGCGTGCTGTTTCATCACGACAACGCACCCGCGCACAGGTCGGCAGTTGCGATGGCTGCCATTCAGCAAGCTGGCTTCGAATAGGTTGACCATCCCCCTTATTCACCAGATCTGGCGCCTAGCGATTTTTTTCTGTTCCCTAAATTGAAAGAATACTTAAGGGGAAACAGGTACGAAGACGATAACGAGGTGATGGATGCCGTGGAGAGCTTTTTGCAGGACCAAGACAAAACTTTTTTTTTAAAAGGGATTGAAGCCTTGGAAAAGCGCTGGACTCGGTGTGTAGAGAGACTCGGAGACTATGTAGAAAAATGAATTATTAAGTTATCAATAGTCATTATATTCTATTTCATTCTCATTACTTTTTGATCCCTCCTCGTAGTCAAAAGTTTAAATATAAACCTTACCAATTGTCTCCTGTTCAACATCATCTAAGTAAATTGATGATGAGAATTGTTTTGCCATCTTCCTATTTGGGCTTGTCCCAGTGTCTAGGAGAAAGTGAGCACAAATCGCTAAAGCAGCCATGATGATCACTGTGGACCATACAACTCCAGAGTAGTAGCAGTATTTACGGACATCTGTCACACGTAGGAATACATTTCTTGACCTGAAATAAATTTTTGATAATTTTTTTACATTAGATTTAAAGCTTGTTGATGACTGACGATATTAGAATTGGAATACGGAATAGAATAATAATTTTACTATTATATGGGGAAACTTCTATTATTATTATTATTATTATACTATTGTGGAAATTGTAAAAAAATATGTACTTGAAAGTTTTCCATATGTAGAATCCAAAACTATTTAGCCAGAAGAAGGCACCCAAAAGGCTGATATACAAGATGATATCTGAAATTAAAAATTAATACATTAATGGTTTGCTAATATTAGTTGAAATGTTATTAATTATGGGTAAAAATATATATACCTGTGATCATAAAGCTGACATGATTGCTGAATTCAGTGAATATCCTGACTAAGTCAGCTGCCTGGGCCACTATCAAACACACATTCATAGTAGTAATAATGTTGCCAGCTAGATCTCTTAATGTTGGTAATACAAAGTAGATGATAGCCACTAATAGAAACAGGACCATAGCAAGTGCATGGAATAATGGGTTCAGAACCTTCTTCATGAGAAAGTCAGTGTCTTTCCAGTTTTTGACTTCAGGTACACATACCAAAGCATATTCCATTACTACAGTAGTATTTGTTGAAAATAATGTCTGAAAGAAAGAATTTAAAGTTATATTTTCATGTGTTTACATGAAATCTATTAATATTGTTCTCTAATAGATCCAGTAGCATAGATTGACATTTATTATTGAGTAATATAATAGATACTACCATAAGCAAGTAACTGCCAATGATTGTAAAAAAAATATGCTACTAACCTTATCCATACAATACTTATTTTGTTCATACACAAATGAAATAGGTTCTTTTTCTTCTGGAATAACTATGTTTTCATGCATACTGTGTATTTGTGGCTCCTGTTTAGTGCTGTCTTTACTATGTTCATGAATGATTATGTGCTTGAGGTGACCATCTGATAATAAGTTTAACCTGTAATAGTTTAGAAAATCATTTTTGATAACTGATTGTGAAGTAACCACAGGATATGGTAGGTTGTGAATATATTGGTTTGATAAATCACACTATAATATTTATAAATGTGAAAATATATTTGGATGTTTGTTCTGCCTTCACGCTTAAAGTACTCAATGGATTTGGATGAAATTTGGAATGGAGATAGTTTGTTACCTGGATTAACACATAGGATACTTTTTACCGGGAAAAGTCTTATTCCCACGGGAAAAAATAATTTAATGCGAGCGTAGCCGCGGGCGGACAGCTACAAGGGCTGCTATTTATGTATCCGGAACTGGCCACTTACATAAACAATATTTAAAAAGAAATTATAACATTTAAAAATAGAACTCTTTGGCTGTAAAATAAAGTTTGTTTTATTCATCTGTCAATTGTTTTTACATTGTGGCGCCATTTTTAAAATTCATTGTCTATCATCACCATGGATTTGACTCGTGAAAATTTTCGTGCTATGATTTATTACGACTTTCGGCGTGGATTAACTCAAAAACAGTGCATGGATCAACTTTTGTCGACTTTTGGGGAGGAAGCCCCATCGAAAACCACTGTGTATCACTGGTTTAGTGAGTTTAATCGTAGTCGTCGTATGCTTGCGGACGATTTTAAAGAAGGTCGCCCTAAATCGGCTGTTGTACCACAAAATATTGATGCTGTGCGCGAACTAATAATGCAAAACCGTCATGTTACATATCGCGAGATAGAGGCATTTCTGGGCATTAGTATGACGAGTATTTATAAAATATTACACAAACATTTGGCTGTAAAAAAAAATTGTTCTCGTTGGATCCCGCACAACTTAACAGTTGAACAAAAACAGGCTCGTGTTGTTTGGTGCAAAAAAATTATTGAAAAATACAAATGTGGTACATCAAAAGCTGTTCATAATATCTACACAGGAGACGAATCTTGGATATATGCATATGATTCCGAAACTAAACAGCAGTCATAATCCTTCACCACAATAACGCCAGCTGTCACACCTCGGCCGCAACGACGGCGTATTTAAAATAGTCAAATGATCGAATTGACGGGTCATCCGCCGTACAGTCCCGACTTGGCACCCAACGACTTTTATTTATTCTCAAGCGTGAAGAACAAATTACGTGGACACCGATTTTCGACCCGGGAAGAAGCCGTTGATGCTTTCAAAATGCACGTTTTGGAGATACCTGATACAGAATGGAAAAAATGCTACGAAAGTTGGTTTCAACGTATGAAAAAATGCATCGATCATCACGGGGAATATTTTGAAAAGCAATAAAAGTATATTTGGTTATAGATGTTTGTTATTTTTTGTTATTCCGGATACATAAATAGCAGCCCTCATAGTACCTAATAACAAGAGAATTTCTGTTCCAATAAACTTGATCCATCATTATCTTGTAATCAGCTCATACAGGTCCCTATTGAAACGCTTGAGCCGACTCTGAATTAGGGTGATCAGGCCTTGGTTGACAGTGCTGGTTCATTAAAGGTTTTTATTCAATGGTTCAATGTTTATGTAGGCTGGCAGGCCATAACTATGATAGAACTTTTAATGATGTTTGTATACAGATATTATGTAACTTCCCCCTCGATGGATTGGATGGGCTCGAGCCCCTCGGTGGGGGCGTATATGAGCTGTTGATGATGACGTGACTTTCCATTAAACATTAATCTATTAGCATAGGTGGATCTTTTCACATACTCATCCTCAGAATTGACCATGTAATAAATTGTTGTTTGCTGTGTAGTATCACATGTAGGGATACCGTTAACGAATTGGTAGTGATCCACTTTTATGTCCTTTCCTTCTTCATCTTTGAACTTTGGTATCCATGCAGCTAAAATAAAAAATAAATAAAAATAAGTAGGACCTATAAAGCTTAAGCAGGTACGCATACTTTCTATTCAATCCACTATCGATGACTAATACATAACGCATCAAGCAAGATCGTAAACCTACTTCTATTGTCAACAAAGGCATGATGGCAGATATTCATGCAATATACATACTCTGGTTGAAATCCTTTAGCAATCTGCATGTGGAGTCGACCCTGAGCTCGTTGTTCTCACAGCATTTGTTGATTTTCACCGCGTTTTGTTGTTCGGAAATCTCGGTGAGATCTACATCGGCGATTTCCGCTACCGATGTATACGGCAATAGCGATATTACAGTCAATATCAGACGCATTTTCAAGAAGATTCGATCACTTTTGACATTACAAACAGTCTTTTTAATTAGTCAACTCTAAGGCACTTGCACTTTTCATAAAAATGTACAAAATATCATTTTAAAACCACCTTTTCTCTCGTTTACTGCTGCTGCTTGCTCGACTGACGGACGGAAGTAGTTTGACAGTATTTTTTTTTTTACGATGACAGATGCGTTTGCTTAGAGACAGTTTGAGCGCTATCGCTATCAATGCGTAATGCGCGCGCAAATTGTTTTGTTCTTTTGAGCTCTGCACCTAGGCTGTATTCCGAATCAGATTTCACGGCTCAAAGTACTGACAGCGATTACTCGCGTACCGATTCAGAAATCGCGATAATACGGCTCATGAGCGAAATCAAAACGGAACGGCGTTTGAGCGCGCTGAAACTGCTTTTTTTTTTTATAATAATGTTTAACGGCTCTGGGTTCGGAGCCCTTTTGAACTGAAACTGCTTATAACTCAGTCTTGCCAGATGTTGATTACCGTACCTAAACTGGCAAAATTCTAAATTATTATACGTATTAAAAAAGTATCGTACAGCTGTGAAAACAGCACTTTTCGCATGGCTAGTACCCAAAATAAGAAAAGGTATGCGAATTTTTAAAAATGGAGATGTAAATAGGCACATGAAATAAAAAAAATACAAAAAAGAATGTTTGATATTTATATTTTATCAGATTGCCTATGATATTATCTTATGTATGTATGTGCCTGAGTCAAAACTATCGTAATATATACATAACCTACTCGATACTTTTACTATCGAACATCTGGCAACCCTAACCTACAAAACTGATTGATTTAAAATATTTCAGTAATTTATCTCCATTTCATAATTGAATAACGTGTTTTTAATTTTGTTCTTTCTTTTCGAGTCGATTCGGCGACTAAATTTGGGAAGACCAATACTCTGCCACAGATATGGCATTATCTGTGGCATTATAGAGGTCTTCGCGTGTACAGGTGGTGGGGCACGCTGGGCAAGACAGTAAATGAGCCATTGTTTGTGGAGAGACACCACAGAGACATGCACTATCAGTTGTATATCCCCACCTAAGCATGTTTTCTTTACTTCGACCGACTTGAGTCCGGAGTCTGTTAAGAGACTTCCACGTCGGCCAAGGTAAACTATGCCCAGGGGGGAGGCTCTCTTTCGTTCGAGTAAATGTTACTGAGGGGTATCTCTCCTTCCAGGAATTAAGCCGGGCTTGGGAAGCTTCCCCATTTAATGGAGCAACTTCCTTAATAAAGCTGTGCCGGCTTTTTAGTCTCTGATTCACTGGCACATGGCTGTACATTGGGTGCCGCTGGTCCGAATCCTTTTTAGCCCGTTCAATAGAGCTTGCCGCATCTCTGCGGACGTCTGGGGGAGCAATACCAGCAAGCGGATACAGCATTCCAACAGGAGTCGGTTTTAGACAGCCTGTGATAATTCGGCATGTATCGTTCAGTGCTGTATCCACCTGCTGCGTGTGTGCAGAGCGGCTCCATACTAGGCTGGCGTATTCACCCGCTGAAAATGACAGGGCTAAACCAGTCGTCCGCAGAACCATGGGTGAGGCCCCCCACTTGGTGGAAGTGAGTCGACGCAGTAGATTGTTTCGAGTGCCCACTTTCTGCTTAGTGTTGTTTATAGGTAAGCGCTCTGTCTAAAGTAATACCAAGATATTTAGGGTGAGAGCAATGGGTAATCGAAACATCTCGCCAGCGGATATTAAGTGTGCGCTTGGCTTCGTGATTGCGTAGGTGGAAGGCGCAAGACTGCGTCTTTGAGGGGTTGGGTCGCAAGGAGTTCTCATCATAATAGCAACTAAGGTCTTCAACTGCGTTGGTTAGATTCCTTTCGACCTCGGTGAAGGAATGTGCTTGGGACGTTAGTGCCAGATCGTCGGCATATATGAATCGAGAAGTGTTAGGTGAAGTAGGCTGATCGTTCGTGTATATATTAAACAACAGTGGGGCTAATACACTTCCTTGTGGAAGGCCGTTTTTTAGAGACCTCCATCGGCTTTTCTCTGTTGAAAGGTTGACCTGGAAACGTCTTTTATGCAATAGTTCGCTGAGGAGCTTTGTGAATGCGTGATCCTCAGTCATTTTGGTCACCTTCCACAGCAGCCGTTTTATGTTTACTGTGTCATACGCAGCTGATAAATCCACAAACACTACGCCAGTAACGTGGCCAAGCTCAAACCCGTCCTCAAGGTGCTGTGTGAGGTTAAGTGTTTGGTTACAGCAAGATTTACCAGGTCGAAATCCTGCTTGTTCGGGAATGAGCTTAGGGTCCACGACACTGACTAGGCGATTGAGCAGCATTCTTTCCAGTAGCTTATACGTATGACACAGCAAAGATATTGGACGGTAGCTTTTGGGATCGTTAGCTGCTTTCCCAGGTTTTAGTAGGGCGATCACCCTAGACTTCCTCCAGAGACGTGGTATACGTGCAGAGTCCAGACAACTATTGAAAAGCTGTAGCAGCCAAGAAACTGCTACAGGCCCTAGATTCTGCAGCTGTTCAACAGAAATATTGTCGACCCCAGAAGCTTTACCACATTTGAGGGATTTTAATGCTGCAATTATTTCTGTGAGGGTAAAGGGCCGGCTGATAGTGCTGCCATTGTCTGGACAACTGTTAGTCTTAAGCGTTGATTTAGATCGACAGTTAGATTTCCCATTTAGAAGAAGTTGGTGAGCCACTTGGTTAGCTGTAACCTGACCTGGTGTAGAACCTGGCGGGGGGTCACCGGTAAGTTTTCGGATTGACGAATTTTGTTCAACCAAATAAATATAAGACACGTTAGTTTTACATTTAAACATTTAACTTTTAAAAATAAATACACAATATGTCAAAGTCGAATTTGACATTACGCTTACGTGAATTTCGCTCTGGAGCATGGGCGCCGTTAGCGAAAGATGGCGGCGGTCATGACGCAATCCGTGACGTCACAATGGCTGCCGTAATTCCAATGACAGTGATTCGGTACGCGGTTTTGGGTACTCAAAGTGCTGTCAGCGCGATTCGGAACGCAGGGCTAGTATGTACCTACGGATAATAGGAGATCGGACTGTTCACCATATTTTATGAATTTACCATATTTTTATGAATTGTTTTTAAAATATAGATTAGTAGCAGACAATTCGCGAAGAAAAAAACACCAAGAATCGGTTGAAAAACGAGTTTACAGTGATTTTTTAAAGTTTCAATATGTCTGTCTCTTTCAAAAACGATTTTTTGTACGGAGATTATATGGCGTTACAAACAAATGACGTCACAAATTGGTATGTGCCTCTCTGTCTAATCTTGAATTTCAAACCCTTATAACTCGGTCAATTTTAAAGATAGAGCAAAAATTCTTTTAGTTTCGGTAGCAGAAACTAAGAAGTTTGGATTTATAATATAATAAAAAAGTAGTCCGATCCCCTATTTCAGATTAGGATGGATCATCGGTTTTTTTCCTCAAATGAATTGAAAAATTATATATAATGACCCTCACGATTTTTATTAAACTATAACCCTTCAACTGTGGCGGCCATTTTGCAGGATTTCGCGCATCTGTGGGGGCCTTTCTGGGTGGTCCCGCGTGATAACGGCGCGTGTGTTTGAAATGACGATATCTCTAAAGTTTTGTAGGGAGCTATATTATATAACTTATATCATTGGAATCGTTATGAAAAAAGTTTCAGCTGTTAGAAGTGTTTAGATTACGATAAATCTAACAATTGACAATGCACTTGAAAATGAAAAGAACGAAGAAAAAAACAAAAAAAAAATTACGAACGATGTTTGTTGAAATAACTATTTAGGTCCAAAATCTTTATCAAATACCCACTCACTCACTATTACTTACCCACTCATGATAACTCCTCAAAACTAGCACACTTCTCACGTTTTTTTCACTGATAATAATTAAAACAAAACAAAACACAACAACGCGGGCGCGGTTGCAAGCACTTGAAGTGACTTTTGAACTAATCAACCGTCGTCGGTAGTAGGGTTAAGAGAATGAACATGTGGTGGTTTGCCATCCTTGTCCTTTCCTCTACACTTTGTGCAAGTTAGAGCTAGAAAGGAATAGTTTGTGGCATTCTACCGGCAAATAAATACGCGTCAGCCGAAATCGGACTGCAGGAGTCCGGTCCACAGATGCCACCTTTTTGACAGCGGACTTCTGCAGTCCGCTCAACAGACTTAATTTTTTTCGTTAATATTTCCGTCGTACTTACAACCTCATAATGCAAATTCATAGAGCGTGGCCAGATTCGAAGACGTAAAAGAGACAGACTTAGGAAGATCATTTCTCGGAAACTATTGACTATAAATAATTTAAAACCTTTTTTAGGAACTTTGGCTGCTCTAAGCAAAAACAAAGTAATTACCGACAAGTAAATTTTACAGGAGGAGCAAAAAACTACAAATCACCTACTTAAAGCGTATTTATATTTGTTTTTACTTCTCTTTCTGAGACATAAAATTGGAAAAAAAATCGTAATCTATCGCTCGGCATCGGCATAATATAACGTAATTGTTTTTAATTTTCTTTTAAGTACAAAATAACGTTTTAAAAATAAAATATAATATAATATTACAAGCAAAAATAAAGTAAATGCGTTTGCTTTCTTTTTACCCGACTACTTTAGAAGATTTACAATTCAAAAATAAAGTAACTGATATTCAATTACTGTGTTCTTGCTTTGATTTGTTTTTGTGTTGTAATCCGCGTTTAGTGCTGCAGTTACTTGGTTTAGTCAGTCCTATTATCTCGTGAAATAAAGCCGTTCAGAAAAATCTGAGTATGCAGGAATGTCCGTTATGTGCTAAAATATAGAAAAATTGAAAAGTTATTTTGGGAAAAAACGTTAGTTACTTTGTTTTTGCTTAGAGCAGCCGACGTACTCTCGAAGACACCAAAAGCTTATAGTTTTTTTCATCACTTATTATTTAGTTTTTACAGTTAAGTACCTACATGTACACATCCTATTATTATTATTATTTATTTATTTATTTTTTCCTGATTTTGTTTTCTCATTCTAACCTATATACATCCTTCCGTCTTCTGATTTATAATGGTCACTAAGTTATTTCATGTGTGTTTACTACGATATCGTAGTGAAGTACAATAAGACAATTATTTTAATAAATGGAACATTTATTTTTTTCATACAGATCATGCATGACATAATTATGGTACCTAGATCTTAAAAATAGGAACAATTTAGATGTAATTATATATATAATAAACTTACAATTTATTATAACATAGTATGTACATCAAGTAAATGCTATAAAAAATAAAATTGTATAAACAAAATAAAATTATTGTTCTATAATTTGTTGCATCATCATCAATACCTCTTATCCGGCCCCACCGAGGGGCTCAAGCCGAATTAGTTGTATAAAGGATGAAATTTCGATAAATATAGAAAAATGTAGGTACTTACATAAAATATACATATAATAGGGATGTTTAAATGAAATTTCCTAAAGATTGTTTTAATCTTAATTCTTTGGATCCATATTAAGAGTTAGTATTTAAAATATTTTTACAATCTCTATAATAATTACTACTTATCTACAATATTTTATAAACATTTGAGATTTCTTTGTTTAAACATTTTTCTGTGATTAATACATACCTACTAATATACCAATTTGCAATCTCTGTTTTTCTTAAATTGGTAAAAGTGGGTTTCTAAAGACCTTTAATAATGGTTTAGTCGGTCTTATCGCGATATACTTATGTCTAGGCAAACAAATAATATCGTCATCGAACCCGCTAAACCTTAAGCTGGCCTGTGATTAAAAAAATGCGTATTTTAAATTTGAAACTTAAATATTATATAAAAAACTACTCGATCACAGATTTGATTCGAGATTTCAGTGATCAAATCACTGACCTAGAAAAAACGTGGATAAATTAACAATTTCAGAAATAATATTCATACTTATATAGTTCGGCAATTTTATGATGCATCATGCAAGTATGCTCTCTTGAATAGTTTTTCTTTGCATACATTGCTGACAGTAAAAAAAAAAATATATGGAATGTTATACAGCTAGACGCAGTTGCAGTATAACGTACACAGCACGTTGGTTGTTAGCGTTGCTCAGAGACGTTCGAATCTTGTACGCTAGTACCTTCATTTCTAATCTAATTTCATGCAAAATTCAAAATTTACATGAAATCTGAAAGACCCTGCTTTCCAAAGACTTTGCTTGACTTTGCTGTTTTTCATTTAACTTTAAGAGGCGACAACGACCAAAGAGAGTCGCTATCAAACCAAATGCATTTGGACATTGAAAACGCGAGAGATTTAAGGAGGATCAGTTGAGCCTAACTTCTTGCGTGTCGTCCGCCAGCACTTGTTGCGTGTCGTCCTCATCATCAGGGCTGAGCTTCTCCGCCAGCCGCCTGGTGACTGGCAGGCAGCAGCCTTCACTCACCAGCCCTCGGATTGCCCTCCGCCTCAACACCACTAGCAAAACAAAGATCACAACACCTTGCAGGCAGTTGAATGTGTCCATAATTTTCCTGAAAAAGACGAAAAATTATCCAGTTAATATTAGTAAGTCTAACAATTTATAAAAAGTCACTACTTATGTCCTAAAGCTCCAATCCAATCTACCTTAAAGTCATCTGATTTATCCAGATACGTTCAGCAATTAATTTTTAGTTGAATCACGTACATAGAGTACGCTACACTCACCAAAGTATATGGTACTCTCCGTGAGCGAAGCTTGCAATTTCAAAGACCCAGGAGACACCCATGACCAGAAACAGTTTGAGCGAAAGGAGGAATCTGGAATTAAAATAGAAACTTGAACCCTTTGAACATTACGTCAAGCTGATACCCAAAACAACAGTTACAAGTTTATTGAGCAATTATATAATATAACTGGTTATCAGAAAACTAGTTTCTCTAGAGATCTGTAAAACGTAATTTTGTTGTATTCACACATCTGTCTGAGACTAGGTCTGAGGGCGTTAAACTTTGACATTCTATAACATTCGATAAGTAATAAATTTCTGTACAGTTTTGTATTTACATAATAACTGGGAAAGCCGTTAAACTTTTGACATTCGATTAGTTAGCGAATATTCGAACCGATCAAACTTTCTAAGCTAAAGATATTACGATTATACGATGATAAATACACACTTGTGCTTGAGGATGTTCAGCTTGTCCACCTCGTACTTCCTGTTCTGTCGCCACAAAATCCAGGAAGAGAAGAAGAACAGGGCCACATTGCATGCGATGAGTATCGCCACTGGACCGTAGAAGAAAACCCAGGTCTCGGTGGGGCCTGCGAATAGAACACCAATATAGTCATGGCAAATGGTTGTCATTAAGGTTATTGTTGTGGTATCAAATATATAGGTATAGGTAGGTAATTTATTTATTTATTTATTTAACCATTTATTGTACACATTAAACAAGAAAAATACAATAACACAAAGAAAAACGACAGTAATGGTTGTCATTAGGGTGGTTGTCATTAGGGACTACACATTGAACAGGGAACGGGCAGCAGCGCTCTCTGATACAGTAACCTTTTAATCTGCGATCTCCAACCCGCCTGCCAAGCGTGGAGATTATGGCAAAACCAAACACTTAAGTGGAGGAGGCTCATAGTCCAGCAGTGGACTGTAACGGGCCGTTGATGTTGATGTTGAAATGGATCATTAGCTCTCTGCGGCAGCTGTATACCATGTATACTGAAACCTATCTCTCTTTTGGAATCATCAACTTTTGTTCTTTTTCATTGACCTAACTTACTGTGCTTTTTATCTGTTGTTGATTTAAATTAGTGACTCATTTTAGGTCGCATATCAGTCAGTGACCATGACTGCTGATTAAAAGCCGTACCACTGTGTTGTGTTGTAATGCTGGCAAGCCGAATATACTTTTATCTTTAAACCTTCAATTTAATACCTATTGTGTGGTTCCGGGATTTGAGCTTTGAACGTTTTGCTTTGTGCTCTCAAAATCAACTTTTTTTTTTTAAATCTTTGAAGGTATCAGTCATTATATAAATATCGCCTTCATTGTTATGTAAAAAAGATGTTCCTTTCGACTCAGCGTGCTTATAGGATGAATTACACATTTACAACAAAAACAATTTATTTTATAGCTTACCTGAGCGCAAACCAGTTTTCAAATCATATTTCAAATTGTAAACTCCTCGTAACGAATATTGATAAATAAAGGTCATTCAGAATAAATAGTACAATGGACCATTGGTTTCTTTCGACTATTTTTTTTTCTATTGTATCGGATATCAACCGCTTAAAACTGAAGTTCATGCTTGAACAGATAACGATAACACTTGTTGTCAAAGAAGCCCACCTTGGAACCAGCAACCGTTCTTGCCGAAGCCAGGCTTCACGTGGTTGCCATCTATGAAGTGAAGGCCTAGGGCTACTATGAGGAAGAACAGGGTCACTCCCCACGCGTAACAACTGTATAAGAAGTACTGCTTCCGCTCCGTGCGCTTGAGATACGAAGGGTCGCTGAAAAAGAAACGTATTTATCACAGCTGTTATGTAAAACTGATAGATGGATGTACTGAAGGCATATAGCAATCACACCAGGACATGTGTCCTGATACTCAAAGGCTATTAGAGTTTCCAAGTTGCCAAATCTCTGTCCGCCTCTGAGATAGTGGTATTAGGAAAACGGGCTAAATCCTACCGCTTTTCTTTACCGCTTGCCACTGAATTTAAGATACCTTCTAATAAAAAAAAATCTAACTACTTACTTACTTTTTTTTTAATTATAGAATTTACAAGTTCTCTTACTATATAAAGAGCGAAATAACATCTATATGTATGTAAAAAACAAAAACAAAAAGGAAAATATAAAGAATTAAACTCACTCAATAGAACGAAAAGTATTGAAGCTTATTACGTTCATCCAAAAGAAAGTGGCCATCATCCAAAAGTAAACGACGAATCCTGCAAAGGAAATGAAATAAATATTAGAAAAAATAAAACGTGCAAAATGAGGGTAAAAATAAATAAATCTGAACAACGTCTCCAAGATTACAATACGAATAAAGTATTACCTGTAAGAGTACATATTTCATCCCTGAACCCGGGATTGAGTTGTAGAATTCCCAAAGATAAGTAGCCTAAAGCCATGCTGATGCAGAGACTGATGTAGCATAGTCCCTGGAGATCTCTTCAAACAATAAAGTCATACAGTTAGATAAATTGACATAATGATACAATAGCAACACGATATTAGATGTCATCGACCCAAATCACTGTTCGAGACTCAATATCTACTTATGTGAGTCCCGTGCGTGTATAAAAGATATTCACAGTGCTATCTTAGATCACTTGTATAAGTAATTAACGATATGTTACATCATGCCATTTGAAATGCTAATTTTGAAATAATACGCAACAAAATACTGTAGTTTACTCTGGACATATGAACCACTATATTGACTACGCTATCAATTATAACTATACGAGTATATCATGCCGAGTGGCGACGCCCGCCGTGTGGTGACGGCACAGTAGAATACATTTGTCATCAACTCCTACTCTTCCCGTGGGTGCCGTAAGAGGCGACTTAGGGACTACACATTGAACAGGAAACGGGCAGCAGCGCTCTCTGATACAGTAACCTTTTAATCTGCGATCTCCAACCCGCCTGCCAAGCGTGGAGATTATGGCAAAACCCTCCACTTAAGTGGAGGAGGCTCATAGTCCAGCAGTGGACTGTAACGGGCCGTTTTGGTGAGTATATAATTTAAAATCAGTATTAGCTGATCCTCACCTCATCTGCGGCAGATACAAGTAGACAGCCAGCGTTAGTAAGAGGAAGACGACAGATGTGAGAGTAAGGACGCCAGTGGTTTCCATGTCGTTGGACTGGGTCGCGTCGAAGCAGATCAACGCTGAGGGTACATAACCCTGCGTTGGGTCTGAGAAGTTATGTGGAGCTTCGCCCAAGCAATATCTGCGGAAAGATTAAATTACAAAATTAGAACTGGATTTGAATTTTCGCCCACCAAATGGACGCAACTATATAATTGAAATAGGGGATCGGACTGTTCACTATATTTTATGAATTTACCATATTTTATGAATTATTTTTAAAATATAGATTAGTAGCAGACGATTTGCGAAGAAAAAACAGAATAGGTTGAAAAATGAATTTACAGTGATTTTTTAAAGTTTCAATATGTCTGTCTCTTTCCAAACGATTTTTTGTATGGAGATTATATGGCGTTACTAACAAATGACGTCACAAGTGGGTATGTGCCTCTCTGTCTAATCTTGAATTTCAAACCTTTATAACTCAATCGGTCAATTTTAAAGAGCAAAATTTCTTTTAGTGTTCGATAGCGGAAACTAAGAAGTTTGGATTTATAAAATAAAATAAAAAGTAGTCCGATCCCCAATTGTGTTATTGGATATTTCTCGAGGTGACTGCTATTGAAGAACACTTATTTTGAAAAGGGTACGGGAATTAGATCAACCTTTACAATAAATGGCGCAAGTTTTCAATCAACTGAAGAGACTGGGAGAGCGTGGGTTAATGAAAACATAATTCATACTCACAATGTAGGATCCTCAACGAATACGAAGTTAGGAGCATCTTCAGAGTAAACCTTGTTGCCTTCCAAGATGACCTCTTTGAGCAACCATCTTCCAGCTGTGCAGTTGAGGTTGGGACGCGTGCGGCCCTCGCACAGGCCTTTAGTCGTGATCCTCTGACCCTCACCGCAGCACCGCGGAGCGCCTGCCTCTCCCAACCACACCACACAGCTTAACAAGAAGACTAGTAAAAGCTCCTGGAATTAGAGAAATATAAATCTTAAAGCAGTGATATTACATTTTAAATATCGGATGCAAATGAAAAATACCAGTCAGTAGTGCTGTTGCAGTCTGAAGTGCGACCTAAACGTAGCAATGAAGTTTGTATAAGTCGCTAGATCTAAACAGATCTATCCCATATAAATAAATCTACCTACCTAACTTACTTACCTACTGTTGATAAATAAAGAACAATCTTGCTTTGCAGCAAACGCACAGTTTGTAATAAGAACAAAAGACCTAACCCTACTATTATCATTATAGTACTTTTTGTGCTGTATAGATAAAAAAAGTTACATAATTAAATAAACATGGATGCTGCACCGACAAAAGCAATGCTCTTTAATTTGAAGAAGAAGATAATTCGTTGGCTGTGATTAACAAGTTCGTTTACCTTTGCTAGTCAATGTCAGTTTATATGCAAAGTTAAGTTAACACAGATAATGCCAAAGAACTGGACCTATGCACTTTGTTATCTCAATATGATGTACTTTGTTTACGTAATTTAAGCAAATATTCAATATTTAATTAATTATGTTATGCGCGACGAAGTCACATAAAATAGAAGAAAGTTTTCTTCATGATCATCGATCGAACTGTCCATCATCGATCGAACTATCCAATGGAACCAATGAGAAAGTACGATAAAATGAACCTATAAAGTAAGGTATTTCTAATCTAACCTATAGTTACCAGATTAGACAGAAAAAACTTTGTTTATTTTTATTCTTCATGAAGCCACGACTAGGGTGTACTCGTTATAATGTTTCAGTTTATGTCGTCTGTTTCTGTTCTACTCTGGCGAGGGAGGATACAGTTTTTTTGTAATTAAACGAACTTAATAAGCTTTCGTAATGAAAAAACTATAAAATTATGTATATGTAAGTATGCACTATAAAAAACCATTGTTCTATTTGTTTTTCATATGTATGATCAAAAGATATGTTAATATTTGCCACATCTTATTATTGAATTATTTATGTGGCTTTCGGTAGGTATTATATAATTCAGATATTGCAAAATATTTTTAGCTTTTTTATTATACCTGCCATGACATATTTATATCATCTATTTTGTAGGTTATATAATAGTAGTGGTGTAAAAAAAAATAGAAAGGCTCCTGGCGAAGACGGAATCACTTCCGAGCTTCTCAAAACAGGAGGTTGTTTACTTTCGTTAGCTACGAGGTAATAAATATTCTGGTTAGTAGAAGTTGGCATTTCGTTGAAAGGTGGTTAACTGAAAACTCCAGTATAAAATTCAATAGGATGTTTATTAATAGACAATATAAGCTGCATATGTAATATACGGAAGGATTTTATTGAATACGCTTCCTAAGTATGTGCTTCCGTTACGTGCTACCATACTAAAACAAATGCCAAATGCACCAAAAGCACGAAGTACGTAGTACGTATAGGTAAATTGTCTGGATTTGTATGTTTCGTTATGCCTAAGGTGTTGGACTTGATCCCTCGACCCTGACTGCAAGAAGTAGGCCGGGAGACAATCAGCTCGTGTAATAATATGCAATGAGGGTAATTTTATTAAACCCTGATTGTCGAAGGTCGCCCATATAGGTCTAGAGCAAATATCATGTCGAGTTCATTGGTGACGCATCATTATATCGTTGTACGGATATTAATCAAATCATATGGTAGATTAAATTCAGTAAATTGGAAAGATGACTTTTGTTATTTGTTGTCAGCTCTAATATTCCCTTACCGAGGAAAGAAATTTTATTTAAAAGAAATTACAGAAATACACAACCTATCAGGAAATACATGCACCTAAAATATTAGTGGTTGGAAATAATCGAGCTTGTGCAATATGACACATTTCTGACACCTCGCTATAACTCGCTTTGTCTGTTTTCTCTTTAATTCGTAAAATGAGTGAAAACCGTTTGCGTTGATGTCTTTTATATGGACAAGAGTTCTTTATATTTTACTGCTGACGTTTTAGGTTTATATAGGTATAAGAAAGTTTAAGGGTGTTATGAAATCTATTGAGTTAAGAGGGATACCTTGGTTTGGTAATAGTTATAGAATGCATTAATTATAGTATGGAGTTAATCTTATGTTTATCAAGAAGCCACTTACGCGGACGTTTGGACTCGTTGAATTTGTCTTGAGAAATAGGTTTTTTTTTCAAGTTTACAAAATTCTGTTTCTTGTGACTTAATTAGGTGAATTTTAGAGTTGAGCTTTAGGTGTGATGTAGTCGTGCATTGTGATTATTGTTGTTCTGCGCATGTTGCTTGGTTATTCGAATTACTCATAATTTTGTGTAAAATGCAACTTGTTTCGATTTATAAGATTATGATATCGACGCTTTCTTTCCAGAATCAGAACAGAGACAGACAAGGAAAATAAACTTAAGTAAGGTACGCGTACCTATTTTAAAAAGTCCGTCACAACACAAACCGGTTATAACTTTATAGTCGGTAAACCTGCAAGTGCGCAAAACATTTAAAGAGCAGAGTAGTAAATAAACGTACAATACCGTCCCTACCACTAGGCACTAGGCACGAGCTGGCGATTGTACTTGGTATTGTTTTGCTCACGTGTATACCTACTGGAGGGTTGTGTTGTGATTAAGTTTACTGGCATTGGTCATACCTGCATCTAGAGTTAAATTACCAGTCTCGACAAACTGTCATAACTATGTCATGTGAACTAGGTAGTTACATTAAGTACCTATATTAAAATGCCTTTCCCGTAGCTGTGACTCCTAAACAGGCTAGGTGGAAAACACGTCGCTGCTATGGCGAAAATAACGGAACACAAACTGGTTCACTATTACTACCGAATACATCTAATATAAACATGGGCCCATGACCGGACCCTATACTATTGCTGATAACGTTGCGGGAAATTTGTAATCAGTAATCATAAACAGTAAGTTTAAATATCGAAGTTCTGGTATTAAATAAAACTCGTATAACTTTGAAATAAAAGCCTCCTTCAATAAATAGTCCATATCTTGCTAGTTGCTACAGATATCTTGAAAACTACTGGACGGATGCCTAAGTTGAAACCTAATTATTATAATTATAATTATTTTTTAATTATAACGTGTTACAAAACATACCAATTATTAGACAAAGGCATTTAATTAAATATTCCAGGACCAGATATGTAATTTTAGGTCAATGCGACTATTTTTACCGCTACGGTTAAAAATGTTTACGTACTACTTGTACCATAACATTCACATTAGAACAATTAATTTCGAAATGAAAAATAAACTAAAAAAAAATAAAAAAAAAATTAATACATAATTGTTATGAATAATAAATTAATGAAATAATAAACTAAATATTTCAAAATGATATTTATGTTTGTGAATACGTAAACAAAATAAATAATGCAAAATAAAAATGTTTTCTAACATAAATTTATTTAAATACATCTCTTTTAAAAATGTAGGTACAAATCGTGTACAAATACTATATACAGTTCTGGAAATCGATAGTCTATATTTTAGGTGTCAATCTCAGGTTGATTGACATTAGAGATGGGAATATTTGATTAAATGCCTTTTTTACAAAAATATATATTTTTTTTTGTAACACGTTGTATAATATTGTGGTAACACAGCGCGTCCCTCGGTAGGGTATTGTTATGAACTGATAAGATAACACAGGTACAGGGTCACGTAGTAGGTTAGCAAGTAGTTCTCTTGTATTATCTACTTTGCGAGAGGTATTATAATTCGTCCATCTCTTACGAAATGTGCGAGTAAATTTTGGCTAGTAAGTCTATACGTTATTTAAAAAAAAAAAACAAACAAGCGAAGGTAGACTAGGAGTATAACGATACTGTTTCCAAAATCTTGTTTTTCATTAGCAAAGTTTACCAATCGTTATTTTGTTTTGTAGCTTGCTTTGACGACAATTATTTTGCCGGAATCAATTTCTACCGAAAGCGTCTGCTCCATTCGCTTATTTTACCAATATTTTTTACTGACAATAGATTTACTATCGTTTTGAATAAAGGGAAGTAATGGCCGCTGTTTGATGGGTTCTCAAAACTATTTACTATCATTTATTTAATTTTTCATTTATTTAATTCTCAAACAAAATATTTTGTGTCGGAATATTAGTTAAAAAAAAAGTAAATAATAACAATTCAGTCTAAAACACAAAACAAAATTTCTAGCTAACACATGTATTATCATAAATACCAAAACTAAAAAAAATCTATAACAACCAACAATAATATTATCGTTTTGAATAAAGGCAAGTAATGGGCGATGTTTGATGGGTTCTCAAAACTATTTACTATCGTTTAGCTAAACAATTCGCGGTGTTGTTTTTAATTCGTACTAATTGCGAGTTGTTTTTATACCTCCAGTATGATTATGATCCAAATAATCATGTTTACGTTCAAGTAAAACAAAGCAATGACTGTCTGGTGGCGTAAGTCGCACGCACAAGAACTTGTAGATAACGTTGACCCATCGAAAAATATTTTAAGAAAATACCTTCGTTTTGTTGGTTAGGTATTAGGTAGGCCTGAGTCGCTGAGCACAACGTGTAACGTATCTATGACCTATCTTTGTGAGCTGATAACGCACGCCATTTCTTTCTTATAGTAGAATATTTTAATTATTAGTTATTATGAATTGATAATAATAATAATTAATACGAGTGAGTAATCGTTGTATTAGATACGAAACGTCGAGTTTATATTATAGGTACTCAAGCCTACCCTAAATTAGAGTGATTGGGCCTTAGTCGACCACGCTGGCCGAGTGCGAGTGTAGGGTAGGCTCGAGCCCCTCGGTGGGGACGTATATGAGCTGTTGATGATTATAGGTACTTGTTATTCGACGCTTTTACAGTAAAGGAAAACATTGCGAGGAAACCCGCACACTCCTGCGAAGAAATTCGTGCATGAAGAGTTGCGTGTGAAGTTGACCAACCGGCACTGGGCCCGGTCGCCTTAACGCAGGTTAGGCCTCAGCCTAAGGAGTAATATAGAGGTATAACCTGTGGTATAACTGCTGACGATACCAAACATAATGTCTGGTCTGTGTGGGTGTCATAGGTGTAGGTCCAAGGAAAGACAAGCTTGATTGGAACGACCAATGTGATCGTCTTTGCGCTCTAGAGATCATTTCTGGCTATGCACTAAGTATGTAACTCTTAGACTTAGTTTACTTTGAAGGTCTCAAGGAATCGGTGTTCCATGACCACAAGAAATAATGATAATCTTTATTAACCAAAACAAACACAATATAAAAACAAGTATTGTACTAAGAGCCTCTGCACTCCTAAACTAGTAAAAACTGTACCTTAGGAGTTTTTTTTATAATAATAATAATAATCTTTATTATCCAAAACAAACACAATAAACAAATATAGGTAATATCGTGGAATTAAGCTAAAAAGCGGTTCACTCTAAGCTTTTGTAAAGCCAAGTCGAGTCAGGAAACAATTTAGCTTGAAAAGTTGCGGGTCGTTTAGACTAACTTTCACAGTAAGTATACGTAAAGCTTATAATAACGCTCTGGTAATAAAAATAATATTAATTATTGAGTGCTCTTATCAGGTTGCGTTCTATAACCGTACACGAGTGTAAAACGATCTATTCTTATCAAACAGGACACAGGCGCCGCCGACCTAAACGCTTATCATTCCTGGAGCACTCTTTGACATGGTGATAAAGTTTTTTTTCGCATAGAATCGTACAATATGATGTGTCAGCAACGGTTTCTGTTCGCGTTGGTTTTTGTTTTCTAATATTTATGCGCTTATTAGCGATAACAGTATACAAAATAAAATTAAGCGATAACTTCTGGTGTCTCGTAATTAGTAGTATCAAAAAATGTATACGATGCGAATAAAGATTAAAAAATCGTCAGGTTATCGGTTTGTTTTTTTTTTGTTTAAATTAACAGAAAAATATGACGATAATAATTATGTATACAAACAACATGTTAACGGTAATTGATCTATTAATATGTTATAATGTGTATCTACCTATCTATATTTTATATCAACATCATAAATATGATAGGTTTATTTGACCTACAAGTTTATCAATTATTACTAAGTAACATACAACTATATAATATCATCATAATATGTTCTGAAATTAATTAGCTTTGTAGTAGACGCAGGCGCACTTAATTTTTTTTTCAAGTGGCGGGTTATTTAAGTTCTTGAACCTTGTCTTTACATCCACCATCTTTGTACAGTTACTTGAAAGGACGACACTGAACGCGACCCGGTTTCATACATTATAATATCCAACTGACTAGAATAACACATTGAATTTACTGCTATCAAAGAAAAGTCCGTCCGTCCGTCTTAGTCCGTTCAAAAACCAGGTGGTCTGAGTTAGGTAAACAAAAGCAATGTTTTTTTTGCCCCACGATGGAGATGAACGAAGAATCGTGTAAAAAATATATGTTATGAGCGAGATAAATTGGTGTGGTGACGCCGTGTGGTGACGGCAGAGTAGAATACATTTGTCACCAACCCCTACTCTTCCCGTGGGTGTCGTAAGAGGCGACTTAGGGACTACACATTGAACAGGGAACGGGCAGCAGCGCTCTCTGATACAGTACCTAACCTTTTAATCTGCGATCTCCAACCCGCCTGCCAAGCGTGGAGATTATGGCAAAACCACCCACTTTAGTGGAGGAGGCTCATAGTCCAGCAGTGGACTGCAACGGACCGTAGATTTGATTGATTTGAGATAAATTATCTTTGTAAAGAAATACGGTGTATTCATCGTCTTCTCACAAAACTCCACGATTTACCTACCCTCGAAATTACAAACGTGTTATAATAAAAATGTAAAGTTTCATTAATTAACAAATCAAGAATGCAGTAAATTAATTGATACAGTATTTGATTCGTATTTCAATAATACGAGGTACGAGTTCGTTTACGCGTACGTTCGACATAAAATCACGATGTGTCGTTTCCATAGTCGAAGTCAAAAGGATGTATTCCATTTGGAGCACCCGTTTCCACACACTTGATAGCGACATGCCACACCATATTTACTTACGTTTCCCGCATTACTGTTATAAATTAAAATCTAAAGTAATATTCAGCACTAACGTTTTCAACACTCACCTTCATTTTTCCGACCACGAACAACATAACTGAACAAAATCTAATAAAAACACTATTTCTATCGTTCGACGCAGGCGCAGGGATGCAGACGTACGAACTATGTTATTTAAACACTGATAATTGTTATCGATAAATAATATATCGATATATCATCGGTTGGATGTGGTAGCCGAAGTCTGTTTGAATGTGAAGTGCAGACGCGTGCGACGCTGGCGCTGCCGAGGGCGAAATGAGAACTTTGTTTTGTACTTGATTGCGAATGTGCGTCTACGCGGCTACCCGTGTAGTCCCGAGCTTGATGCATAAAGATAGCAAACAATTTGCACAGTACAGCCGCTGATTCTTGCAGTAAACCTAAAATTAAGCTTGTTTGTAATTTTCGCCTTTTAAAGAAAACAATGTACAGATATTGATTATCTGATTTCTAGAGTTGTCAAACATCGTTTCTGGACTAAGAATGCTTTATAATAGGTAATTGAACAATTTTAAGCCGTATGACGACGCGACATTGAAAACATTGAGTTACATATTTTCTTTTATTCTCATTACTAAGAAACAAAATAAGTGATCTAGAGAGCGAGATCGTTTGTTTGATTTATGATTGTATGTCCCGCAGCCGCGGGCTACCAATGTCTAAAGTTTTAATTTTCAATGAGGGCGGTAGACGAAATAAGTTTGAGAATCTCTTAACTAATGTATTAAGCATCTAGTTGGGGTGCCCGCCCACGTCCGATAAATCAGTAACCGACTTTTTGTAGGAGAAAAATGGAACGCACTGATTGCAATAGTGCAACGCACGCACATGTCCTACAAGAAGTCGGCGAGAAATAAAGTCGGTGCATACCGAATTCCCGATCGATCCGATTATCGGTGAAAAATGGAACGTTCGCAAATGTATGCGTTAACGCACATTACTCACCAACGACAGTCATCCGCAAGCACGACAACGGTTTGCTCCTCCCTCGATAGCCATAAAGTGTTGTCTGACGTGTGCGTCGGTCATAAGAATCGGGGGAAAAATCGGCCCGATTTATTACTGGTCCTACAAAAAGTCTGACATGGGCGGCATGACCCTTATAATTTCATAATCTGTACTGTTCCCACCTCAAGTATCCTCTGGATTACTTTCAGAGAAGCCTCCGCCTATGTAATCTATACAAATTATGAAAATAAAATATTTTTTATTTATTTTATTTACATAGAAGTCTGTGTTCACCCTAAAAGTGTGGAATTTAATTTCGCTTGCGTGATCAAAATTGTATCTCCGATATGAACTATTCAGAACAAAAATGAAAAAGAAGTTACTCCGTTTCTAGTTTTTGAATTCGACTTCCAGTAATACAACTGTGAAAACTTCATCCAAATCCGTTCAGTAGCTGTGAGCGATGCGCATACAAATTTACAGACTGACAAACAACAATTTAAAAAAATTACTGTTTCAGTTTCTATTGGTCGTATAAAGACCCCCCATATTATAAGGTTGGGGAAAAACTCTTTTCGCAAATAGTATGTATGAACTTATAATAAAATCGGGTCATAGCATGCATCCGCCGTATAGTCCTGACCTTGCACCTTCAGATTTCCACTTGTTTCGGTCTCTTCAGAATTCTTTAGGTTGTTTGTCAGGTTAACATCACGAGAGGACTGCCAAAACCACTTGTCGCGGTTTTTTATCAGAATTCCCATAATTTCTATAGCAATGGGGTCATGTCCCTACCTGCAAGATGGCAGAAAGTTATCGAACAAAATGGCACCTACATACTTTAGTTAAATGTAAATAAACTTAATTAAAAATGTTTTGAATTTTTATATAAAATGCGAAGAAACTTTTTCTCTAACCTATTATTTATTCTTAAATATCTTCTATGTTCAGTCAGTTACAATTTTATTAACAACAATTTTATAAACCAGTTATTAATATTCTGAATCCATTATTCTATGTTTTGCACGTTTTATTCGCATCTTGTTATTTTTTTATTTTCTCTCTTCCGTGGAAAAAAGGATGATTAAAACAAAAAATATATATATACATATACCTATATTTAATTTATTTTGTTTAATAGGCTGCGGAACCCAAAAGGTGTGGAACCCTCTCCACGTGAGTTCGACTCGCATTTGACTGTTTTTTAATGAGAAGTATTTTCTTTCTTACCCACGGACCAACTTGGTCCGTGTTCTTACCCCACTCTTTCGAGAACAGGCAGGCGGATTTTTACCCGACTGCGGCGGAGCCCAAAAGAAGGATAATGAGTTTGGTTAGTTGTATGTATGACCGGTTGGTACTCGTATGTCCGTTCCTATGTTCCTCTGTAACTCTTGTACTAATGATCTGATATTAACGATTAAGGTATCGTTGGATAAAACTATAAGAGTCATGTCACATGGTAACTATATCGTTTTATTAAACACATTTCAGCATATTTCATTCATTCATTCATTCATTCACATTAAGAACTAGCCCCATTGTCTCAATGCTCCGCGGACGAACTCATGACGAAATAACTACATTGCTTATTTGTTCCTAGACTGCAATGAAACTGTCCTCGTAGGTAGACTGTAAAGATCAGGCCTTAGTTATCACTGTCATTACCCACATTTCTATGATTTTACGTCAAAATAACAACTAAATTTAAGTAATAATAAAATACATTATTTAACGGGATTACTTCCCCGCGTATAGAATTCCTCAGTTTTAATAATTAGAATAAAAACTTGTACTACAAAGTCCTTGCATATTTATACCTCGTTAAAAATAACTACCTAGTTGTTTGACCTCAAATCGTGCATGGAATACATAAGGGATTTAATACCAATTTGTTTTAATTGAAATCCTTCATATAAACAATACTCGTATTTCACTTTTGCCAAATGCAAGTCCCTTCTTTTGTTTGCCTACGTTCTAAAAACAACTGTCCAAAGTTTTTACACCTAGAAATATGGGTCTCCTTACACCACCGTGTTTAACTCGTCTAACATTCTTTACAAAAGAGCTCAGTCCATGAAACTGAATAACTTTCCCTAAAAATATAGGCTGATGGGCGAAAAAAAGCGACTAAGTGCGAGCCCGACTTGCGCACTAACGATTACGTACCTTACGCAGTTTGATTGTAAAAAGATTAATTTTGCTGATTTTCACTTTTATTTCTCATGTGGCGCCAGCTCTAGCAATATTTTGTATGAATTTGTAAAAATAATATTTCTATTTAATTGTAAATTTTCGACTTTCAGATTTATTCCTTTGCTTGTGCTACAAAAATCACTAAAAATTAATAGGTATCGTATTTGTACTATATTTTTGTCCAGTTTCTTGGACTGACTGTTTCGTAAAGGATATTGATGTGTGCGGTTGACTGTTTATAAAAAAAACAAATAATAATCCTGAATAAGTATTGGTATTAATCCTTTTATCATCACCATCATTCTCAGTCCACATTAACCCCCTGCTGGGTACACAACGTGTTACCTAAATAACTCAAACCTCATGGTTGGTAGCTTAGCCCACGAAGAAAACAAACATAATGTTGAACTTCCGCTACCACGTTTAAGTAGAACAACGCTACCTCTTGATGTTTACGGGCAACAACGATCATTTTATACTCGTACGTAGTGCTTTATTGGGACGCACCATAACGCATAGATGGCGCTGATTATAGTGAAATAAAAGAAAACCAGTTTGGTATGGTTCAGATATTAGATAGTCTAATCTGAAGAAAGTTCTAGTAGATACTTGTTAGATGGCGGCACCAGTAGTCAGTACAGATTGAATCTCCTGCGAATGTTTTGGTCTATACTCTACACATTTGTCTACACATACATACACATAATCAAATGTTTCAAACGACGACGTCTGCTGCTCTGCAATGTTTTGGTCTCGACAAAGAGGTTTGATAGGCTCGCTAGCATTTCTTTCATAACGCATTTCATGGCGTCATAATTAAGTCAAATCAAGGTTAACGGTTTCTATTGATTATCTTGATAAATATTAACTTCAAAAGTAAGCGAATATAATGCCACAGTTAGTGGTTGGCTGTTATGATCTGTGCAACTTTTCCTTCTAGTGACCAAGTTACAACCTCGCAGGCTCTAACCTCTTGGTGTGGGAATATCTGAACTTTTAACAACAACCTGGGTTCTAATTGATTTTAACAACAATCAAAACAGTCCTACCATCACCCCCTTGCTACGATTGCTACGCCGTAGCCGTAGCAGCTACGGTTTTAATGACAATCATTTCATTGCTCAAAGATTTCCGAAGCGCGTCGCCTTGCTCAAGAAATGCGAGTATTGAATGTTCATTCAGCACCTATCATCCCCACCAAGGGGCTCGAGCTCTTGAGATTTTAAATCGTGTCAGTAATTTAATCCGCGCTGATAAGATGAGACGCATGCGCAGTGCGCATATGCAGGAGGTTTAATTAAAACATCTATTTTCATCTCTGGGTTCGTTTTTTCGTCTAGTATTAGTTTTACCAGACTGCACAAAGTAAAAGTTAGAAAGATGTTTGATGCTTTTCAATTATAACTGATCTATTGCATTGCCCAATGTAAACTATAACATTTTGCTAAAATAAGCCTTGTACATACCGGTTACAAATATGTACTGAACAGCGGCATCTAAAGAATTTCATTTTTTACCTTCATTTACTAAAAAGTTACTACCCTAGTCCCTTTTTAAGAAATGTACTTAAGTTCTACCGACTTCACTTGAAAATATTTCTCATCATAAGTGGTTTAATTTTATATTTGATAGTGCATGTTTTTTCATGCATCTATCGTACCGTAGAGATTATTACATACCCCTCGCGTATTTTTTTTATGTACCTTTTTTGTATAAACGGCTATTTTTTGTTGGGCTTGAAAGTTAAGCGCGAACAAAAATGTTAGGTCAGCCTGATGACTTGCTTGAGACTGCTGCAAATAGTCCGCAGCTACAACTGTACCACTGTAACTTTATTTTTATTTTATCAGTAACTAAATCATTTAGCTTTCATAGCAAATCAAAACCAAAACTTGCATTATTCATAGGATTTTGTTAAATTCGCCATAGCATTCCGTGGTACTATATGTAGTAGTCTCCTGTACCCAAAGGTTGCTTGGAATAAATTGCTATGAAGCAATAAGGCCGCCTAACTGTACATGACTACCTGTTCTTACTTCCACTCTGTCATTTATTATTTCTGTGTGTGCAATAAAGTATATTCATTCATTCATTCACTCATTCACTCATTCATTCATTGATGTTTATGCGTTTCGCTCCCATCATCATCGACAGTCAAAAGATAGTATATTCGAAATAAAGGTTTCTTAATTTTCAGAATGAAAATGACAGTGTTGCAATAATATTAGCTTTATTTGAACACAAATTAAAATATATTTCACGGTATCAAAAATAGTCAATGAATTATTTTTACTTAAATACTTATAAAATGGTTTTATAAAATACTTAGACCGTACATAGCGTATATGATAATACATTTTGTGTTTAATACGAGTAATTTAAAAGGTTGTTTTCTTATACAGTGAGCATTTGCTACATTATATATTTATAATAATACTGTCGCATTCGCACAGATAAAAAAACAACGCCCTAATTGTCTGTAAAATCGTCCGATAACCTTATTCAATAAAGATACAGCATTGGATGAGTATTACAGTTGATTCCTTTTAATACTGATAAGTACTTTTAAAGTATAAACGTGTTATTTTTTTACTTGAATGTATGAATTAAAAAATCGATGTCAGAATTGAAAACATAAAATGGGTTTTTACAAACATTGCGTACTTTTTTTTCTACGTGTTCATTTTATATGCAATTTGAAAAGTAACAAAAAATATGTATGGCATAAAAAAAGGTTTTTCATGATTCACACTTGTCAGTCATGTCATGTAACTAGAAGAGTTATTTTTGTAATGTTTTATCTGAAACAGATATTCATCTGTTTGAATATATGTACTTAGTATGAATTTGAGTCTCTGAAGTTTTACAATAATAATATAATAATAATAAGTTTATTGTCAGACCAGACTCCATAAAAATGTTAGTAACAATTTTCTTAATAACTATGGTAGTATAAAGTTTATACTATAAACTAAAGTATAAATTAAAAATGCAAATTTCATGTAAGTTAGCAGTATACCCACCCAGAACTACACTGTGTTAAATTCCAGCAAATTCAAATTCATTTTGACACGTTCGAAACTTGGGGCGATGAAGCGTGTTAAAATAAACAGCATATTATGTATTAAACTAAACATTGAGAGCAGAATTTATCATTTTGCTTACAATTATTTTGAACAATGTTCGTAGATTTACATTGTCTGTATTTCGACACTTTTCTGGAAAAAGAGACCATAAACTGGCTCCGCGAAGTCATGCTTTAATTCTAATTTTAAAATCCTGCCATACTTTTCGTTTTTATTACCAACTAGCGGTCCGCCCGCGGCTACGCTCGCGCTCTGTAAATTTTCCCGTGGGAATAAGACTTTTCCCGGTAAAAAGTATCCTATGTGTTAATTCAGGTTACAAACTATCTTCATTCCAAATTTCGTCCAAATCCGTCCAGTAGTTTAGGCGTGAAAGCGGAACAAACATCTAAACATCCAAATATATTATCACATTTATAATATTAGTGTGATGAAAGAGAGGTGAACGAATGATAACCTAAAATAAAGGCATAGCTGTCAGATTAAGATATTTTTAAGTCGCATGTTTTAAGTGCTCTCTAAAATTGTGCAATCGATACGGCCATAGGGCCATAGGGTTCAAATAGTGCAAGTTTTACACAACAATAAAACTTGTATTATTAAGCAGAGACGATGCACAGCATCTAGTGAGAGAGCGCCACTTACTTCGTCCAGCAAATGGCCCATTTTGAGCCAATCATTCTTGCAAATATTGGTAGTTGATTTGACTTACTCTGATTTCCCGCCAATTTTAGTCACCTGAGGTTGAGCCCGTTCAACGTTTCCTCATGAGTCTCTCACCAGGAGACCTTAAAGGGATGCTGTGCATCGTCTCTGCTTAATAATACAAGTTTATTATAGGTTATTGTTGTGTAAAACTTGCACTATTATTCGGCATGTGACGATGCACAGCATTTAGTGAGAGACGTGTTTATTAGCTCCTGGTGACTACAAGTAGGACGCTATGTGATTGATATTGTGCTGTGATTTCCTGCAAAATAAACTCGTACACATAACACACATTTAAATAACGAAGAAATCAAAATGTTGAAAAACTATCAACAATTCTAAGGTCTACAAGTATAACATCTCACTTTTCAATAGAGTTGAATAAAAGTATTGTCGAGTTTCTCCACCGATTCCGCCATTAATCCAAAGTGATGTAAAAACATTCTATTTATACCTATATATATATTGCTTGTGAGATAAATGACGTGACGTGCCGTGCGAACATCTTAAACGGCGTGCTGCGAACTTTACCTGGCTACCAATAGCATTGGCGACCGAAAGGCGCATCGCAAAAGGTTCGCCTCGCGTCCCGCTGCTCGTCTCTGCTTTTACCGTAACCAAAATATTGTTGTAAACCTGTTTGGATTCAATTAATAATTATATTATTTCAAACTAGACTGCCTGTAAATCGTTATCCTTTTCTGAGCTGAGCACACCCCATTATGTGGTTCTAAAACATTCCGGCCCTTAAAACTAACGCTGCTTCTGGGCAAGATAGAGGAGGACTTATAATGAGTAAGGAATCCTTAACTTCGTCAAGTCGTGCAATCCACAACTTGATGGTAAGAGCAGAATTACTATCCAGTTATTATTATTATTTAGAATAGTACTCTGTGCTAAGATAAAACTATCCTGACAGTTCTCTTAAGAAGAGACATACACTGGTAGGGCATCAAAACTTGGTTATGTAACAAGCAATAGACAGAGGTTCTTGGCAAAAATATCCCCAAAAGATTGGCCATTTGCAATTTTTCTCCCAGAAAAAGACGAGTTAGATATTCTACCAGACTATGACGAGAGACAAAAATAAATAGTGGAATGACTATAGTTTACCATACCTGTTTAGTGTGTTCTCTCGCTAGCTATTCAATACGAGGGGCTTTTCAGCGACCGACCAGCTCGTCATTCCTCCCCCCCCCCACCTTGAACTATTTAACACTAAGAATTATAGGAACTTATTTGAGGAGGAGGGCGGCTCGCTGTTGTTTGATAGCGAACGTGGCAAGTATAGACTTTTTAACCTCAACTGCCGGTCTAATGCGGGGACTGGGGAGCTGCAGATTCAGTAGCTCAGCTCTCTTTCAAAGAGGCGTGTAAAAAAAAAAAAAAACGCTTGGTCATAATTAGTGCACTGAATAATAATGTAGGTGTTGGTCACCCTCATCCATGAACGCGAAAGCCCATTACTGATACACTGTGCACGTGTGCGTTACCTTTGCACTATTTAATGTAAAAAGATCCTTATTCAGGCTTCATAATGCAAAAAAGTTATTACTCACAGTTGGTTAATTTAAGAAGATACCATTCCGGACAATATTTGCCTAGAAAGATATTGTCTGCCATGCTACTGAAGTCGATGTTGCTAGTAGATCATCATTGATTGGGGTTCTGTCCAACCGATTTCCACATTCGTTCGTTCAGAATTTACAACAATAATGGTGCTCTTGCCAATTGAACTAACTGGCCAAATTGCTATGTTTACTAAGCGGCAATACAGCAGGGCACTGACTTCCAAATTTAATTATCAAACGATTAATGTCAGCCACTCTTTACATTAAAAAATAGCCAACAAACAAAATCAGACAATTCTAAACAGCTTTCCTGGATAGAAAACCATTTCGACAATTCTGGGTGCCACATACTTGCCTTGCCCTGAGTCACGTAGTTTTTTAACCGAGTGTCCCACTGTAGTTGACTACCAGAAAGTGCTGCGTTAAGATTGCATACAAGGTTATCGTTACGTGAATTAGCAGAACTCCTGGGATAGACCTCGAGTACCTAGAACAGAATATCTCACACACGGCTACCTGATACCCAATCAGACAGAGCCCGTCCCTATGGGTATCAGACAGTTTATCATCAGGTACAGGCAGGGGCGTGCACAGGGTTTAGGGCTAGGGTAGGCACTAGTAGGCAGGCAGGTATAATAAGGATAAAAAAGCACTTACCAAAAAATTTCATGAATTAGGTTATTACTGTATTGTGTTGACCGGCGACCCGTGGTGTGGTGTTTCCATGCAAAGTGATGTAATGTAAGTTTGGCCACCTCAAGTATCTAACCAGGTGATTGAATATTTTGAACAAGTCACACTAGAAGATACCCGAAATGGCCTTGAAAAAGGCCTTGGTTTTTTTTGTTATTAACTTTTTTGTTATAACGCACAATTGACAAAATAAATTAACGGTATGATACTACAACTTTGTTTCTATTTATAAATTAAATCTACGCGCCTATCTTTGAGCAAATATTTTTGCAATACGTCATCGTAAAACGCAGGTGATCGTTTTACATCAATTAGGAGCTGTTTTTCAATAGAAATCATAGAAAGAGCTGCGAGTCTTTGTTGCCCCTGGTGGTTTTCGACTTTTCGTGCTTTTTGGCCGCGTTAGTAAAGTTATTCAAATCGACATAGCCGGCGTCGTTCCAAACGTTCAAAGAAGTGCAGAATAAAGTACACGGAAAACAAAACAAACTATTGGTGTGTACACAACCTGTTAACCAGTTGAAAGTCTCGTAAGATTTAATATGAAAATGACGAGTTGCATTACCCTTCCTTTGAGTTAAATGCAACTCGAGTACACACCTTCCTCTATGAACGATATTCGCCTTAGCTTCAAAATTACACGTTGCAAATCCACCTTTTTTCAGTTTAAACAAACACGGCCCGTCGGCACAAAGTTCACAGCGATTACTCATTGTTATTAAAGTAATTTACTAACACAAAAAGCACTAATTGCTCAAAAAACCAAAGAAAAACACAAAAACTTAAAAAATCACTGCGCGTCACAACAAGAAAGGTAAACAATATGGCGATTCCAAATTCCGCAATGAAAAAAGTGATTAAAATATTGTTTTTACCCAATTCAGCATTGCGCGCTTTATTCATAATGCGTCTTGAGACTATTAAAGCTTTAAAGCGACCGACGCCCCCACCGCTCGCGAGCTCGCGAAGCGTTGCGGTGCTGAGGTGGCTGAGAGTTGTGATTGGTCGTCGTATTTCTGTCGCCAACTTCGCGCCTGCGCACTGGCTGACATGCGCCTCGCGCGGCGCGCAATTTTTGGAACTCGGGAACGCTTTACATCGGTGCGTTATAAGGGAATGACTTGTACTAAGATCTATTTACGCCACCGATGTTCCTTCGACGACGATTCGCCTTGTATAAGTCCAAGTCGAAAAAGCTGGGCTTTTCGGATTTGTATGGAGCGAAATCACGCACACTAACGCATTGACAAGTTTTGTGTTCGCACATAGGGCCTTTATAGCACACAGTCATATATTTTCTCTCACTACATGTAAGTAAACGTCAGTTGGAATAGGCAGTGCTTTTGGCGAACGTGAACAAAAGACGAGTGGAATTTGTTTAAGATAAGGATGTGTAAAATTAATATGGGTGTTATGGTAGTTAGTATGATAGTGTAGTGTAGTTAATTAATGTATATAATTGTGAAGGTATTTATCTGAAAATGACAGGGTAGGCAGTGCTTTTCTGCCTCTATGAAGTGCACGCCCCTGGGTACAGGTATTATGTACATATAGATAGGACATAATTATGTAAAACAGATTTAATAAATTAGTACCATCCTAAAAAAAAACTGACACAAGTAGGTACTATAGTACCTACTGCAGCATTACTGCAGGGTTTTTTAATAACCTTTTTGGTATGGCTTTTTTTTCTTTTGGCCGGTTTTTATGTCACATTTTCAAATTTAAAATTTTCTTGGTTTGACCTTTTTCTAAATTGTTGATTGTTTTTTCTGAGTTGTCGTCTGTCAGGAGAAACGTTTTATCCCTTGAACGTGCTTGAATTTTTTCCAAATAAATATCTGTCTGCCTTGGGATTCGGTCAATAAATCTGATATCGCTGATAATAAATATCGCGGATTCCTACTTTGGACCTGCCGGGTAAGTCTTGTGCTGTCTGTTTTTATCGACGTACTTTTTTCTTTCCCTGACTTGGTCGGATGTCGATTATTTTTCTTTGTCAATCTTTACAGTGTATTTCCGGTCTCTGCGGCACCCACACGAGGGTCCCTCCGAGCCTTTCTCGTTCTCTCGCCGTGGTTCCGGACCCCTGAGGCCACCGGGCGTTGGACGTGCCTGGACCCCTGCGTTGTGCGCGCCCGCGCCCGTGCCAGCTGAGTGCCGCAGACCCGCGCTCCGGCTTCCCCCCTGGGATACTGCCCATCCTTTTTTAGCCTGTTTTTTTATATCAGTGTATTTTTGTATGCGGATTTTGCCAAATTTAAATTCTTTTCTAAATTCTAAAAAGGCCCTTTAGGTTTCTCTGGCCCTCCTTTTTTTGGTTCCCGTTTGGCTTTACTCTCTCGGGGTACTCCGCGGTTTTGGTACACCTTCATGCATCGATACACCACAACACAACACTAGTTCAGCGACACGATATCGACGGAGTCCCCTCTGGACTCGACTCTCGGCTCATGCTTGGCAATTTCTAGGCCTTTTTAAATTGATATTATACCTTTCGGACAAATTTAACTAACTCTTTCTTTGTACACCTAAATTTAACGTTTCGCCTGTGGTCGCCGACCACAGGTTAGCTAGCTTTTCTTTTTTAACGCTACAAATGGCGCCCGTAACATAAATTTATCTGTAAATTTCGTTTATATTCCGGTCTTCCCCTAATTTTTTTCCCCTTTATACTCGTTTTTCCTTGTGTAGTTTTTTTTTACCCACCTGCAGAACTCGCGGGGCTATTTACGAGCCTCTTGTATGCAAAGAAGTGTACACTGGGTGCTGTCCACGAGTAGCCAAGACTGTATGCCGTGGGTTGGCCGACAGTTGCGGTAATCGTGTGACGTATCTTTGGTGCCTTCAATTGTCCATACTAAGACGCGGTCGTTGAATAGCCCCCGAATATTTTTTCGTGTTTATCCAGTTCCCCGCACGAGGGTTCATAAATTTTGAAATAGACCCTCTTTTCCATGTTCCCCTGGAACATTATTTTTCTAAATTCTAAAAGCCTTCAGGCAAACGTGTACCAACTTTTCTTCTCATCATTTGGCTTAGATTCACGTTTTGGCATCCTTTTTTCTTTTGAATGTCACTAAGTTTAATACTTCATACGCCTTTTTGTGGTTTTGGTGTGTGTGTGTATGTCTGGCCAGATTGACCTATCTTAGTGTTAGTTTGTAGGTATAGGTTAGGTATAGGTTATTTATATCTTAGTGTTAGTTTGTAGGTATTTAGGTTATTCGCAATTGACGCAACCAACATGTGGTCAGGTTTTCGAGCTGCCATAGGCCTCTGACCTGGCCCATGTTGCGTCATTCCGCTGGGATTGAGCCGGGGCAAAATTTTTGTCCCGAAGCGCGCTTTTTTTGTCGCGGCAGGACGGTGACCGCTGCTTTGCGCAGTCCGCTTATTATGGCCATCGTCGGAACTTTTTTTAATTTTTTGTCAGGGTCGAGTTCGAACCCCGACCTTGTCTTTGACGGCGTTGGTTGCCTACCAACTGCGCCGTCGAGCCCTTTTCCCGAGCCGATCCGAGTGTTTCCGATGTTCGTCGGCGTCTGGCGTGTTTCGGGATGAACACGATGACGTGGGCGAGCGTCGGCCCTCGTTTGATAGCTCTATGTTTACAAGTCGTCTGTCAGTTTTCGCGCACGGTCGATTTGAAGTTTTTCTTCACTTGCCGCCGATTACGGGCGTAACTGACAGTTTCGACTTGTAAACTCTTTACCAGTAGTTCAAAAACTACTTGTTGATATTTTGTATAGTTTTTAGTTTTAGCATTTAGGTGTGTAATTAATATCGTTTGTAGGCGCGTTTATGTTTTAAAACTTAGTGACATTCCAACATTCCGATATTCCGACATATCCTAATTTCCAAATTTCCCTTTCTATCCTTTACGTATCATATATTTTCCTCCTGGTTCAGGGATACAGCTTCATCGGTGTTTCCTTCGGTTGTCTCCACCTTTTTCTGTTGTGGTTGACAACTTTCCTTTTTCTTTCGCCAAGCCATTTCCGTCCTCCTCTTTTTCCCTGGTGGATTGACTTGGCTTCTTTTGGGACACCGGTGGTTTCTTATCCTGGGGCCAGTGAGTCGTTTATGAGCCGCTCGTGCTGGGAACATGACGTGTTCGTTGGTTTATAGTGATGGGGTAGAGTGTCGATAAATTTTTATCGATATTTTTTTCCTTTCATAGTTGACTTGGAACAATTCGGCTTTTGTTCTAGGGTGGTCAACTTCCTTCGAGGGTTGCCATCTCGAAGATTTTTTTTCCTTTTCGAGTTGGCGGATTTTTTTTTCTGGTGAAGGGATGTCTGCAGCATTACTGCAGGGTTTTTTAATAACCTTTTTGGTATGGCTTTTTTTTCTTTTGGCCGGTTTTTATGTCACATTTTCAAATTTAAAATTTTCTTGGTTTGACCTTTTTCTAAATTGTTGATTGTTTTTTCTGAGTTGTCGTCTGTCAGGAGAAACGTTTTATCCCTTGAACGTGCTTGAATTTTTTCCAAATAAATATCTGTCTGCCTTGGGATTCGGTCAATAAATCTGATATCGCTGATAATAAATATCGCGGATTCCTACTTTGGACCTGCCGGGTAAGTCTTGTGCTGTCTGTTTTTATCGACGTACTTTTTTCTTTCCCTGACTTGGTCGGATGTCGATTATTTTTCTTTGTCAATCTTTACAGTGTATTTCCGGTCTCTGCGGCACCCACACGAGGGTCCCTCCGAGCCTTTCTCGTTCTCTCGCCGTGGTTCCGGACCCCTGAGGCCACCGGGCGTTGGACGTGCCTGGACCCCTGCGTTGTGCGCGCCCGCGCCCGTGCCAGCTGAGTGCCGCAGACCCGCGCTCCGGCTTCCCCCCTGGGATACTGCCCATCCTTTTTTAGCCTGTTTTTTTATATCAGTGTATTTTTGTATGCGGATTTTGCCAAATTTAAATTCTTTTCTAAATTCTAAAAAGGCCCTTTAGGTTTCTCTGGCCCTCCTTTTTTTGGTTCCCGTTTGGCTTTACTCTCTCGGGGTACTCCGCGGTTTTGGTACACCTTCATGCATCGATACACCACAACACAACACTAGTTCAGCGACACGATATCGACGGAGTCCCCTCTGGACTCGACTCTCGGCTCATGCTTGGCAATTTCTAGGCCTTTTTAAATTGATATTATACCTTTCGGACAAATTTAACTAACTCTTTCTTTGTACACCTAAATTTAACGTTTCGCCTGTGGTCGCCGACCACAGGTTAGCTAGCTTTTCTTTTTTAACGCTACACTACCTACTCATCACAAAAAAGGTTGTCCCGGGCGGGGCTCGAACCCGTGACCCGGTGCTTTGAAGGCAAAGCCACCTTGCATGAGTGCCATGAAGTTATGATAGGTTAAGGTAAAGACTTTCGGAACTTTTGATCTTGGTATTGTATCATTAGCCAGCTTTGGTGTGGAATAATAAAAAATATTTTGCGAGATTCAACTTTGAAAAAAGGTTTAGAAATTTTAACCAGTCATCTCATGTATCATTTCAGTTTAGTATAACTTTTTATAAAACAACCCAAGAACCTGACGAAACCTGCAGTCGAAATAAAAAAGCTTGTCGATGCATGGCGGACATACCTGTAATATCCGTCGAACACTCCAATCAGGTTCAGTTTGTCGAGTCACTTCAGGTGGAACATGAAAGTTCAGTTTGAGCCGTTGTTCTTCTTGCATTATGTTCCATACGTTGTGCATAGAACTCAAATTCGCCCTACGTGTAGGGCAGATTGCACAGTGTTGACAAGCAAGCACCGGCTAGAAGGTAAATGTTGGCCGCATGCGCGACATAAGTTTGCACAGTGTTGACAAGGCAAGCACCGGCTAGAAGGTAGTTGGCCGCATTCGCGACATAGTTTGCACAGTGTTGACAAGGCAAGCACTGGCTAGAAGGCAAATGTTGGCCGCATTCGCGACATAGTTTGAACAGTGTTGACAAGGCAAATGGCGGCCGCATTTCCAAGATTGTCGACAGGTTGGTCTTCCGAGACGAGCGTGGCTGCCACTGCTACTGATGCTCAACAGTTAAGGTAGTCATACCCTTTTCAGTATTCGGAGACTCTTGGATAGTGATGTAAATGTGACATAATATACTGTACAGTGTTGCCTGACAAGGCAGACACTGTCAGAGGTAAATGACAGACCCATCCCTGAGATGATTCACAGGTTGGCCTTCGGAGCCTGACGAGCCTGCCACTGCCCCGATTCGCTTGGAGGCAGCCCCTGTAAAACGTCAAGCATTCTGCGAAGCTTCTTGGCATTCTTTTCTACGATGAATCAGTGTTAAAATCACTCAGGCTGTACTTTAGATACGAGTTGTCTATGTCTAGATATCAAGTATTTTCGAACAAAAAAGCTTTTTTATTCATCGTAGGCTCGAGCCCCTTGGTGGGGACGTATTTGAGCTGTTGATGAATTCATCGTAACCATCGCAAGCTTTCAAGTAGATTTCAAAGGTATCTACGCATCGTCCCGGAAAAATTGATGTGCTTGTAATAGAAAATACTGTGTAACATCTTTGTTCACCTGCAAGCCTAAATCAAACACAAAAGACATACCAACAAAGACAAATATCAAATGAATATTAAATATTTATAGGAAGAGTTTCGCGTAGCCACTATTATTTGTTCTGTGGTTAGGCTTAGGGGCTACTGAGTTTCTTGTGTAGATTGCCACCGATCTCTTGCGAAACTGTTTAAGGTGATCTCGTCTTGTTAAGCATAAATAACTGAAGATAAAAAGATAAATTATAAAAAATAAGAAGAGTTTAATGAACATAGAACATACCTTCCATGAGTACTGTCCCATTTTATTATAAATATATCTTATTATACCCAATAGGCGGCGGCCACCCATATAGGATGTGACTGTTTCAAGTTCAAGTAACATATTTCCCACCCATGTGGACTTCCCTTTTCTTTTTTAGCCTCCCCACACAAGTATCTGAGCGTGGGAACTTAGTACCTTGCGGTAATTATCTATTCCGGCTTAAAAATCCTGAGAAATAGTAGGTAAGCGAACAAGAGATAAAAGCGTCAGCCTGTGGAGACGTTGACGCGGTCGATATAGCACCTGACACGAGCCATTATGGTACTTGATGACGACTGTTGTTCGGTTTTGCATTTGGATTTTGCAATAAAATAATAACATGTAAGGTACTCACCAGTTCAAAATATAATTATAGAAACCTTTAACGTACACTATTCTCGTTGTCCTCGCGTAAGTGATCTTTCGGAGTCACCCACGTGTGCTTATTTCAATATGGTAGGTACAATGTACATACGCTGTGTTATCCGTAACACTCATTTCCCTTTAGAAAACATTTATAAGTCTACTGAATTTAGAAGAATAATTTTCGAAGACACTTTAAAAATAAAAATTTGGGCAGAGTTTTTACTTATGATGTTGCTGGTTCGAAAGTTATCGACGCTATGAGGAAACGTTGAACGGGCTCAACCTCAGGTGACTAAAATTGGCGGGAAATCAGAGTAAGTCAAATCAACTACCAATATTTGCAAGAATGATTGGCCCAAAATGGGCCAACTGCTGGACGAAGTAAGTGGCGCTCTCTCACTAGATGCTGTGCATCGTCACATGCCGAATAATTCTATGTTTTACAGCTATAATATTAGGATGGCCATCTCCTGTCCCTTTTCAATCTTTAAAAAGTGAAAAAAAAAAAACAGACGAACTTAAATTAAGGATTAGAGCGTGACAGTGAGAAGTCTCACTATCTCTTATAAAAATTGCGTCTTTCTGTGTGTGAAAAAAAAGCAATCCGACGAATAAGTGTACCTATATGTATTAACTTGTAACGAGGCATTCGTCCTCTTTCCTGTTTTATGACTGGCAACCTTTCTTGCTGGCAGTATTATCTTTCATTTTAAATTCATTTTCATATTTAAATTTCTTACGTTTCGATTTTGTTATTTTTTTTCTGCCAAATTCTTCACTTCATGTCCTGATCTCCAACAGTGAAAAGCTTATCCATGTTACTATTTTTCCAGTTTTATAATATATAAATACATAAATACCTTTTTTTCTTCGGACTGTGCCCTGGTTTTTGCCACATAACCCTCTGTAACAGTCTTCTGCTGGGCCACAAATTTATTAGTAAACTCTTTGTCACAGGAACTGACTATTAAAATGAAGGCTTAATTAAAAATAGAGGTAGTTTACATAGGGTTGGAACGGTCGTGGTTTAGGTACGAGTGCACATATCTATAATATAATATACTGTGCTTATAAGTGCAGTTGTTTAGGAAATGCACCTGGGCCACAGTTACTTGATTGCACATAATAAAATAACTAACAATCGTAAGTACATGATGGTAAGTACTTGTACCTAATGCTATGAGATGTTTTTAGTACATTTGTTAGGTACTGTTTTCCGTATATGCGTTAACAATATTTTTTCTATAAAATATCATCCAACCTTTTCCGAAAAACCTTGTATAGACACATACTTATGGGATAGCATAAACGCATGACAAAGTTGGTTTTTGAAATTATATTCTATTAATTTATGACAAAGGTTGTATTTATTAGCGAAGATCTTACAAGCAAGATACGTATATGTTTTTTTAGTTTCGGTAGAAGTAAGAAAAGGTTTCTCATGACGTGATTTGCGTCTTTGTTTACATGACATAACCGTTTAAAAAACTGTCTGGTTCACTGACTGTTGGAACTATTATAGTTGGTTATACCAATACATAGCTAATTCCTTTACGGTAAAGTCGTGAATACTTCTATTAGTCATCACTATTGGAATACATAATATTTTATTGGTAATTTTACTTCATAAAGAATTCAGAATTCAGACAATGCTATATGTCTCAAAATAATTAATTTATTTACATAATCTTCTTAAAGATTATTTTAGAAATTGGCGTTACGGAAATCTAATACTATCTATTTAAAAACCAAATAAAACAAAAAGACAACATTAACAATCAACTTAAAAATAAATATAACCTAAACTTAAAAAAAAACAATTTTTTGTTCATTTACGAGTACAGCGGTCGCTGCAGCTACAAGTATTCGATACTTGTCTTCTGAGTGTATTATTTGTAATATTCTATATTCTTTCAATATTTCTTTAGATTCACAGTCAGCGCTAAACACTCCTTCATTTAAGTAATTTTGCCTAGTCGTCTCAGCTGAATTGGGGGGGGTCATATTTTGTTATTCCTAGTTTCATCTAGCGTGACTCCCAAGGTGTGCTCCACGACGTCTTCTTCGTCTTCGCCGACCGCCAGGTACTTCTCCACGAGCCCCGACACGCAGTCTAGCCAGCCGTGCTTGTACATGCACTTTATCACTTTTTTTCTACACACCACTAAAACTATGAAGATGAGCACTCCTTGAAGAGAGTTCATTACATCCAGTAATTCCCTGAGAAGAAATATTAATATTTTATTTTTATTTTATTTATTTATGGAAAACATACAGCTTTTATGACACATTAGACAATAATATTAGAAACATTATACATAAGCCAATTAAATTTTCACTGACAATGTTACATGGCATTGGTGGCAGTTCTTTACTATAGCAAGTAATAATTTAGCCTATGTATTTTTGTTTTCCAGTGCGACTTAAGTAGAAAAAAAATTAGGGCGTTGAACTGAGTTTATTTGTAACTTCTAAAGATAAACTGTTAATGAACATGCCAATTAGACAATCATGCATGACTTCGTTGTACACTCCAAAAATGTCTAACCTTGTAAATTATCTCCCTTGATGTTAAAGGAAGTTTTGTTCTAACAGATAAACGAATAGGATTTGGAACGATTGCAATGAGTAAGAACAACTAAAAGATTCTAAGAATTCAAACAAAACGTCGTCAGTCAGAGCTCGTGAGATTAAATGTGCTTACTTATTCATCATTTCCTTCCAGGGCAGGGGCCCGCTTCACTAAACTAATTTTGCACATTCCAGTAGCACTAATGATTACCATTGTATCCATTCTATGTTTGTGTTGTGGCGTAAAAAAAAAATAAAAAAAAAAATGTTCTTTCTTTTTCTTTTCTTTTATAATTCGTTGTCCATTACGTACGTAACTAGCAAAATCTAAACTAAAACATGTACATTACATTGTATTGAATTGAATGAACATTTGTCTTTGCGAGTGTTGTGGGTGGGTGGGCCGCTTCAAATTAGCTACGGTAAATCAAGCCATGATCCAATAGAGCATATCGAGTTGACTCATTAAGTGCCTATTGAAAAGGTAAACCTAGCTTCGTGACTAGTGATGTGATATTATCATGAGTACTTTAACGATGAATATCCTACAACCCATATACCTATTTACTATATTTATTTTACAGTCTATAAGCATTTAATATGACTTTAGTGATGTTTGTTGGAGAAATTTTCTTTGCAACTATCATTTTATTATCACTAGTGAAGTGAGTTACATTGCTGCGGTCGGCTAGAACTTTATTTAGCTATGAAATATCAACATAAAAACATCAGGTAATTTGTAAAAAAACAGGCATGCAAGTTAACGTCTTCTAAATCCGAAATCTAAATATTATTTAACTAAGCCTGTATACACACCAGACTATATGCGACTTTGATATGGAGCCGATCATCTCGAATATCCACGCGACTCCCATCACCACTGACATCCTGAATGTCATCATAAATCTGAAAGCAAATGAGTGGTTTTATATAAAAAAAAGCTTTATATCTGTTTAAATAATCATCTAAAAATTAAAAACACGACTGAGCGGACAAAAAATTATAGCCAGTGTCACTCGGGCTGATGTAAGGTTTCTAACAATAGATATACATCCAAATCTGTTCAGGCATTTAGAAGTTGTAGTGGAATAAAGAAACATGTTCATATTTACATACATCCTTACATACATTAACCCTGAACACATTACACTCCTTTTTTTAGGCAGTCGTGTAAAAATTCGATTTTGTTTGGCCATTTCATCACTTTAGGGTTTTAGGGTTTGTGAGGACTGTTGCCGACATTACTACCCCACACAATGAAGAAGATTATATTTTAATTTCTATTTCCGTTCCCGTTTTAAGCACAACGTAGACAGCGGGACCGATTTACATATTTCTGGAGCTTAAAATATTTCGACTAATGATTTAAAAAGTCAAAGTCAAAATTATTTATTTCCATAGGATGTTATTACATCACTTAGATCCGTCATTACATTTTTATTGGGTGAGTTCACTAACACAATGGCGGAATCTGTGGAGAAGAGCTCACCAAAGAAACTCCACAGTCGTCGCATCTTTTGAGTTTCCTTTTTCAAATAAAATATTGTCAATTACAAAATTAATGATTATTACGAGTATATATCGAAAAAGCCTGCTACTCAAACAATCTAGTCCCTGTATTCATCTGTCTTTCAAGTAATCAGATATCCTATAGTAACCTTTTTTATACAAATAGGCTGATTGATTGATATCACTGTGCTTCTGAAAATTACAAACTAAAAAATTGTGTATATTCCCTATTGTCGGTTGCTGAGTTGTCGTTTCCATGGCGTCAATTTTAGAGCCTAACACGTGTTTTTTAGTTTCTATATAGTCGTTGGTCAATATCTATAAATTGGTCGCGCTTTCGACTGAAATAAATTCGCGCAAATCGGGCTTATTAATTGATAATACAAATATATATTTTTTATCAATTAATACTTCCTTTTTCCTTAACTTACTTGTATCGTATAGCTTTAACATGACTCGATGAGAATGTGTTTCTCCAGAGCTGAATTGAGATGTACAGGAATATTAGTATGTTTACTGCGATCAAAATCGACATCACACTGTACATCCACCACCACTGCTGCTTGGTATCTGCAACAACATAAAAACTATATATTAATGTACTTAAATATTGAATATAACACACAGTCCAATTTTACCTAGACAAAATGAACCAAACCCATTCAAATGTCTTCTGTCTGCCAGTCAGTTATTTATTTATTACATAGAAAATAAATTATGTCTCCACCACAAGAGTATTTATTGATTTATTTATTTATTATAGAGAAACAACAGCTGATAGCGTATACAGTAATTTGAACAAATACAGGTAGTTAGTACATGGATATAACACTATCTCCTTAAACATTTCTCGCTAAGATATAACACAATTTATTTGTAATAGTAAAGCTAATTTTATTTTATTTTATTGTAGAACTTGTTAAATTGTCCGAAAAGAACCGAGTGCTATCTATACCTAGAAACATTGTGTCTGGTCCCTGCGATACAAGCTTGCTTAGTGCAGGGTCCGCTGATAAATGTACCTATCTAATTATAAATTGTCTTTTGTTAATTTGTTTTTGTAATGTTTTTTGTAAATGTGTTTGGTAATAATTTTTTATTATTATTATTAATTAAATAAAGAGGAAACACATACTCGATAGCAGTATAATGGCGACATAACTATATTAGACAATTAGTAAGGTAATCAAGCTCGCATTGACCACGCGGGTCCTGTGCGGATTGGTCCACTTTACATTATCTATACGCAACCCTTAAATTTGTTCGTACGCATAGGTTTCGTTAGTAGGTTTTCTTTAACTCTGTATATCAGTGTCGAAATTCGAATACACTTTGGTACACAGGTCGGGCAGGCTCTTGAAAATATATTTCAAACTCTATTTTTTTTCACACTACTGTTAACATCTAAAGTGTCATGTCAAATCTATCGACTGTGACACTGAATGAATTATCCCTATAGGAAGTGCTTGAGTTCTATCCATGAACAGATACACGTACCCAAGCACGTACCCCAATCTGCGATTTTAAAATCCACTTGAAAGTTATTAGTTTAAGGTAGATTAGTTTACTTACTAAAAAACCAGCAATGGTTCAATCCGATTCCGGGCTTGAAGTGGTCTCCAGGAACAAAGTTAACTACTGCCATGGCTGTGGTTAGCACAGCAGCGCACCCCCACGCATAAATTGCATAAAATGAAAACTCCCTCCAGCCGTAGTTCAATACCGTTGGACGTCTGTGAAAATAAGCACACGTTTTACCTTATTCATTTATAGAATAGAATAAAATATACTTACGATCTTAATAAAAAAAAAATTGTGACTATTTTGGGAACTACGACCTTTGAAGATAGCGACCCGTTATATCCTGCTTAACAACAGAGCATTTCACAATAATAATTTCAATTTGTATGTTCACTAACAAATTGAATAATTAAAATAAAACAGTAAAAAATAAACAAGAAGTGAATAATATTTGAATGCTAGAAAATCTGATTAGGTCGTAAGTAATACTATCCTAACCAATCCGTGTTCAGTTCAAAGTTGTTTTTTGGACGAGGGAGGACTCCGCCTTATAGGCCCTCTCTGTGGGGCTGCGCGGGCGCCTCCCTGTGTCTGTCTGTAATAATTCTCGAAACAATTTAGGTAGCGGCCTCATGTATTTACGACATGTAATAAAAAAGTAACTTGACTAATAATTCCTAAATTGTGCTTTGCGCTTTTTTTACAGGCACCATTTCAAACCAATTGAAAATGTGTAATCCTAAAAAAACTTCTCTTGAGTGTGATCAATGATTTTTAAATTGCGTTGAGTGAAGCTTATTATGTTTATTACTTTGTACTGATTATATTGATATAATTTTTTGATTGATTAATATATCCTAATGGATTTACTGGACGATGAGATATTTGTAAACCATTTTTTATGGTTCTGTACATATAGGTACGATTGAAAAACGGAGCCTTACAGGATCACTGCCTTATGTAATAAATATTAAATATTTATTTATATTTGCATTTGCCAGGTTTACTTCAAAGATACTACTTACTACTTGTTTACTTTAACTAAAATAAAATAAATAAAATAAAATACTAAAGAAAATAATCGAAAATCGAGTAAGTATTCCCGTTATCTCTGAAACTATTCTAAATATTGGAAAAGATAGAGAATATCGGATCTGACATACAGGTATAGTTCACAGAAAAACCTGAGCGGAAATCCTTGAAGGGTGTGGAACCTTCTCCACGCGTGTTCGACTTGCAATTATTATTGACCGATTTTAAAAATTAGAATTATTAATCTGTTTTCTTTTCTTACCTTACACTAAATAAAATTTGTATAGATATTGCGTTCATCCAAAAAAAGCTGGTTATTATAAAAAAATACGCCAGAAAACCTAAAAAATAAAAAAGCTTGTATTAAATCAAGTACTCAAACAATAACAATACGAGTACCAAACACTATCATACATAATCATCATATACGCTCATATACGTCTCCACCGGGGGGCTCGAGCCTACCCTGAGTTAGGGCGGGTTGGTCGACTTCACACACTCGCGAACTAGCAACATCTCAAGGAAAGAATCTCCAAATTATAATAGTTTTGTATATGAACTTTACATTATTCAACTTTTACTACGTTTGTGTGATCTTTCTCTTCGCGGCGCTCCACAACTAGCAGCCTTACAACCTGCTGAATCCACACACAACTCAAATGTGCGGGTCTCACTTGACTCGTACACCCCCCAAATTGCGTCACGTTATTTACGTACGATCAAGGATACAAACCTCTTGTGGCGCAGAGTCCCATATGCGAATAGGATACTAGCTTCATGCCAGCCAATATCCCAAGTCCGACGCCTAAACTGAGGCAGAAATTAATTATGCTTTTCCCTTGAAGATCTCTAAAAAATATAATAATCGGTTATCATCGTATTTATTATTATATATTATGTTTGTACCGGTCTAGAATTCAAACATAGGTATACTCGTATACAATGAAATATGTGTGTAGGAACCATTACGAATTCTTTAAACATATAGTAAGTTTGTTAAGGTAAATCATTATGCAGGAGGGAGTAGTAGGAGGGACTCTTCTTATTAAAAAATCTACAACATCATTATCATTCGACCAAAAGTCGTCCACTGCTGGACAAAGGTATCCCGAGAATATCCAACACGAATAATAAAATTATGCGCATACCGAATCCAGCGCCTTCCTACGAAAAAAAATAAACGAATTCATTTTTTTTGGTATGTTTGTAACAAACCAAATGCGGTCCTCGGCTCGGAGAAGTTTTTTTTAGTTTTAGTCTGTCTGCTTTATGAATTTCGTCTCCAGAATTTTCATAGTTCCTAAAATATAGAACAGACCCAGGTTCATTTATTCCTTGAAAATTTAATAATAATAACTAATTTGGCTTGCATTTAATAATATTTAAGATGTACTTTATAATCGTGGCACGGCACGCGTATATCCATTTACTCACAGCTGAAACTTAGTTAAGTTAAAGTAACAAAGTGCTGTAAGACCAAACAAATAAAAAAGCAAAAAAAAAAACTTTCACCTCTTTAGCTTGGAAAGACAACTTTTGCTTTGATTATAATTATTTTATTTATTGGAAAATCGCTCATGATTCTACTGTCGGATTCTGCGCATGCTCTGGATTCGTAGAAGTTATTTTTCTTGTTGATCAACATAATCATTGAACCGTGTAATTTTTGTAGTCCACAATTCTTCATTTTTCAGAAGATCGATTTTAGAACAGATGATTCACCGTCTATGTGTCCTAAAACTTATTCAATAGTAATGATAATAATCTGATACTGTTAGAAAAAGAAAAAAAAAAAAAATAAGCTTACTGTAACTCCGCAAGTGCTATGTATATAATGGCGGTAATGAATAAAAATATAGTTGAAACCACCATGCAATACCCGTATACTTCATCATCAACGACCTTCACCTCTTTCTCATAGCACACCAGTGCGAACCGGAAATATTTTGACAATTTCTGGAATTTTAACGAAGTTATGTTACCCAGGCAGAACCTAAAACAAAGAAGTTTACACATACACATACATATCCCACTTCTTTACTGGGTAGTTAAGCCAGACCAAGTAAAAATTGAAAGTTCTGTCATACAGATAACATTAATGCTCAGTGCTAAATTAGAAAAGCAATTTGTTAAGTACTTTGACGATTTGGCCTAAAGATAAGTTGGTATTGTTTATTTTTTATCCATGTTGCGGTGCGTTCAGGCGTTAGGGCCTTATCATACTAGCGGTTTGCGTGCGGCTGCGGAGCGGGCGCGCAGCGAATTCGTTGCGGACGCGCAACGGTGACTGCTATTTTGTACTGTCCCGTACAAACGCCAGCCCGTATTTACGAGCCTTTCTTCAGGTGACACTGATAATCTCAAAATGTGTCTTCATGTCTTAAGTCAGTTTGTATCAGATGCAACAACTCATAAGATGTAGGTCTTGACATTCGCAGGTAGGTACGAATTTTTTTTGGATTATTTTTTATTCGTTTGCTAAACAACACAAATTAGTCGCTCTCTTCCATTCGATTAATTGATAATTGATCCTCCCAAACTCGCTGATGCTTTCGTTTTCGTCTCCGGCGTCTTCGAAGTAACAAAGCCAACAGCAGTGTTTCCTCCTCGAAATCCATTTTGTTACCGAGTGTATTGTACGTCGTTAACTCGCTACAAACACGTGACGAAAACGTTGCGTATCCGCTACGCGTCAACGACGACGTCCCCGCTGCTGTGCAGCTGCGGCGTGTTCGCGACGCATTCGCTGCGCGCCCGCACCGCCCCGCACCCGCTCGCAAACCGCTAGTATGGCCCTTAGGTAGAAGCGCTATGCAGTGAGAGAAAGGCTCCAAACCAGTGAATATTTACATACGACTGAACACACTATTTTTAATACCTTTTCTATACAGCTATCCAGGCATCATTGCAGGCGTTATAAAAGGTAGGAGTGTTCATAGGTGGTGTAGGCACAGGGTGGCCCACCTAAACCGTACCAGCGAAGATCTGTGGCTAGGTGACACTTATACCTATCGAGTGGAGTATTTGTTTTTATTAGTACACATGTTATCCATAATAAGTAAAAAAATAATTCAAATAAACATCACACAAAAAAAAGTTATAAAAAAAAGATCCTTCAATTTTGAGAAACTCGAAAAGTACAAAATATCGCGGACATATAATGGGGTCCACTCGATAGGTATAAGTGTCACCAAGCCACAGACATTCGCTGGTACGGTTTAGGTGGGCCACCCTGCATGCATAATGCGTGGTTTAAAAAAAAACAAGATTTTGACTTACGTTCCTGAGTCATATTCAATCTCCAGATTCGGCAAAGATAAAACCAGCTGCTCATCTTTGTTTACATAGAAGTCCATTTCCTTTTCTGTGACCGGAGATGTGTTATTACATGTTAGTGATACAGGCGTAGTCACGTTCGATGTAAGATCTCTGCACACGTTAGGGCTGACCTTGTAAACAAATTGTCCTTTTGGGCAACATTGTAAACTCTCAGAATCAGCCGAATGAATTTGAACAAATCCAGATGAATACGCAATTATGATTGCGAATATATGTGATATTCGAGACATGGTTGATTTCATTACCATACACCGCTCTGCTGTGTAACAGTTTGAGCACTGGACATAGCCGCAATACTTTCTGTTATCTTGTGTGATCTTATCATACTATTATCACTTACGAGTCATTTGTGTTAGATGACGGTATTGCGGTAGGTGTCCTCTATTTTATGCCCTGAAATATGATTACATTTCGAACGTTAGACAAGTTCGATGTCTACTATATACGATTTAAACTTTTTGGCTATTGAGTGAAGTTTGAACAGCATCGTCAGAGCGCATTAGAAGAACATATCTTCGTTTTGCACACTCTGACGTTGTAGTTACAAGTTTACCAAAAAAAGAAGAGATACTTCAGTGGCGCTCCACTGCAATTCGTACACGGTGTGAAGCAAATTATAAACATCATACAGACGGTTCCGTCCGTAGCCTAGTTGGCATCACGCCTGTCTATAGAAAGTTCAGGGTCGTGGGTTCGAAAAGTCGTTCGAATAATCCACGGTGTAATGAACACTTGTGTTTATATAGGTATATGTTTAACTAATATACCTTTACATATATACCTATATAATACCTTATAATATACCTTATCCATTTATATTAGGTATGTGTTTTTTTCCTAACTGACCTAATCGCTATTTCTACCAAAGTGGTAATAAAGCAGGCGCGGACTTGTATTAAAAAGCAGATACACATACTCTGCTTTTTGACACCCATAGATGACTCTGCCTAGTTTGGCATTAAATGGCCAGTTCATAAATGTCTCATCATAATAATAATTTATTAACATAATCCATAGATGCGACGTGAGGTGTGGTTCAGACTTAACAGCTGAAGGTCTTTGGTCTTATTTCATACAAATAACATGAATTCTACATATAAAAATATTTATATTGTTAATAGGTACAAAGATTTAAACGAAAATTAAAAGTTTTTAAATTTCAATAAGCTTGGCATGTTGGCCATTCTCGAAAAGAAAGTTAAGAAAAAAAGAAACGGGTCGCGCGAGCCGCGGTCGTCGTCGCATTGTTGTTGAATATTATAATGTTCGACTCAATTTAAGACTTTATAGAAATGTAAGAATATGTAATTTTAAATTTGTAACAGGCCCTATTTGTAAGCTGAGAGAATTTTCATTTATAAGTAGATAAAAAATATGTAGGTATGTAAATATTCTTTAAATAAATAAAATAACAAAATTATTATATTAAAACTTTAAATGTGTCTTGTATTATTATTATATAAATGTCGCGTTAACATCTACTTACTTGGCATACCAACGCGAAATACTTTTGCTAAATTAAATTTGTAACATAATTTTATGAATTAATGATCGACTGACCAAACTGAACCGTCTCTTATTCATTGTGTTCATAAAATATATTCACTAAATTAAATAACACGTGGGTATAGCGAATAACGTGATAATTATCGTAATTTTAACGAAACTGCGTGCGCGCAGCTCGGTTCTCCAACAACTTCGCGACTACTGACCGCGGCGCTGTTAGGCTCAATTCATTCATTTCATTCATGCGGCCGGCAGCGAATTTTAATAACAAAGCAATATGAACTTTATTTGCAGTGACGTAGGTACAAACCGCTCGTGGCGCCTGTCTGCTCTCGTCACCTAGCTGCTGTTTTACCTCGAATCTATTTATTTCAAAATAAGGTTCATAATACTTTGTCATAAAATGGCTGCCGGTCGCTGCTAGAAGGTTTGAATTGACCCTTATAGCAGGTACAAATTTTTATAACCTCTCCTGTATTCGCTCCCTATAATCTCCTAACCTTTCGTATAACTAAAACTAATCTATAGATCTTTCGTAATCAATTTTTTTCCGTGGTTTAAATTCTATTTTTAAGATTTGTCTAACCTATTGCTTCTATTTATTTCTAAATATTAATACAAGGGCTGCTATTTATGTATCCGGAACTGGCCACTTACATAAACAATATTTAAATAGAAATTATAACATTTAAAAATAAAACTCTTTGGCTGTAAAATAAAGTTTTTTTCATTCATCTGTCAATTATTTTTACATAGTGGCGCCATTTTTAAAATTCATTTGATCATCACCATGGATTTGACTCGTGAAAATTTTCGTGCTATGATTTATTACGACTTTCGGCGTGGATTAACTCAAAAACAGTGCATGGATCAACTTTTGTCGACTTTTGGGGAGGAAGCCCCATCGAAAACCACTGTGTATCACTGGTTCAGTGAGTTTAATCGTGGTCGTCGTATGCTTGCGGACGATTTTAAAGAAGGTCGCACCGCATCGGCTGTTGTACCACAAAATATTGATGTTGTGCGCGAACTAATAATGTAAGACCGTCATGTTACATATCGCGAGATAGAAGCATTTCTGGGCATTAGTATGACGAGTATTTATAAAATATTACACGAACATTTGGCTGTAAAAAAAATTGTTCTCGTTGGATCCCGCACAACTTAACAGTTGAACAAAAACAGGCTCGTGTTGATTGGTGCAAAAAAAATGATAGAAAAATACAAATCTGGTACATCAAAAGCTGTTCATAATATCTACACAGGAGACGAATCTTGGATATATGCGTATGATCCCGAAACTAAACAGCAGTCAACGGTTTGGGTGTTCCAAAATGAGCCAAACCCAACTAAAGTTGTTCGTGCAAAAAGCACTTTGAAGCAAATGGTTGCCTGCTTTTTTGGTATTAGTGGACATGTGGCTACAGTACCACTCGAGAATCGTAAAACGGTTAATTCTGAATGGTACACCACCATTTGCTTGCCAGAAGTCTTTGGAGAAATACGCAATAACAATCGACAACGAAGAATAATCCTTCACCACGATAACGCCAGCTGTCACACCTCGGTCGCAACAACGGAGTATTTAAATAGTCAAATGATCGAATTGACGGATCATCCGCCGTACAGACCCGACTTGGCACCCAACGAATTTTATTTATTCCCAAGCGTGAAGAACAAATTACGTGGACACCGATTTTCGACCCGGGAAGAAGCAGTTGATGCTTTCAAAATGCACGTTTTGGAGATACCCGATACAGAATGGAAAAAATGCTACGAAAGTTGGTTTCAACGTATGAAAAAAATGCATCGATCATCACGGGGAATATTTTGAAAAGCAATAAAAGTATATTTGGTTATAGATTTTGTTATTTTTTGTTATTCCGGATACATAAATAGCAGCCCTATGACCTTTTATCTTTTTTTGTATTGTGGAAGATGTCTTCGTCGGCTTTTTCCTCTTTATCTTAAACCTGGTGCTATATTAGACCTACGATCAGCAATAATGCCGAAGACGGTCTTATCCGCTGGTTTTAGGAGTTTCTCTTGGGAGATAGGTACTTTTATGCAGTAATAATCATCTAAAAATTAAAAACCCGACTGACCTGCCAAAGAAAAAATTGCCACTCGGGCTGATGCCAACATTCTAACAATACCCCATACATCCAAATCTGTTCAGGCATTTAGAAGCTATGGTGGAATAAAGAAACTCTCATACATACATACATACATACATACATACATGAACCCTAAACACATTACATTCCTTTTTTTTAGCAGTCGCACTGCGCACGCGCTGAATGAGCAGCATTTTCTAAATCTTAATATGACATCGCTCTTAAAATATTTACACATATCTGCAACGTTTTCATTAAAAAAAAAATACACCTCAGTACAAGCACCAAGTCTGACCTAGACTCTATTATCGGCAGAAATAAAAAGCAGTAGGAATTTACTTTTTGAGGGATGCCTGAGATAGGAGCATTCACGTACGGCACGAGGATAACTACACGATACCATCAGAAAATTACGTTCCATCTTCGGCACGTGCGACGCCTGCGGCGCGCAATAGTGCGCGCTCACCTTAAAAAAAATAGACCAGTCTTTCTTCAAGTTCTTATAGCATTACTAACGTCTTCATTTTCTAATAGTTGCTGCAGATGTTGAAGTTCTACGCACGCTTCGAGATCAGTGATGAGACCGGTGACCCTATGAGTGACCGGGACATGACCCTGTCACATTACTCCAGGATCACATCCTTGCAGGTTTGTAACTACGGCTAAATTAGACAAAGAAACAAGCTAACAATCCTTTACCTCCTCGCTTCCGCAGAAGACATATTATATATGAGCTGTTGGTGATGTTTCATATTTAGGTTAAAATATACATCTGCGTGCGCTTAATCAAATTAATAGAAGGATGCCTTTAAAGTTATTGGGAATATTTCAATAAAAAGTTGATTAAAAAAAGGAGCAGAAATTCTGTTTCTGGTTTATATTTTGCTTTCGTAGTTTGCTGCAAGAATCTCGATTTTAGTGTTATAAGCCTTTCGAGCTTTGTGCATTTGCTAGTTTACATTCTTGATTTAATTAAACGTTTAATATAATGTTTATTCATGATAGGTGATCTTTAGCAGATTTATTACGGTGATCTACCGAGACTGTTTATGAATGTCAACAGATTGTTATAACAGGGTAATTCGCCTCGAGCCTTTTATTATCATACCATAAAATATTATTAAAGTAATAACTTAATTACGCTTGCCAAGCCTAGGGCGAAGAATTGTTTATTTTATACCAAGTAAACTGTGTAAACATACTAACAGTTTTTAATCCATTATCAGTTAAGTTTAGAATTTAGTTTTTAGGATTTCCGCCCACGGTTTAATTAGCTCGTTTTAAATTAACCTAGCTTAGTAAAAATATTATAATGAAAAGCAGTTTAGTACGAGTATCTAGTATATATCTATTCTGGATAAATACTATCTAGTATCTAGTATTTATCCAGAATCAGACTTGGCTTATTATCAACTCCTCACCAACAGGGGCAACATATCCACTTAGATTTAGGGAGCTCGCTCAAGCCTTAGTCGACGTTGCTGATTGGTCGACTTAAATTTATTGCACCACCGCAAGAACATTCAACAAACGTTATGATGTGGAAATTTGAAAATACATTGGTTCAAAACAGGGATCGAACGAAACTTTATCTCACCGCTCCCCCTCGATAACATCACTACACTACCGACATGCTCACTAAGCTTAGAAAGAATGAAACACGTTTATTTGCTTACAATATTGAAACGACCAGTAACTGCTAATGGTAGTCGGAACCAACAGCTGTGCCTCTCAAAGTACAGCAGATGCCCTGAACGATGACTGTTGGACAACGTAGTTGCTGATTCTCGCAGTATAAAGATAACCTCCTAACCTCTTGACTTTTTTTTTTTTAGAAAGCAGCGTTTGCGAAATTTCCTGATCTCAGACTATTCGCCTTGGCCAATGTCGCAAGCGTCGACACGCGGGAAACGCTTCAGAAACACTTCGGAAACCTCAGGTAAGCGAGTCCATCAGTGCTTTTCTACAGCCTGCCTTCAGTGCGAGCTTCTCACAAGCTTACACGTCAACTGTAACTGCAGCTACTTGTGTCCATGACGGAATAGTGTTGGTGCCACAATTACTACCTTTTTTCTATGTATAGTTTTTACATTTATACTCTTGAATCTTTGTTTCAGTGACACCGCTCTCAGGGCGATTGCTACCTACCTAAACCTCGTCCCGCCTGAGGGCAAGGAAAGCGAGGCACCTTGGCATCGGCTGGACAAAGAATTTCTCAAGGAACTGCTGGTAATGTATACCTACCACCTATATTAGGATATTTAGGATATTAGGAATAGATTTGCATTTGACTTAAGTCTCACGTGATGGAAAGTGACAACGAGTTCGAGGATAGAGCATACTTCTTTTCCCACAAAATGCCTATTTACTCTTGCTCCCTTGATAATATTACTATAGTTATACGAATATGATGATACCGACGTCCCTAACCTTTATTAATGTTAAATTTTAAAGATTTCTATCATGTTAAAGTACTGACACGTTGGACTGGGTAAACGCATACTAGCTAATTTGTTAGACTAAGTTAACACGTACTAGCTAATTTGGATGCTATTATCGGTATTTTTATTCACACATCAAAGGATCTTGGGCCCTGTTTGGGCCAATGGCCGTGTATTCAGTTCGTACTAGCTGAAACACTGCAATATACCTATATACTACGATGCTGTAATAGTTTGCATGCCTGACCATGCAGCCAGGATTGGTTCCCTAAACGTTTGTAGCATCGATTCAAAATGTAGATTTAACTTGTGTTTTTTATAACTTATGATTGCGTGGCGCATTAGATCTCGCGGCACGAGCGGCGGATATCCCAGCTGGAAGAGTTGAACTCCATGCCGCTGTACCCGACGGAGGAGGTGATCTGGGACGAGAACGTGGTGCCGACCGAGATCTACAGCGGCGAGAACTGCCTGGCGCTGCCGAAGCTCAACCTCCAGTTCCTCACGCTGCACGACTACCTGCTGAGGAACTTCAACCTCTTCCGACTAGAGAGCACATGTAGGTCTCTTGTAGCCAGTTACTTGTTTCTCCAGATTCTTAGCTGTAAGTGAGTTGTAAAGCTGAAAAAAATGTTTTAAATACAATTTATTAAAAAACTATGACGGCCTGGATGGAATTAATTAATTCTAAGCAATTTAAAAAAGCAACATGTTATTGCACACACAGGAATAATACACAGAAATAGAAGTAAGAACATAAAGAAGTGTTCAGATAGTCAGCCTTTAATCTTCATTGCGATTTCTTCCAAGCAACCTTTATGTACAAGAAGCTTGTTTTACACGGAGGATGCATTTAAAGGAAACACAGATATAATTTAAGCTCAATATTTATTCCAAATTAATTCAAAACTCGAGGTGCGACAGACCTATAATAGAGTTCACAAGTTCCTTAGAAACTAAATACTCCTATAAATGTTCCGTCACGTCCGCTGGACTGACGGAAGACCTGGGGAAAGAAACTAACCAAGCTCAATTTTGTATGAATGTAATTATTCTTCCTAAACTAAACCGCAATGTAACTGCAAATGAAACCTAAATACAAGGCGGGTGTGTGCGGCGGATGCAACATGCGAAACCTCTACTTCTGGTTAGGCTGTAAACAGTTACTTAGTTAACACGGTATGTTAATAGCCAGGAACGCACGGGTTTATTATTATTATTGTACACTACGCAGAACATAATCCAAAATAATCAAACAATTTATTAGAAATTCATAGGAAACCCACTCCAGCACAGGATATGAAGTATTTATAGCTCTTAGCAGAATGAAAGCTGGATGAATTAACGCACACACCGAGTCCCTTTACCTTCAGAAAATCCTTTCACTGCAATCCGATGAATATCACTGCAGTGCAATCCAAGTAGGCTGGCACTGAACAACGTTATTTTTTACACATAACTTTCCGCGGTAAAGGCAAGGTTAGGAGCAATGGAGCGATCGCGATGCTGGCCCAGCAACAACTGACTAAGGCCTGGTTTCCACCAAAGCTGAGCGGAGAGGAGATGTGTTTGAATAACCAATCAGATTTCGTTATTTCCACATCTCCTCTTCGCTTAGCTTCGGTGGAAATGGATCGAGCGGAGCGGAGAAGAGATGTCTAATTTTTATATAGCAAGCGAGGCGCGGCTGTGCGAAGATGTGTGTGGCCGGGCGGCGAGCGGCGTGCGAGGCCTCGCGACGGCGCCCGCGCTCCCACTCCCCGCCCCGCTGACGCCCGCGCTTCGCCGCTACGGACGCACAGCTCACATCTCCTCTCCGCTTTGGTGGAAATAGTCAGCCAGCTTCGCAGCTCAGCTCGATACATCTCCTCTCCTCTCCGCTTTGGTGGAAACCGGGCCTAAGCGTCGTCGCGATGCTGCTACTTATAAGCTCGCATTGGAATGAGCTGTCACAAGTATTCCCCTAATAAATAAGTTGTGGTGTTGTAGCAGACTTTTAAATGAGTTGGTATTTTTTGCAGATGAAATTCGACAAGATATTGAAGATGCAGTCTATAGATTGGCACCCTGGTAAGTTATTTCTTTCACACAATTTGATAGACTTACTTACTTTTTGACTTTCTTAATATTTTTGCAAACTATCTCCTTTCCAAATTTCTTTGAGTACTTTGAGCGAGAAAGCGGTACAAACATCCAAATATATTTTCAAATTTATAATATTAGTGTGATATACACATGCAATTCGTCCAAGACGTCAATTTTTTTAATGCATCTAACCACGAGACCTCACGCAACCATTGTGTCCTACCAGGCGATCAGAAGACAAAACCGTGTACTTCGGCGGCTGGGCGCGCATGGCCCACCCCATCCAGAGCTTCGCGGTGGTGGAGGTGGCCAAGCCCAACATAGGCGAGAAGGCGCCATCGCGCGTGCGCGCCGACGTCTGCGTCACGCTGAGTGTGCGCAACGAGATCAAGCACGAGTGGGAGAACCTGAGGAAGCACGACGTCTGCTTCCTCATCACCGTCAGGCCTACACAGGGCATTGGTATGGAGTGTATTCTATAGTCCATTAGAAAATTATTTTTGTTTATTGCTTGTCAGTAGGTTCAAGGCTATCGAGAGGGCTATGCTTGGAGTTTCTCCCCATTGATCAGCCCCACTGACCGCATTGTCAGAGTATTTCTAACATTGATGATTACTAACACGAACTTGCCGAATTTTGAATAAAAACCTGAATCACGCTGCCAATTTCTTTCTCAAAGGTACAAAATACGACTACAGAAGAAGCATGGTGGATCAAGCTGGGATTGTGTACGTGCGAGGGTGCGAGGTGGAGGGGATGCTGGATGCGGCAGGGAGAGTGATAGAGGAGGGCCCGGAGCCCCGGCCGCAGCTGGACGGGGACTCCAGGACCTTCAGGCTGCTGCTTGACCCCAACCAGTACCGACTGGATTTGGATCGCGCGAGCAAGGGAGGGGAGGTATGTTGGAGTCATTCTTGTTACCTTCTCGTGTTATGAAAACTACGCATATTGAGATACAAAACAAAATGTAAACCATCTTGATAAACTTTTTTTATAAATGTGATCAAACAAATTTTGGTCATTAGCAAATGAAACAAAATAAGGTATCATACATAATTGTTTGTATTTTTTCTAAAAAACGTGGATTTTGAGAAAAGACAAGAATTTAACGACTTCCTGTTTACATTTAGTTAAGTACAGCTACAGACAGCTGTTATATTGAATGTAACGTGACAACGGCAGCAGGCGGGGAATGGGAACAAAAACACCCCAAACAAAAAAAAAAAACTAAAACAAAACTAAAACAAAACAAACAACAACAACAGAACAGAACGTTTTCACGACGATTTTACAGACGTGTTTGTCCATTGCGTTGCAAATATATAGGTATAATACGAGGGCTGATTGATAAGTTTCCGAAACGACAAAGAAAAACTTTAGAAATCTATTTAAAATAAATTTATTTCTCAACGTAGTTTCCTTCTACCTCGATGCATTTAGTCCAGCGCTTCTCCAATGCCGTTACACCAGTTTGATAAAATGTTTTCTCCAACCCCTCAAAATACTCGTCCACGGCAACAATGACTTCTTCATTTGATGAAAATCTCTGGCCACCTAACCATTTCTTCAGGTTTGGAAATAAGTGGAAGTCACACGGGGCCAGATCCGGGGAATAGGGTGGATGCGGTAGCAATTCGAACCGCAATTCATGGAGTTTGGCGACTGCAACCATTGACGTGTGTGCAGGTGCGTTGTCATGGTGGAACAAAACTTTTTTCTTGGCCAAATGTGGTCGTTTTTTCTGGATTTCTTCACTTAATTTTTGCAGCAAGCTTGCGTAGTACTCTCCATTTATTGTTTTTCCTTTTTGCAGATAATCCACTAAAATAATCCCTCGAGCATCCCAAAAAACAGTCGCCATCGCTTTGCCGGCCGACAAAACCGTTTTTGCTTTCTTCGGCGCAGTCTTCCGCTCTCAGTCCACTGCTTAGATTGTTCTTTTGTCTCGGGAGTATAATGATGTATCCAGGTTTCATCGACTGTTACATAACGCCGCGAAAACTCGTTAGGATCTCGGTTAAACAGCGCCAAACACTCCGATGAATCGTCCACTCGACGTTGCTTTTGGACAACAGTGAGCAAACGCGGCACCCATCGCGCGCAAAGCTTTTTCATTCCCAAATGTTGGTGCAAAATATTAAAAACGCGTTCAGATGAAATGCTCACCATCTCTGCTATCTCTCGCAACTTCAAGCGCCGATCATTCAATACAATTTTGTGAATTTTTTTGATCATGTCCGGATTCGTGACTTCATTTGGACGGCCAGACCTGTGGGCGTCTTCGCAGCTCTGTCTTCCACGTTTAAAATCCAGTTACCCAGGTGTGAATTGTACTCAATGCAGGAGCAGAATTACCTAAAACACTGTCTAGCTTGGTTTTAATCTGGGTTGCTGTTTTCTGTTTTAAAACGTAAAACTTTATCACCGCACGAATTTCGTTTCTTTCCATTGTTAAGAAAATTTACGACAGAGAAAGTTCTACGTCCTATCAAACAAATTCCACCAGTTCGATTAAATTCAAATTTGGCGTTCTATTTTCAAAAAGATGCCAAAATATAATGTAATAATTTTTTTTTGCGTATCATTTTTTTAAGTTCGTCGTTTCGGCCAGTTATCAATCAGCCCAGGTACATTGCAGAACATTACAAGTAAGAATCCACGCCGGTACTTTCGGTAGCGCTTTAAAATTTTTCGTGCAGAATCTTAGAATATGTATTTATTTAACCTCCGAAACACCTGTGCAAAGCGGAGCAACCAAAGTGAGCTTAACCTTGAACAGCCATTTCAAAAAATAAATAAATCACGAAACATTTTAAAATAATATTATTATGAATTTAGCTGCCTATATGGGAGTATCAAATTAAATATAAAAAATAATGTTTCGATTGATAACGCCAAAAATAGTTTTACCAAATACATTCTGGACGAAAGTAATAAGAACTTTTTTTTATTTTGATACTAAAATTCCAACATTTTTGAGAAATCCATAAGGATTAATATGAATATGGATATTAGCTATTTATGCAACTGTTGCATAATGAGGGGTATTTAACACGAGTGTGGTTTATGAAACGAGCGCAGCGAGTTTCATAAAAGTATACACGAGTGTTAAATACTAATTATGTACAGTTGCATACAATAGTTTATCTACACTCATACAACAAATTTAAATTAAAGACAAAATAAAGTAATCATTGTTTATTGTAATAATTATTGACATTTTGTATGGTACAATTATTAAAGGTTATATTTGCGGATGGAACCGATCCTTCTCGAGCATTTATAGTAGATGTAGATGGGATATATGAATATAAATTCAATGTATTTTTTTCGATGGAATTCAGTATTTGATTCGACACTTGAATCTTGTTGGCTATTGACTCATCAATATATCCCTCTGCTACAGTCGTAGATTTCCATCCACCATGTCTTTTTAAAGTTGTTATATCTCCACCAGAGTCCACTAACAATGTCGCAGACGTCCTGCGAAAGCAGTGCCCCGTAAATAATTCTGGATTGGGAAGATCTAGATAATTTGCAATCACTTTTCCAAGATAACCAAACTTATTAATGCCGATTCTTTGTGTGGTACATTTTCCAGCTTGGAAGTTTAGAAAAACATAAGGGCTGCTGCAGGGATTTGGGCGTAGTTCTATGTATTTTTTACATACTTCGTAATAACAGCCCGTTATAGAGAAAGAGCGGCTTATCTTTGTTTAAGGGTGGCTTTTACCAAATAGTTTTTAAAATTAGCTAAATTTGAATTAACTAATAATCATTAACCCCTAATTGCAATTTAAATTAATTAAAATTAGTAATGTCTTGCACCAAATAGATTTTGTCATTAATTAAGAAATTGTAATTAGAGTCCCTTCTGTGACAATTTTTCTAGAAAATAAACTAAAAAAATAATGTCTATGACTACGAACCTACGTTCCATTTTACGTCAGTAACATTTTTGACTATAGCAATTTAAATTATTTGACAGGTTCCATATAATACCGTACTTCGAAAAGTGTTTGCTTGGTTTGAAACGTGTGCATGGCGGCTAAAAACCGTTGTCTTGACGACTGCAGCAAACAACATCAAAATGACACTTTTGTTAATCGCTATTAGCTTCGTTAATTTGCCATTTTTCTGTAATTAATTTTGACAGCTCACCTAATTGTGATTATGTATGGTGCAATACGTTAAACAATTTTTTAAATTTAAATTTAATTTTAATTTCAATTAGGGGTTTCGTAAAAGTCGCCCTAAGGGTGGCTTTTACCAAATAGTGTTTAAAATTAGCTAAATTTGAATTAACTAATAATAATTAACCCCTAATTGCAATTAAAATTAATTAAAATTAGTAATGTCTTGCACCAAATAGATTTTGTCATTAATTAAGAAATTGTAATTAGAGTCTCTTCTGTGTCAATTTTTGTAGAAAATAAACTAAAAAATAATGTCTATGACTACCAACCTACGTTCCATTTTACGTCAGTAACATTTTTGACTGTAGAAATTTAAATTATTTGACAGGTTCCATACCGTACTTCGAAAATTGTTTGCTTGGTTTGAAACATGTGCATGGCAGCTAAAAACCGTTGTCTTGACGACTGCAGCAAATAACATCAAAATGACACTTTTGTTAATCGCTATTAGCTTAGTTAATTTGCCATTTTTCTGTAATTAATTTTGACAGCTCACCTAATTGTGATTATGTATGGTGCAATACGTTAAACAAAATTTTCTATTTAAATACCATTTTAATTTCAATTAGGGGTTTCGTAAAAGTCGCCCTTAGTGTTGTAAATATTGACTAAAATGGTGGTTTCAAACACTTGTACATCTTTAAACTGAAGATTGTATAACTCCTGTCTTCGGCACGCACCCATTATTCCAAAGATGAGTGCAGTCTGAAACAATATTATGAATAAATAAGGTTTATGTAGATAAGTAGTGTCAATAACATTAAACAATCATAATAAACAATAAGTATCTGCCTACCTTTGAAAAAAGATATAGCTTATCGGGTGCTTCGCTCATAAACTTTTTTATCTGGTCAGGTGAAAAGGTTTTCGACTTTTTCCCTTTGTATCCCTCTGATTTTCTTTTGAGGAAAGCAATTAGCTTTGAATATTTTGTCATGTCAATGTTGTGATGAATTCCCAATGTACTTTTGAGCATTGAGAATTTAGTCCACAAAGTTGGAGATTTTAGTTTTTCTGACATCTCTTGAAAATACGCAAGTAAGTCATTTTCAGAATATGATGTAGTGTTTTTCTTCATTCTCCAATCCATGAATTCTTCATAGGTTTTTTCGTATATGTTCCTTGATTTTTCTGGGAGAAGATTATTTGTCATTTTAGTTGCTGTTTCAAGAATATCCGGGGGTGTCAAATTTTCGTCTATATCACTATCAGTTTCAGACATTTTACTGGGTTTTTAGTAAAAAAACTTGTAATAACGACTTACTTATTACAACGAATAACGAATTACATATTATACAAACTGCATAAGGAAAAATACAAACGTTAATGGCGCGAAAATAAATTTGCAGTAATATCGCACCGCGCATGCGCGCCGCCAAGGTTGCGTTCCGAAACACGCTAGTGTGCTCAAATAGCAAGCATCTGCGTAAAAATTAAAAAAAAAACTTCATTTTGTTACAACTTTGCGATAACGAAATGAAATTTGTATGGATCCTTAGTCACGGCTCCATCGAAAGGTATATCATTTGCTTAGCGTTTCTGATAAGTAAATGAAGGATTTACGACATGAGTGTAGATAAAATATTTTTATGTTCATATTGAAGCCCAGAGATCAAATATTTTGGTTGCTCCACTTTAAGAACACACACTGTTTAAATTCCAGTTTTATTTTCGACGCATATTTTAATATGACAAAATTTATATATGATTTTATAGACATCAACATAGCTTTATTAAAATAACATTTGCCTACGCTTGCCACATATATACAGTGCTTGTTAAAATATCGTCTTACATTCTATTACATATAAAAACGTGTTTTTGTACTTGTGTTGTTAATATGCTATATCGTAATAGCATATTAACATTCTTCATAGGAGATAAAAATCTGCTTTAATATCGAATTCTGGCCGTGCCAATTGGTCAGCACTCAATGGCCCACCTTTTATCGTGTCCTGCTTGTCCTGACTCGTGCTCCCTGGAGGTGCTCATGGAGGCCTCAGATGGAGCAATCAGGGTGGCGACATACTGGGCAAATAAAATATAAAATCTTTGACGAGCCATCGACTCGAAAGAAGAAGAAGAAGCACTCATACTAAGCAAAAGAGTAGAAAAAGTCCTCTCCACTCTCCATTCCGAGCTCGAGATTAATGGCGTTCACGACTTTTTTTTTTTCTAACGCCTACAATATTTTCGAACTGTCTGTTAACCACAGGCCATTAACCTTGGAAAGAATGTTGCAATGAAATGACGTGCGTTCTTTATGTTGCTCTTTGACCCCTTAAATAAGGCTAAAGGCCAAAACGTGAAGATAGCTGTTTCTTGAATGATTGACATGCTTATTCCAGGTCTTAAACTATAGTCTAAATTAATTTTAATAAAATTTTCAATCAGGATGTGTACGAGACGTTCAACATCGTCATGCGTAGAAAGCCGAAGGAGAACAATTTCAAAGCTGTGTTGGAGACTATCAGAGAGCTGATGAACACCGAGTGCGTGGTCCCCGAGTGGCTCCACGACATCGTGCTGGGCTACGGGGACCCAGGACAGGCACATTACACCAGGTATAGTGCCGATAGGTCAAGGATCTGAACGAAATCTTTTAGCATCACCCACTGCCAGAGTCGAGTCGGAGGTGAACCGCGTCTGCGTCAATGTTTTCACTATCTTTGTTTCTCTTTAAGTTCGATATGAAATGAAGAATGGCGGAAGAGCAGCAGCTAGGCGATACACTGCGCGCCCCCGCCTCCGAATCGACTTTGCCCCGACGACGCTACGTATTACTTCTGGGCAGTTTTTGGAACAAATCCTATATATACCTATACAATCTACCAATCTCTTTTAATTAAGCCTCCGAGGCAAGATTCCCATGATTCTTATTGTGTTGCCAGGATGCCGAACGAGATCCCCATACTGGATTTCAATGACACCTTCCTGGATATGGAGCATTTGAGGAACAGCTTCCCAGGATACGAGATCAAGGTCAAGGTCGATGACCCGCGGAAACTCGTCAGACCTTTCAAGTAAGTGTTTCTTATGTCGACCTCATCATCACAACAACGTAAAGACATCGACTGCTGGACAAAGGTCTTTCAAGAATCCAATCCTGCGCTGACCAAATCTAGCGGACTGACTAGATTGTCGGTCCTTGTAGAATTCTGCCTACGCTGCGTCTTTCAGTACATAGTCGCTATTCGAAAACCTTCCTGCCACAGTGGATGCCCGCTCAGCGAACAAAGTGCCCCGCTCACTGCTCCTTCAGTTTAGCAATTCTTCGGGCTATACTAATAATAAATAATAAATTCATTTATTTTCAGGTACAAAGTCCCATAGAATAGCAAATACAATATTAATATAAAATAAAATAATAATTAATTCAATTCAGTGAAATGAAACACATCATGTAAATTAGACTAACAAACTAGTATCAGGTAAATTGTCATAAATTTAAATGCTATGTCGGCAACTTTGACATAAGGACCTTGGACATATGGAATTTCTCATGGAAAAAGATTCGCGTACCGTAAATAAAAGTTGAAAAACGTAGAGCAATCGTAGCAGCAGCGGGGGCGGCGGCCTTGGCCCCGACTCACACTGTCACGCTCTAATCCTTAATTTAAGTTAGTCTGTCCTTTTACCTTTTAAAGATTAAAAAGGGACAGGAGATAGCCATTCTAATATTAGAGCTGTCAAACATCGAATTTGAACCGTATGGCCGTGTCGATTGCACAATTTTAGGGAGCACTTAAAACATGCGACTTAAAATCTCTTAAACTGACAGCTATGCCCTTATTTTAGGTTAACATTCGTTCAAATTAATATCATTCGTTCATCACCTCTCTTTCATTGGTCATAAAAACGAAAAGGATAGCTGGATTTTAAAATTAGAATTAGAGCATGACATCCCGAATCGAGGCCCTTGTCTTGCCAATTTAGATAATTAAAACGGTTGCTATTAAAAAAACTCACTTGAATAAAAACACCATCGTCATCTCGTTAATACTTCTTCAGCTCCGTAGCCTAGTTACTAGTACGTCTTCATACGAAGTTCAAGATCGCGGGTTCGAAACCTGCCGGGGCAAATATTCGTGTGATTGTTAATCTAGATAAGTAAGTACAATTATTATCTGTTTTTCCACTTCGACCTACTAAACATACTTGTCTATTTAAGTAAATAAATATATATATATATATATATATATTTATTATTATTTTATCGGCTGTCTAAGCGACGAGCTCTGTTTAGTTTCAGCATCAGCTAGCTGGGAGTATAAAAAAGTGCTATCGATATAGTATATTAAAAAAAACTATTACAAAAATTCCATATCTATTACTGTTAAATGAGAACTTTACTTTCTTCGCAAGCAGCGCTTGCTGGACTGAAGGCTATCCAAACTGATTGATAAATCTGTTGCTCTTCTTTATAACTGGCTCTATGCTTACGTAATTTTTTAATAGGCTTGATGATCAGTTAACATAATAGATAATGTTGCGTCATAGCGTAGCAGTAGTTCAAATAGTTGGTTTTTTGATAGGACAACTAGCAGTTTACACAAGCTATATTTGTCGATGAGCTCATATTGTTTTACATTGTGTTCATTGGACATTAGAATATCCGTGCGATCGATAAACCATACTTTTTGAATAGAATACTTATTTAAAAGAGAGGCCACGTAAAACTGCGCACGACCGCAGTTGAGGTATGAGATTCAAATATCATACGAAAGTACTTACCTATTATGTAAATTTTAATACGTGTTAACTTTTTTTTTTTTGATATTTTTTATTTGATCTCCTAATTTTATTTTCACTAAATATTTTAAGAGATAATGATTTTTTTGTTTCCATAAACTTCTGATTTTGCAGTTTAAGCATCATACAATTTTTAATTCGTTATTTTACAACAATGAGGAATGATTTCAGGTTGACGTTCGAGAATGTTCTGCGCAAGCAACAGAGTGAGGAGGCGATGGAAGAGGATGAACCCAAGAAGGTGATTGTCGTGGAGCCCCACGTGCAGCCCCGCCGCGGCCCGTACCTCTACAATGAACCCAAGAAGTAAGCTACTTGTATTCGAGAAATAATTAAGAACTATGACGATATGGCCTGGTGATTTGCTGGTTTGGACGCTCACACTTTGAGAGATGCGCGCGCATGATACACGGTTCCTCAGAACTCGCTTTCGTTTTCGTTTCGCACGAACTTGCTGAATGATGACAAATATCTTATAATTTATACACGTAGTCGGGTGTTGTTATCAGAGTTTTTAAGCCGCCAAATAGCCCGTGATCTACGTTTCACGGGAGGATTATAACAAGCGATGTATACAAATCATACATTAATGGAGAATACGAAACGAAACAAGAACCACAACAAAAAAATAGATCAACAATCTGTCACTAAAAAAAAACAGCTGGAAATTTTGTTGAAATATAAATGATACTACTATGATGAGCTGAATCACCTTATCAGCTATCGGAAATCCATTCCTTACATCCGTTACATACTAAACAGTAGTCGAAGTCAGTGGGTCAGGAGCCCAGGGCCGGAGTGAATCGCCCGAGACGGGATATAGAGCGGCGAGCTGAACAAGCTTCCATTGTTGCAGGAACAACATCCTATTCACTCCCACGCAGGTCGAGGCCATCCGCTCCGGGATGCAGCCCGGCTTGACGCTCGTGGTGGGACCTCCTGGAACAGGTAGGTTTCTGAGGACATTCACTCCTTTGATAGATTCAGGTGACTCCATGGTTTATTGAGTAAGAAACGAAAAATATAAATTGATTTTCATATTCATTATGTTATCGTCGAAATCACATCACACAAATACTATAAATGTGAAAATATATTTGGATGTTTGGAAGTTTGTTGAGCTTTAACGCTTTAACTTCTGAACGGATATGGATGAAATTTAGAATTTAGATAGTTTGTACCCTGGAAGCCTGAAACAGTCTTTTTCCCGGGTGGACAGCTAGTAGAGATATAAACCAAAAAGAGACTGAAGAAAGTATGTATAACCCATGCAGATAAAGAATAGATATGAAAATGGCTTCCACTCACATGCTATCTCGCTTACAATCTATCGCTGTCTATACTCACACAGTGAAGTACGCGATGCAAAAAAATAATGATAATAATCAGGGGATGGATTTAGAAACAATTGGAATCGATCGGAAGAAACTGAGCATGTGGGGAGGTTCAGAGGGCTTAACTGAATCCCGCTACATCGATTTAACCTTCAGGAGACTTCGAAAATAAATTAATGAAAATATCAATTTCCTATCATGCCCTTGCTCCTTATTTATTTTATTAATATTTTTTGTCATTATTATTAGTATCATTAATTAATAATAATAATAATAAACCCGTCCCGTCCCGTTTTAAATCATAATAATAAAAAAGAATAATTAGTAATAACAAAAAAAAGTCAGTAGGAAAAATAAAAATCGACTTTTGAGAACTTGTTTTGCCAACCGTACCATAAGTACCCGCCGCCATTTTCATATCTATTCTTTATCTGCACGGGTTATAGGTAATGTCAAGCCTGTGATCGGCCCGACAGCTCAACTCCGGGGCATCAGTCTTATAATCCATTTTAAAAGAAATTTTAAATTATTCTTTTTTGTAATGTCCGCATTTATCACTTTGGTAGAAAAGGCATTTAGGAGCGTTTAAAAAAAATCCTTCTGGTTAGTCTTATTTTGCATATTTTTCACATCTGGAACGATGGATGGTCGTAAAACATGTTTGCTTTTGCTATTTGGCTATTTTAAGATTACTAATTATACACGTTATTTACGTTGCTAAGCCCACGCGATGCCAGGTTGCGTCATTCCAACAGAAAATTATTATAGTAGATATGGCAAACAAAATCATCGATTTTACGGATATAAAACTAAAAATAGAAACAAGTTTCAATAACTTATCACCTAATAATGAAATTAATAATGTAGTACCTAGAGTGTTGTTTTTTTTATTATTATTGTGTTTTTAAGTCGACGACATCTCGACATCTAGAGAGCCGGTTTCTTATGAAATTCATGGGCCTAAGCCAAGTGAATACCATTTGTATTGACCTGCTGATGGGGTGCAGTGATATTTAATTGGTAGGTTTCTAGGAATCTTCGAACAATGCGGTATGTATGTAATATTACAGCCTTCTGTAATATTATTATGATCGCCACGCACGATACAGGCTGGTCTAGTGTGGGGAATTGTAGCAATGTGTATAAGTAGCCTTTGTATTATGTCTTTACACATCAAATTGCAACGAATACAATACAATACAATGCAAATATACTTTATTGACACCAAAAACATAAAACATACAGAACATGATAATTGAAACAATGAAGGTCGACAGACGACCTTGTTGCTAGGGTAGCAATCTATTCCAGGCAACCTTAGGATGCTGGAAAACAATATTTAAAAGTTAAAGCGCTGCGGGTTGGTGGCTAAACTAAATACAAATAATAAGTTACTTAGCACTACATAAAATACTTAGATCATCATTACATAGACTAGAATATAATAAAAATATATAATTATAATATTATAAACTAATATATATATCTATAATAGGAGGAAATAGATGATAGTATTAAGGAGAGTTTCATAGTCTAATGACCTATGGTATTTTATTGTGGGGTCACGCTGCGAATGCTAATAGTATATTTATTTTGCAGAAACGGGCTGTTCGTGCAATTTATAGATTAGGGTCTAGAGTGTCACTGAGGGAAAAGTTTAAAGAAATCAATATTCTGACATTTGTGTCTCAATATATCTATGACAATCTTGTGTATATAAAACGAAATATAAGTAATTTTCAGAAGCACAGTGATATACACAATTTTAATACTAGAAATAAAGACAAGTTGGTTGCTTATGTCAGCCGACTACATAAAATTAGTAATTCTTTTAAAGGCAATTGTATACGCTATTACAATAAGGTCCCTACTGATATTAAAAACTTGCCTTTAGACAAGTTTAAAATAATTATAAAACAGAAATTGTATAAAAAAGGTTACTATAGGATATCTGATTACTTAGAAGACAGATGTCCATGGGAATAGATTGTTTAAATAGCAGGCTTTTTCGATATATAATAAGCATTAATTTTGTAATTGACAATATTTTATTTAAAAAAGGAAACGCAAAAGATGCGACGACTGTGGAGTTTCTTCGGTGAGCTCTTCTCCACAGATTCCGCCATTGTGTTAGTGAACTCACCCAAAAAAATGTAATGACGGATCTAAGTGATGTAATAACATCCTATATTTTGACTTTGAGTAATACTGTATAATAGAACTTTTACTTATTAAGTTACTTTAACTTACTTAATTTTGATCATAACGAGTATATAAATACTCGCATCAATAGTCTAAAATAACATCTATTGTCATGAGCTATTTCCTAAATCAACACCGAACATTGCCCGCTCAGGAAAGACCGACGTCGCCGTGCAGATAATCTCCAACATCTACCACAACTTCCCGTGGCAGCGCACCCTGGTGGTGACGCACAGCAACCAGGCGCTCAACCAGCTGTTCGAGAAGGTGGCCGAGCTGGACGTGGACGAGAGGCATCTGCTGCGTCTCGGACACGGCGAAGAGGCACTGCAGACTGATAAGGACTTCTCTCGGTAATATAACAATAATATTTTTTTTAATTATTATTATTAGTGACACTTCCAGCACATAAACATATCTTAAATAAGTGATATTAAAATTATACATAGCCAATAACGAAGATCACATATTACATTTTATCAAGGGTAGGGGGTTATAAAGCGAAAACAACAAAATTTCGATGTTAGATAGTAGGTACTCGAACCCGGATCTCCTCTGCAATCCGGGTCAGATATATATAGGTACATTTTACCAATTATGCTTCCAAGTTCTGTGGAAGGTCGACGATTTGTCATCGCTTTTTACTTTAATGCTCAGAGTGCATTTCTTTAGGTTGGCGCTATTGTTCATCGTAGAAATAGCGCTATTTAGCTGTGATTTTTAATAACCAGATCTGCTTGAAATAGTTCCATACATTCCGCCACCAGTAATATTAAATTCTTGTAAATGATTTCCCAAAACGCACAAGCAACCTAACCTTTTGCTTTAATTTTTATTTATTTTTATAAACAAACAACAGCAGTTTATATTTTTATTTTTTATTTTATAAAGTAATAATCATAATCGTATCATTTATTGCTTGATGTATATATGTATATGTAATAGTAGGTAGATATTTGATTACTACATTAGCGTAATTGGTGTCATAACAGATTATATGTATTAAAACCACATGGCGAACTGAGTCAGTGACAAACACTGATTTCATCATAAATGAAGTAATTTTATTCATGTGACATCAACTTTATGAATATAGTATTTCCAATGTTTTTAAATGATCTCGCCCCTTTTCTATAATGATATCACCCCTTTACAGTAACCTCTTTCAATTAATGTGGTCTAGTGGTAAGGGCGTCCAGTTCTCGATCCAATGGTTCTGTGTTCGAATTTCATTGTGGACATGATAGTTCATAAACAAAAGTAATTCTGTAACGAGCAGGCTGAATCACCTGTCTTGCTTGAAAAGTAAAATGATTCCATGCTTCGGAAGGAAGTCATATTGTCATATTAGCCATATTATCAGAGTTGTGGTCGCTAACCGACTTCACAAACCTTAGTGTCAGAATTATTCAGGCACCAGTGTCTTCTGATGTGCTATTTTACAGAAATAGTCACAAGAACCATTCAGCTGTTGGCGGCTCAATGACATATGGTTTGTGACGTCAGCCGGACCTTAAGCCTTAATTATGATGAGTCACGACAATGAGTTGTACACAGATACGGGCGCGTGAACTACGTGCTGGCGAAGCGGCTCGAGCTGCTGGAGCAGGTGGGGCGGCTGCAGCGCACGCTGGAGGCGGGCGGGGACGCGGGGGCCACCTGCGAGCTGGCGCACCACTTCCACGTGTATCATGTGAAGCCGCGCTGCCAGGCCTTCCGGGACAGCTGCGCCAAGGAATCGGTAAGCGACAGCTACTCGGAAGATACGCTCTTAAAGTGCGTCACAAACGTGGCTATAACATCGTATGAGAACATGTAAAAGAAGACCTCTTGTCGTCTGCTCAGTGTCGAAGCAGCAAACTTTCGCAGTAACGTGCGTCGCCGTGCTGTAACGTCGAACATTTGATATGTAGTTGTAAAGTGCATCGCAGTGAAGTACATTCGCATTGAATATATTTCGAAGTCTGTTTGTCGCTATAACGAGGTACAGTCCCCATTAATGGGGCAAGTCAATGAAGATTATTGAAACAACCCTTTCTATTAAAGGCCTGGACTTAATCTAGGGCCAAGCGGATGGCTGGTCACTAACTGTCAAATATTGACGAGCCATCTGCTTGTCCCTTGACTTGATATGCATTTTATTGTAGGCAACGAGAGGTCTTGCGTTGACATATTTTAATATATTTTAGGCGCGTCTGTGAAGGGCTTAATAAATAATTTATCGATGAGCACTTTGAACAAATTGTTTCATTCAAATGTGTACAAAAAAAGAATCGAACTTTTGTCAAATGGTTTATAATAATAAAACATATTAGCTAGAACGTCTTTCAGCTTACCGTTGTATGAAGATAAGTTTACTATTTTGTTTTTGTTTTGCGTAGAAACGGAGAATGAATCGACGACGTGATTATTCACAGACATACAGACCAAAGAGTGATGGTATTTGTAGCCGAAAAGCTACTTTCTAACGAAAAAATCTTATTCCCACGGAAAATATTTACTTTATTTTATACCTGTAATTCATAAATTCCCTTTTTCCCCACAGACAGTGGAAACTATTCAAAAGGAGTTTCCTTTCCACGAATTCTTCGACGATGCTCCGAAGCCGCTGTTCCCGGGCAAGTCCTTTGATGAGGACATGGAAATTGCTAAAAGTTGCTTCAGGTATGTATCTGCTTTATCTTGGTATACTCGTCCCATTATTTACACCCATAAAAACTTATTTTAAAATGATCTCTTGTCTAGTAGGAAATAATTCAGCCGCATGTGCTGGCTATTATATACGTCTGTGATTATATTGTTGGCAAACGCACTTGAACCCCTCGATACAATCAGCAAATGAGATAGCTGTATGACAAAGCATGAATGACATGAGAAAACTTCATCGGTGTCAAGCAGCCATCTCTTTTGCTGACTGTACCTGAACTGACAACGAAAGAAGAGTCCGGCCGTTCTTTTGCACAGTGAGTATACACTAGTAGTGAACGTGCCAACCATGAACAAGCTTTCTTTGCTAGTTTTGACCCCGAAAATGATTTTTTAAAAACTTAATTCGAATTTAAATATTTGATTTGATTCGATTTGAGTGTACAAGTGAGTCTTCCCGCAGATACGTGCAGCACATCTTCGAGGAGCTGGAGGAGTTCCGCGCGTTCGAGCTGTTGCGCTCGGGCCTGGACCGGTCCAAGTACCTGCTGGTGAAGGAGGCCAAGATCATCGCCATGACCTGCACGCACGCCGCGCTCAAGCGCTCCGAGCTCGTGCAGATGGGTACGGCTACTGCTGCATTCTATTACATCTCATCCACTAAAGTGCACTGCTGAACTAGGCCTCTCCAATCGCACTCCAGCGCGACCGGTCCATAGCCACCTGCATCCAACGAGACTCAGCGATTACATCTATTCATGTCTTTATTGTCCTATTTATTTTAGGGTTTAAAAAGTATTATGAGTCCTACGGTGCCCGGTGTACGGTGCAGTTTCGAAGAATCGGCGCCGGAGAAGCGGGCTGATGTGAGCCTGACTGACGTTTCAACCCCGCACTCAGTGCGCGCGGCTACTCGTACTTCACTACACTTTGAATCCTCATTTCCTTATGTTATGCATACGGCCGAGATTTGCAATACTCTACCTGCGACTGCATGCCCAATACAGCTTTGAAAATTGCTTACAACTTAGATTTTTTTAAGGCAAGACTGGACGGGCATTTTTGGGTGACACCTTCGGTCTCATCTTGCTCGGGGCGGCCCTGTTGGGCCTAATTATTACTATGAGTAAGCCCATTATTAAAAAAAAAACTATGTTATTACGTCTAAATAAACCTGCAGAGCTATGAATAATGTCTGGCACAAGAGTCATCATAAAATGGTATCCTTCCACAGGTTTCAAATACGATAACATCCTTATGGAGGAGTCGGCTCAGATCCTGGAGATCGAAACGTTCATCCCGCTGCTGCTGCAGAACCCTCAGGATGGGCGGTCGCGGCTCAAGCGCTGGATCATGATCGGAGATCACCACCAGCTGCCGCCCGTCGTCAAGAACATGGCCTTCCAGAAGTACTGCAACATGGAGCAGAGCCTCTTCACCAGGATGGTGCGGTTAGGCGTGCCATATGTGGAGCTGGACGCCCAGGGACGAGCCAGGCCCAGGTTAGCTATCTCAAACGTCCACTGCTGGGTAAGGTCTCCCCAATCGCTGTCTTCGTTCGTACTTCGAAAGGCTAAAAAAGTTAGTCCCCGTAATATTGTCTATATAGGTAAAAGTAGTCGTTTCACGAGCCAAGTCACAAGTTTTATGTGGTCAATAACTCTACCAAGGTTTGTTATCGATCTTATCGTACTTACTACCCAGTCCGCCGTGTGGTGACGGCAGAGTAGAATACATTTGTCACCAAACCCTACTCTTCCCGTTGGTGTCGTAAGAGGCGACTTAGGGACTACACATTGAACAGGGAACGGGCAGCAGCGCTCTCTGATACAGTAACCTTTTAATCTGCGATCTCCAACCTGCCTGCCAAGCGTGGAGATTATGGCAAAACCCTTCAAATCAAATGCACTGCTGGACTGTAACGGGCCGTTGATTTGATTTGACTACCCAGTACTGCTGATATAACTATGAAGAGGATATAATTATAAGGCTAGGAAATGGCATGTCTATTTAGTTTACGTAATGTAAACATTCCGTTTTGTTGAGCGCTTGTAAAAAGTTTGCGATTTCTGGAATGGTCTTATGTATCTGTTGACGATAAGCGTCCTTACTCCATTATCTTAGCAAATTAGATATCCTAACACCGGATAAAACAAAATTCTTAACCGCTATAGATACATGCCTTCTTAACCAGTAGGCACTTTCCACACGACCTTGGTTCTTGTATAGCTTAATGTCTATGTCTATAAAAAGGAACATTTGAGTCAATCTATTCAAACGACCAATCTGCGCCATATTGGCGTCTCAAGGACGGGGTTCTAGTATTTATATTTTATGTCTAATGGGTTTTCCAAGTCTGGAATCGATCGTAACTCTGCTTCTGTAAACTGCGGCTACAGTAGTGTTTACATATTTTCTCAAGTGGGGATTTCAAAATAACTGGAATGCCACGACTTTAAAATTAGATTATCTGACGTCTTTCTTCGGGGAAACCGTGTGAAATATCAAAACATGTTATGATACATTTTGATCCCGCAAATATCCAGATTCATTGCTGCGCCTTGTTTTTTACGACGAATTCTTAATAAAGAAATATCTATGTAAAAGATTATTAGTTGAAATGAGTGGGCTGAGTACATAAATAAATCTAAATTCCCTATCGCGCTTTTTTATACATACTGTACCTTTTACCACCTTCAATAACGACCTGCTCATGAAATATTAATACGTCGTAAACCATAAGAATAACAATAACCCGTAACTTGCTCATTATTATGAGTACCTACATCACTCCCTATCAAGATTCGATTCTCTGGCCGGGAATCGACCCCGAGTCCGTTGACAAAATGACAATGATGCTGATGGATGACCATGATAACTGTTTTATACTGGTCTGGTAGTAAAACATTAGAATGCACCAGGAAAGACCTGTGTTGTAATATTGTCGTAACCAATGTGTGTTACATTTTTGAATATCTTAAAACCTATGCTCGCCGGTTGTGGTTTCAATCTAGCCTACGCGCCACCTGAGGTTCTGTTCATAATACGGTGTAATCATAATTATTACGATACATATCTGTTTGTCCAGCATCTGCAACTTGTACCGCTGGCGTTACCGCGCGCTCGGGGACCTGGGCCACGTGGTGCGCCTGCCGGAGTACCGCGCGGCCAACGCGGGCTTGAGACACGACTTCCAGCTCATCAACGTGGAAGACTTCAACGGCGCCGGCGAGTCCGAGCCCAGCCCCTATTTCTACCAGGTAAACGAGCTCTAAAACGAATCTAAAACACAGGCCCCCCAGGCCCCCCAGGCTATAAAGATATAGGAAGTTATGGTGCCCGGCAGACATCTTGCAAACGTGGCAAAAAATCTGCCAAAAGAACTCAACAAAACTCGCATCTTTTGTTTTTTTAATAGTTGTTAAGTTCGCAATGTTGTACAGTCATAGACCAAAACGATTATAATGTAACGTAGTTGTGACATTTCGAGTAGCGTGATTTATGCTTATCGTGTGTCAACTGCTAATTATTCAATTAAAATCGTGTCACGGGATTCGGAATATTTATTATTCAAGCTGGGGTAGTAAATTCATCAACGTAAAAGTCGTAATATGCATAACAATAAAAACAGTTCTGTCACCTTCACATGAATTTATTAGCCATAAATCTTTGTTTACGGACATCTTCGTTAAATTTTTGTATCGTTCCACTTTCATTCCATTAATAGATCTGCGTATTCGTTTTGTCTTTCCATTTAAAACAGATCGTTTATTGGTGCAAAATAATATTTATGTTGTCGAGCGGATAAAAACTACTATTTGTCTGTGGATGTTATCCACATGATGATAAACGCGCATGCAGTGCCATCCATAACTTACAATTTCCCGAATTTCGCAGAACCTGGCAGAAGCAGAATACGTGGTGGCAGTATTCATGTACATGCGCCTAGTGGGGTGGCCAGCAGAACGCATCTCCATACTTACCACTTACAACGGACAGAAACATCTCATACGGGACGTCATCGACAAGCGATGTGCCGACAATCCGCTTATTGGTAGACCGCATAAGGTACGTAATTATCATAAGTATTCAGCGAAACCTTAAAACCGTAACGGTAAGAAGCAAAAAAGAAAACCGACTACTAAGTCCTTTATCCAGGACGAGCTTGTGGCCAGTAAACTCGCTAGTTCATAGTCTATTTCGGAGAAATCGCTGCTGTGGATTTGCCACGGCTGAACTGGGGGCCGTTTCACGAAGCTACAAGTTACAAATTACAAGTACAATTCGATGTACATTGCGTAGACGATTAGATAAAACGATAAGCGCTTACAGTTTAGGCGAATTGACTACGCAATTTATAAAAAATTGTAACTTGTTGCTTCGTGAAACGGGGTCCTGGAATACGCACCGGTTGGCAAATCCAAGGAGATCATTTGCCATTGGTATACTCCGCAACACAAATCTGCGCGTGCAAGTTGCCCATTTCTGACTAATTTTTACTTACTTTACGACCTACAAACGCCATACTCAACAAATGTCATCATCATAAAAAAAATGACAAAATACGTCAAATGCTGGACAAAGGCCCCCAAGGATCTCCGCAACAATCAATATCATAAATATCAACAGCTCATATATGTTTCCACCGAGGAGCTCGAGCCTACCCTAATTAGGGCGATCAGGCCTTAGTCGACCATGATGGCCTTTTTTTGTGTATCTTTGAATTGTTCGCACGATGTTTTCCTTAACCGATACGCCCCTTCCAGGTGACAACGGTGGACAAGTACCAGGGCCAGCAGAACGACGTGGCGCTGGTGTCGCTGGTGCGCACGCGCGCGGTGGGGCACGTGCGCGACTTGCGCCGGCTCATCGTGGCGGCGTCCCGAGCCCGGCTCGGCCTCTACATCTTCGCCCGGGCCAACCTCTTCCGGAACTGCTTCGAGTTACAGCCCACTTTTAATCAGGTAACATAGCGGTGATTTAACTTCACAGTGTACTAGAAAATGGCGGTTATTAATACGCTATTAACTTGCGACAATTTAACTCCAGAGAAAATTGTGATAAAGTTACAATATAATTATTATTATTTTTGAGTTAGGATAACGCTTATTTAGAAACTATTTTTGTGCTCCTAGGTTTTGCCGTACGCAGAACGACACATACCCAAGACTCTTAGAGCCTTGGCCATTGTGTTTTCTACATGTGTTCGCCACGTTAGCTCTTTATCTAAGGTTACTCCTAGATATTTCACTTCTGTGGCCCATTGTAGTTCTGTACCAAAAATTTAATAAAATAAAATAATTACTGCCTTGTTTGGATTGATGGAGAGGTAATTACCATCACACCATCTCTCCACTTTCCTGAGGGTCTTCTGGGCCAGGCCGCTGCCCGTATCCAGGAATTTGCCGTTTACTAGTAAGACTATGTCTTCGGAATAACCCACGGCTAGATAAGGTCCCTCGTTTGTCTTCGTCCTTGGTTGTCGTAAGGATCTGTAACCATACCAGTTTCAAGTAAAGTTCGCACTAGCCCATCGCATTGTCGTTTTAATCGCATTGTAAGGTCAGTAGGTATAATTCCAGTGCACGTTGTGTGACGGTATCGTTATTCCAGCTGCTGGAGCGTCCACTGGAGCTGGAGCTTGTCCCGGGCGAAAGGTACCCGTGCCAGCGCGTGTGCGCAGCCAACGTGCCCGCCGCGCTGCTGCTGCGCGTCACCGACATGCCGCACATGGCGCGCTACGTCTACGACATGTACCTGGATATCGTTCAAAATACTGCCGCGCTGCAAGAGGTGAGTAATGTCTTGCATACGACATGTAGGGGGGTAAACCTGGGTCATTGTTCCGCCAATGTGCCCGCCGCGCTGCAAGAGGTGAGTATAGTCTAGCATAAGACATGTAGGGGGGTAAACCTGGGTCATTGTTCCGCCAATGTGCCCGCCGCGCTGCAAGAGGTGAGTATAGTCTAACATAAGACATGTAGGGGGGTAAACCTGGGTCATTGTTCCGCCAATGTGCCCGCCGCGCTGCAAGAGGTGAGTATAGTCTAGCATACGACTTGTAGGGGGGGTACACCTGGGTCATTGTCCCGTCATTGTGCCCGCCGCGCTGCAAGACGTGAGTATAGTCTAGCATAAGACATGTAGGGGGGTAAACCTGGGTCATTGTTCCGCCAATGTGCCCGCCGCGCTGCAAGAGGTGAGTATAGTCTAGCATACGACTTGTAGGGGGGGTACACCTGGGTCATTGTCCCGTCATTGTGCCCGCCGCGCTGCAAGAGGTGAGTATAGTCTAGCATAAGACATGTAGGGGGGTAAACCTGGGTCATTGTTCCGCCAATGTGCCCGCCGCGCTGCAAGAGGTGAGTATAGTCTAGCATAAGACATGTAGGGGGGTAAACCTGGGTCATTGTTCCGCCAATGTGCCCGCCGCGCTGCAAGAGGTGAGTATAGTCTAACATAAGACATGTAGGGGGGTAAACCTGGGTCATTGTTCCGCCAATGTGCCCGCCGCGCTGCAAGAGGTGAGTATAGTCTAGCATACGACTTGTAGGGGGGGTACACCTGGGTCATTGTCCCGTCATTGTGCCCGCCGCGCTGCAAGACGTGAGTATAGTCTAGCATAAGACATGTAGGGGGGTAAACCTGGGTCATTGTTCCGCCAATGTGCCCGCCGCGCTGCAAGAGGTGAGTATAGTCTAGCATACGACTTGTAGGGGGGGTACACCTGGGTCATTGTCCCGTCATTGTGCCCGCCGCGCTGCAAGAGGTGAGTATAGTCTAGCATAAGACATGTAGGGGGGTAAACCTGGGTCATTGTTCCGCCAATGTGCCCGCCGCGCTGCAAGAGGTGAGTATAGTCTAGCATAAGACATGTAGGGGGGTAAACCTGGGTCATTGTTCCGCCAATGTGCCCGCCGCGCTGCAAGAGGTGAGTATAGTCTAACATAAGACATGTAGGGGGGTAAACCTGGGTCATTGTTCCGCCAATGTGCCCGCCGCGCTGCAAGAGGTGAGTATAGTCTAGCATACGACTTGTAGGGGGGGTACACCTGGGTCATTGTCCCGTCATTGTGCCCGCCGCGCTGCAAGACGTGAGTATAGTCTAGCATAAGACATGTAGGGGGGTAAACCTGGGTCATTGTTCCGCCAATGTGCCCGCCGCGCTGCAAGAGGTGAGTATAGTCTAGCATACGACTTGTAGGGGGGGTACACCTGGGTCATTGTCCCGTCATTGTGCCCGCCGCGCTGCAAGAGGTGAGTATAGTCTAGCATAAGACATGTAGGGGGGTAAACCTGGGTCATTGTTCCGCCAATGTGCCCGCCGCGCTGCAAGAGGTGAGTATAGTCTAGCATAAGACATGTAGGGGGGTAAACCTGGGTCATTGTTCCGCCAATGTGCCCGCCGCGCTGCAAGAGGTGAGTATAGTCTAACATAAGACATGTAGGGGGGTAAACCTGGGTCATTGTTCCGCCAATGTGCCCGCCGCGCTGCAAGAGGTGAGTATAGTCTAGCATACGACTTGTAGGGGGGGTACACCTGGGTCATTGTCCCGTCATTGTGCCCGCCGCGCTGCAAGACGTGAGTATAGTCTAGCATAAGACATGTAGGGGGGTAAACCTGGGTCATTGTTCCGCCAATGTGCCCGCCGCGCTGCAAGAGGTGAGTATAGTCTAGCATACGACTTGTAGGGGGGGTACACCTGGGTCATTGTCCCGTCATTGTGCCCGCCGCGCTGCAAGAGGTGAGTATAGTCTAGCATAAGACATGTAGGGGGGTAAACCTGGGTCATTGTTCCGCCAATGTGCCCGCCGCGCTGCAAGAGGTGAGTATAGTCTAGCATAAGACATGTAGGGGGGTAAACCTGGGTCATTGTTCCGCCAATGTGCCCGCCGCGCTGCAAGAGGTGAGTATAGTCTAACATAAGACATGTAGGGGGGTAAACCTGGGTCATTGTTCCGCCAATGTGCCCGCCGCGCTGCAAGAGGTGAGTATAGTCTAGCATACGACTTGTAGGGGGGGTACACCTGGGTCATTGTCCCGTCATTGTGCCCGCCGCGCTGCAAGACGTGAGTATAGTCTAGCATAAGACATGTAGGGGGGTAAACCTGGGTCATTGTTCCGCCAATGTGCCCGCCGCGCTGCAAGAGGTGAGTATAGTCTAGCATACGACTTGTAGGGGGGGTACACCTGGGTCATTGTCCCGTCATTGTGCCCGCCGCGCTGCAAGAGGTGAGTATAGTCTAGCATAAGACATGTAGGGGGGTAAACCTGGGTCATTGTTCCGCCAATGTGCCCGCCGCGCTGCAAGAGGTGAGTATAGTCTAGCATAAGACATGTAGGGGGGTAAACCTGGGTCATTGTTCCGCCAATGTGCCCGCCGCGCTGCAAGAGGTGAGTATAGTCTAACATAAGACATGTAGGGGGGTAAACCTGGGTCATTGTTCCGCCAATGTGCCCGCCGCGCTGCAAGAGGTGAGTATAGTCTAGCATACGACTTGTAGGGGGGGTACACCTGGGTCATTGTCCCGCCAGTGTGGCCGCCGCGCTGCAAGAGGTGAGTATAGTCTAGCATACGACATGTAGGGGGGGGTACACCTGGGTCATTGTCCCGCCAGTGTGCCCGCCGCGCTGAAAGAGGTGAGTAAAGTCTAGCATAAGACTTGTAGGGGGGTAAACCTGGGTCATTGTCCCGCCAGTGTGCCCGCCGCGCTGCAAGAGGTGAGTAAAGTCTAGCATAAGACTTGTAGGGGGGTAAACCTGGGTCATTGTCCCGCCAGTGTGCCCGCCGCGCTGCAAGAGGTGAGTAAAGTCTAGCATAAGACTTGTAGGGGGGTAAACCTGGGTCATTGTCCCGCCAGTGTGCCCGCCGCGCTGCAAGAGGTGAGTAAAATCTAGCATAAGACTTGTAGGGGGGTAAACATGGGTCATTGTCCCGCCAGTGTGCCCGCCGCGCTGCAAGAGGTGAGTAAAGTCTAGCATAAGACTTGTAGGGGGGTAAACCTGGGTCATTGTCCCGCCAGTGTGCCCGCCGCGCTGCAAGAGGTGAGTACAGTCTAGCATAAGACTTGTAGGGGGGTAAACCTGGGTCATTGTCCCGCCAGTGTGCCCGCCGCGCTGCAAGAGGTGAGTACAGTCTAGCATAAGACTTGTAGGGGGGTAAACCTGGGTCATTGTCCCGCCAGTGTGCCCGCCGCGCTGCAAGAGGTGAGTACAGTCTAGCATAAGACTTGTAGGGGGGTAAACCTGGGTCATTGTCCCGCCAATGTGCCCGCCGCGCTGCAAGAGGTGAGTACAGTCTAGCGTAAGACTTGTAGGGGGGTAAACCTGGGTCATTGTCCCGCCAATGTGCCCGCCGCGCTGCAAGAGGTGAGTACAGTCTAGCATAAGACTTGTAGGGGGGTAAACCTGGGTCATTGTCCCGCCAGTGTGCCCGCCGCGCTGCAAGAGGTGAGTACAGTCTAGCATAAGACTTGTAGGGGGGTAAACCTGGGTCATTGTCCCGCCAATGTGCCCGCCGCGCTGCAAGAGGTGAGTATAGTCTAGCAAGGGCCAGCCCTGTATCTAGGAGGGGCGAACCAGGGTCCACGACATGCCGCACATAGTGCTACTTCTACGATATGTACCAAGATATCGTGCAAGACACTGTCGCATTTCATGAGGTGAGTGTAGACAAGCTTACGACTTGTTTGATTTTAACTTGGAATCATAATCCGAATTGTATTAGAAACAAACTGTAATATAAGGCTTGGATTCACTCGCTGCAGACTATCGTATCGACACAATACGACGGTGCTACGCTCTCTTTCCCACCTACGTAGAGTTATATGCATACGGTGCAAAATCAAAAGACCGATTTTTTGTATCACCTCCGCGCATGTCTAGTGCCGAAAAAGTATGCGAGTTCTATTACGGGGAAAAGAATCGGCAATGACAACTTCAATGCAAGCTTAGTTCTTTTTTACTAAGCCTGTTTTGTGTTGTTTTTGCTTTGCTAATGAGCGAAGCAAGTATAAATCCTATCTAACATCAACTATTCTTTCCTACCCTATGCTTCGATTTAAAACACAACTTAAACTGAATTATTAAAATGAGCTTATCTCCCTTCAGCGCCTGCCCAACCGCGGCTCGTGGTCGGCCCCGGGCGCGGCGGCGTCGGCCCGGTCGCGGGACCCCGAGCGCTTCGTGGCGGCGCACCCGGGCGGAGACGACGACGACGAGGACGCCCCCGCCGCCCCCGCCCCCGCCGCGCCCTCCTTCACGCCCACGCAGATCGTCAACGAGATCGACGAGCCCATGGAGTAGTGTAAGCCTAAGTGTTGAAACGTCTTCGGAATAAAATATTACTTATGTGAAACTATCTTTTAATTTTGTACCGCCGCCGCGGTTATTCCCTAGAAGGAATTTACTTATTTCTGAATTTTAAATTACGTTGATAGTAGGTTAAAAATAAAGTCCTCATTTTTTATTCTCTCCATAAATAGTAGATTTTACAACAAGTGCACAAAACGAACCATTTTTATCCGAGACTTTGAGCATGCTGATAGTAATGTAATGTAGCATGTGTAGTAATGTGCATTACCTATTGTTAACCTTTTTTGAACAAATAAATAAATTACAAATTACAAATGTCGAGGATAAAATGGTTTTGTGGACGAGTTATAAACTCTGCTTTTCACTTCGATTGCGAGGAAATAAAACAGTAGTATAACCATGGGTATAACATAACATTTCTTTAATTAACCAATTTACAAAATTATCGTAAACTTGTGAGATATTTTTCCCGAGACTTTGGCGGTAATATCTGTTGCACAACTCTCTGTGCATTAATTTCCATAAGCGTATTAGGAGAGAATGTTAAATCCTCTTCTTCACTGGACATTTTTAACAATTTTAGCAAATTGAATAAATTAATAAACGCACGAAAAAACAAGAGCTGTTTCCCGCCGCTTAATATATTTTTTTATCTTACGATATTGATATTAAGCTTGGGCTGCAGACCTATACAGCTTACTATTAAATTAATTTTGTAATAATAATTTTCTTAAATTAATTAAGTGAAAAAAATATATTTAGAAACACGTAAATATCTTCGAAATTAAAGCACAATAAAAGAACATAATTTTAATCGTTTTGCCGCCTTGCAAAATACTATTATATGTTGAGTGATTAAATAAGATTAGATTTAGTGGGAACTAAAAGCTTCTTGAATTTTTTCATTTATATTTTTCCCTATGACTATTTTGAAAATTTCCCATCGGATTGAAATTTCCATCAAATTTTGCTTAAACTGTTCGTCTAACCATGGAATGGACCCAAATTGACGAAATATAAAATGTGGGCATTCAAAAAGCAAATATCTCGAACACTAAAGCGAAAGACAATTTTGCGAAAAATATCAACAACACATATAAATACAAATATTTGTTTAATTTGCTTATAGTTTATTTATGATATAATAGAAAGGGAATAAATGTGGCCCAAGAGTAGACAAAAAACGAGGGCTTAACTTGCAACATCCTATGGCTGGTGGAGTTTGCCATAAATAAATTATTCAGTTCCACCATTGTTTAATTTCTACTCGTACAATGACTTTAATTCAAGTTTACAATAAAATTGATTAATAAAACTGTTTAAAAATATTAAAATATGGAGTTTTTAAAAATTATGTACATTTCTATCTACTTAATATTCTATTGAGGATTTAGACACTAGACATAATTTACTTCACTATAAATACACAGCAAAATATGCATACCTATTAAAAAATCTAAACTAAAGTCTTCTGGTCAATTTTCGACCTTTCTACTCACACACACTAAAATAAGGAGAGCTAAGTGTTGCGCTTAACAACTTCCTCAGTTTGTTTGTTTTTGACATGACTACACACGAAGAATACATTCGCCCACTACCAGTTCAGGGGATCGGACTGTTCCTTAATTTACCATATTGTACCATATTTTATTTTAAAATATAGATTAGTAGCAGACGATTCGTGAAAAAAGAAACAGAATCGGTTGAAAAACGAATTTACAGTGATTTTTTAAAGTTTAAATATGTCTGTCTCTTTCAAAAACGATTTTTTGTATGGAGATTATATGGCGTTAGTAACAAATTACGCCACAAGTGGGTATGTGCCTCTCTGTCTAATCTTGAATTTCAAACCTTTATAACTCGGTCAATTTTGAAGATAGAGCAAACATTCTTTTAGTGTTCGATAGCAGAAACTAAGAAATTTGGATTTATAAAATTTAAAAAAAGTAGTCCGATACCCTATTGAAAAGGTTTGGCTCAGTCTCATTTTCAATCACCTACGACAAGTATTTTTTATGCAGATACAATCTCATTTATCTAACTTCAGGTAGGGTGGCTCGGCACTGGTAATATTATGTATGTATTGAGTTTTCTCTTCAGGTTTGTCATCCTCTTGTGTGCGTAACAGGACTAACACTATGAAGATCCATAAGCCTTGGAGGGCGTTGAATAGGTCGATTATCTCCCTGGAAAATAAAAGAAGTCTTGATAAGTATCAATGTATCTTAATACAAATGTCAAATCAGACGATGGCAGATTTTTAAAGAGAGAAGATAGGCATAACGACAATAAAATTATGTCAATAAAAATTATAAAAAAAAAATTGAATTATTTTGAACATGTCATAACCCATTTTTGTCATGTCATACTCTTCTTCGTCCTAGCGTTTTCCCAGCCTAGTGCTGGGGTCCGCTTTCCTACTCAGTCTTTTCCACTTTGCCCGGTCTTCGGCATCCTTAGGTGGGAGATTGTTCTCTTCCATATCCGCTTTCACGACGTCCAGCCGCGCTTTTTAGGCCTACCACGTGATCTAGTGCCCTGGACAGTGAGGTCGAGGCATCTTTTTCCTACGTAGTCTGACGGTCTGCGGCTTATATGGCCATACTATCGGAAGCGACTTTCCTGAAGCTTACCGCTACGTCACGGACTCCGAGACTGCCACGGATGGTTTATTCCCGTATGCCACCCCCTAGCTTGCCACCCCCCTATGTTCGCCACCCCCAACTGTTCGCCACCCCCAACTGTTGGCCACCAGGGTGGCCAACGCCACTAAATTAGTTTTGTATGCCACCCCCGAATATTTTTTATTTTTATATTGTTTTTTTTTATCGATAGTCCCCTAATGTCGAATCCGTTGCTAGAGTGAAAACAAGTGGCCGTCAAAATGGCTTTTTAGTTATTAAACCGATTGCTTTCAAAATCGATATCTGACGGACCGCGCGGTCTCTGACGTCGAATCCGTTGCCAGAACGAAAACAAGTTGGCAGCCATCTTGAAGTTTAAATTATTTAACCGATTGCTTTTAAAATCGATATCTGACGGTCCACGCGGTCTCTGACGTCGAATTCGTTGCCAGAATGAAAACAAGTGGCCGCCATCTTGAACTTTTTAGTTATTAAACCGATTGCTTTCAAAATCGATATCTGACGGTCCGCGCGGTCTCTGACGTCGAATCCGTTGCCAGAACGAAAACAAGTGGCCGCCATTTTGAACTTTTTAGTTGTTAAACCGATTGCTTTCAAAATCGATATCTGACGGTCCGCGCGGTCTCTGACGTCGAATCCGTTGTCAGAATGAAAACAAGTGGCCGCCATCTTGAACTTTTTAGTTGTTAAACCGATTGCTTTCAAAATCGATATCTGACGGTCCGCGCGGTCTCTGACGTCGAATCCGTTGTCAGAATGAAAACAAGTGGCCGCCATCTTGAACTTTTTAGTTGTTAAACCGATTGCTTTCAAAATCGATATCTGACGGTCCGCGCGGTCTCTGACGTCGAATCCGTTGCCAGAATGAAAACAAGTTGCCGCCATCTTGGATTTTTGTAATTTTTAGCATTGCGTTGTTGTTTTTTTGTCAAATTAGTGTCTCAAACCGAGTTTCACCGAAATCGGTTCATAAACAAAAAAGTTGGCCGCCATCTTGGATTTTTGTACTTTTTATCATTGCGTTGTTGTTTTTTTATCAAATTGGTGTCTCAAACCGAGTTTCACTGAAATCGGTCCATAAACAAAAAAGTTGGCCGCCATCTTGGATTTTGTAATTTTTAGCTTTGTGTTGTTGTTTTTTTGTCAAATTAGTGTCTCAGACCGAGTTTCACAGAAATCGGTCCATAAACAAAAAAGTTGGCCGCCATCTTGGATTTTTGTAATTTTTATAATTGCGTTGTTTTTTTGTTAAAACAGTGTCCCAAACCGAGTCTCACCGAAATCGGTTCATAAACAAAAAAGATGGTCGCCATCTTGGATTTTTGTCATTTTTATCATTGCGTTTTAGTTTTTTTGTCAAAATAGTATCTCAAACCGAGTTTCACCGAAATAGGTCCAAAAACAAAAAAGTTGGCCGCCATCTTGAATTTTTGTTTTTTTTTTTATAATTGCGTTGTTGTTTTTTTGACAAAATGGTGTCTCAAACCGAGTTTCACCGCAATTGGTCTATAAACAAAAAAGTTGGCCGCCATCTCGGATTTTAGTTTTTTTTTTACATTGCGGTGGTGTCTTCTTGTTAAAATAACGATATAATTATAAATTATATAACCCTCCTTTTGACTTCTCCACCCGCAATCGTATTGTTGGTTAGTGGCGTTGGCCACCCCGGTGGCAAGCTAGGGGGTGGCATACGGGAATAAACCCCTCGGATGTGTTCGTTATGAATTCGATCTAATCGCATAACGCCACACATCCATGGCAACATCTTCATTTCCGTGACGCTGCTAGACATATCTTCCGAGGACAGGCCAGGTCTCGCTGCCGTATAGTAGGACTGGTCGGATGATCCTCTTGTACACAAGGCCCTTTAGCTTCATACTACTTAAGAAAAATCTGAAAAAATACAAAACATATCCTGCATAATCTGCATTATATTTCAAAATACATACCAAGCTAAGTGCGGGGACGTTAGTGAGCTGATCATCTCGAAGATCCAAGGGATGCCCATCACGACGAACAACTGCACACACTTCGCGAACCTGGGAACAACAAGATTTAATTAATAAGATTAGTTCGCCGCCAGCTGCCCATAATTCATAATCATATCGGATAAATTATAATATAACAAAAATTGAGGGCGCTGAACGGATATAAATGGCAGCACTAATGAACACTAGTTCAATCTTCAGCCAATAACTGCCACTTTCTGTAGTTATCCAATCAACTACTACTGGTTTTTTTATAGCACAAAGTCAACTACGTCTTTTTTTTTGTTATGTATTTACTAGTTGAGTTTTGTGTCGGTGTCAATTCAATTCAATTCATTTTTTTTTAATAAATGGCGTAACATTCAACCAATTATTTTACTTTTGACAGTTCGAGTACTAGTCAAGAGCGTTACTTATTCGATTTTTCTATCAATCGACTAGTCAAAAAATTTTAGCATGCCCCATTGCGCACAGAGACCTTATTTTTTTTTTGTTTCGCTTCTGCTCTGCATAAAAGAGGAAATCATCATCATATTTATTTCAAAAACAGTACAATCTATAGATTGTTTTTTGTTGTGATTGTGTTTTGTTGCGAGCACTACTTTGCATATATGCAAAGTAGTGCTCGCAACAAAACACTCAAGAATTATATTTAAGTATGATCCGCCGTGTGGTGACGGCAGAGTAGAATACATTTGTCACCAACCCCTACTCTTCCCGTGGGTGTCGTAAGAGGCGACTTAGGGACTACACATTGAACAGGGAACGGGCAGCAGCGCTCTCTGATACAGTAACCTTTTAATCTGCGATCTCCAACCCGCCTGCCAAGCGTGAAGATTATGGCAAAACCCTCCACTTAAGTGGAGGAGGCTCATAGTCCAGCAGTGGACTGTAACGGGTTGTTGATTTTTTTGATTTGATGATTAAAATAACGGACTGAGTACTCACTTCCGTCGAAGCTCGACGTGGGAGTGCGCGCCGCTCCAGCAGACCGAGCTGGTGATGACGGCGAACACGATGATGTTGACCGCGGTCAGCACAGACATCACGCTGTACATGTACTCCCATTGCTGGGACACATCTGGAACAAGCATTATTTATTTATAATGTATTCAAATTCAATACTGAATTTCTTGATTGAACTTCTTCGCAGGAGTGTGCAGGTTTCATCACGATGCTTTCCTTTACCGTAAGAGCGTCGAATAAACGTACATATGAAATCAAAATTCGATAACACATTGGTACGTGAAAACACAGGATCGAACCCGCATCTCCCGAACGGGAGGCAGCGGCCCTAGCCACTAGACCACCGATGGTTGTGTGTGAAGTCGACCAACCCGCACTGGGCCGGCGCGGCGTGGTCGACTAAGGCCTAATCGCCCCAATTCAGGGTAGGCTCGAGCCCCTCAGTGGGGACGTATATGAGCTGTTGGTGTATTCAAAACAAGATTTACGCTACAAGTTTTTGTGCAGCGTAATGTAAAAATGTAAAAATATTACGTCTCGTTCAGCGCCCTCATCTTTGAATACAATAGTCGGACTGTTACAAGTTTTTTTTACCTTCTCTGTCGCTCTATTAAATGATGAACTTACTAAAGAACCAGCAGTGGTTGAGTCCGATGCCGGGCTTGAGGTGGTCTCCCGGCAAGAAGTTGACGAGCGCGGTGAGCCCGGTGAGCACTGTGGGCATTCCCCACGCGTAAACCACGCACAGAGGGTACCACTTCTTTTCAACGGCTTTCTGGTCGTCGGGGGAGTCGCTGCGAAACCAATTAATAAATTATTTTTTCAATACATCTTGCTCGAAAATTGAACTTACGAAGGTAGTAAACTGTGCGGTAAATGCGTTTTACCGCACTAGTGCGATTTCATTACGATTTTTTTTTTCTACGGTCTCCACAATTATTATTCAGCCAGGATCATTTTAATAATAAAAATAAATTGAATCGATTCTTACAGAAGCATTCTATATTTTTTAATGTCAACAAATTGTATCAAAAATATTATCAGCCAGTTTGATACATTTTAATTTAATTGAGTTCCATTGATTTGTTGTTTTAAAAGTGATCAAGTGTTGGTTGATATTTATTTCGATATTTATATAAAAATAAAATTATCTCGATTTTAACGAAGAATCTATTAATGATAATCGAATGTCGTAGGGGCTGAATGTTCTTGGGTGCCTTTTCTCAATAATTATGCTTTTAGAAAGGAAACCAATTTTTAGTACGTGATTGGCGCTAATTTTGTAGAATTTGCTTTGTTTTTCATGTTGCGTTACCTGTTTTCTCACAAGTGTATTGAAAAACCGTACAACACACGTATCTTAGGTTTTATTTATAACAAAAGTCAGCTCGTTTGTAATTTGCCACCTACGATCCTTGTATCGTAATGTATTATATTTACAAATAAACAACATCGACTGGCTGTTAGGAGAACAAGTTTCATGAGAAAGACAAGTCAAATTGATTCGTTTAGAGACTTTTGAAAAGTGAAAAAAAAAAAAAATATTAAAGTAGTTTTATTTTTACTGTCTGAACTAACGAGTATCTTGTGTATTTTGCTTTTCTACATTATACATAATAGGGGATCGGACTGTTCCTAGATTTACCATATTTTATGAATTATTTTTAAAATATAGATTAGTAGCAGACGATTCGCGAAGAAAAAACAGAATCGGTTGAAAAACGAATTTACAGTGCTCAGATAAATGCGAGCCTTTCATTTATCTAAGTTACAGTGGTTTTTTAACGTTTCAATATGTCTGTCTCTTTCAAAAACGATTTTTGTATGGAGATTATATGGCGTTACTAACAAATGACGTCACAAGTGGGTATGTGCCTCTCTGTCTAATTTTAAGTTTCAAACCTTTATAACTCGGTCAATTTTAAAGATAGAGCAAAAATTCTTTTAGTGTTCGATAGCAGAAACTTATTTGGATTTATAAAATAAAAAAAAGTAGTCCGATCCCCTAATTTAAGATATATTGCTAGTGGATTTTCTTTCATATTTTTCGAGCTCTAAGTGCAAGAGCGAGGCAAGGGGCTTAGAAGGAAGTTCAAACTTGCATGCAAAAACACTTACCATGGTCGCATGCTGTTCAGAGTCTGTAGGGCGATGGCATTCATCCAGAAGAAGCTGACCAGCACAAAGTAATAGACAGCAAAACCTATGGAATAAAACATACCATATTAGATTTTAAAAGTATAACCACACAAAAATATTGTTGCCTTAATGCTGTGGCAAGTGACCATAAAGCGGTCGCAAGCAACCCGATTGAGGTTGCGACGAGGCCGAATGTAAGTAAATAAATAATATGTGGGGACACCTTCACACACTGCCATCTGATCCCAAACTAAGCAGAGCTTGTACTATGGGTACCAGACAGCTGATATACATTACATACATATATAAATACATACTTATATAGATAAACAACAACCAGACACAAGGCAAACACAAGTGCTCGTCATGTTTGCCCTGGGCTGGATTCGAACCCGCGACCCTGTGCGTCGGAGGCAGATACACTACCACCTGGGCTACGGAGCCGTCAAGATTATGGACTACGCTTACCCAAAAGATATGCCTAATAGTCACTATTGAATGACACAAAGGTTTTAAGGAAGAACGGCATTAATTGACCGAGCGAACGAAGCGTCTCTGTTTCAGCTTGGCCAAATTTGCTTTTGTATGTCCATCTGTTTGTTTGTGGATTTGTTTGTTTGTTTCACTCTACAGGTCGCGTTTCTCAACCAATTCTCGTGAAATTTTGTGAGCAGGTTCGATAAATTAATCGAACTTTTTTGTCGAGTCAGTTTTGGGAAATTTTAAAAAATGACGTTTTTTTTTAGATGACTCTAAAAAAAAAAAAATTACGGAATTATGGGGGTTGCCAGCTTACAAGGTCTACCGCTGAGGCTGTTTTCCTCTACAGGTCACATTTCTTAAAATAAAATAAAATGAAATGAAATGAAATAAAAAATATTACAAAATATAACAAAATAAAATAAACTTTAAAAATAAACAAAAACAAGGGGTTGGGGATGTTTGTCGAGAAAAAAAAATTTGAAAAGATATATACAGACTCGCGAGGTCTACAGCTCACAGAGCCACTAGTTTAAAAAGTGATTTTAGTGTAAGACGCAAGATCCTCGTTAAATAAGTATACCTAGACGTAGGTAAGTAATTAAAATATTAATTTTAATGTACTTAGATTAGACAATATTTACCTCTGACGGCGCACCAGTTCATGTCTGAGTATACCATCAGCTTCGTTATGGCCAGGACGAACAGCCCGAACGCCAGACTTGTGCACAGGTTGATCACACTCTTCCCGAACAGATCCCTGTAAGAAAGAGTAACAAAGATATAATAGGTTATAAGATATTTCATCAAGGTATTATGTAAATGTTATATAGGCGCCATGAGACCGTGCCTTCCACTAACTCCAATCAAGTTCACATTAAGAAATGTCATGCTTCTTATCAAGTCGGTTGTAAGCTTGACAACCGACCTCACAAACCATGGTGGCAGAAGTATGGAGACGGCTATTTTACGCAGATTAAAAGCAGGGACCTTACTGTGCCTTCCGAATCACGAAATCATCTTAATTTTCAACCTGCAATATCCTAAACAAACTGGCGACAGTGAGGCTGTCTCCACCGGGATTTGAACCCGGAACAGAGAGGACTCTCGCTAAAATGCTAACCTAATCCACAAGCATTATTTGTCACGGTTTCTATTCTATTAAAGATTGCAAAAAGAACATAAAAACCCATATTTTTTTTATTTTTTTTAATAAAGACCTTTGTATTCCCCAGATTGACTTCTATATACGTTTAGCTTATCTCGCCGTGGCCCGTGACCCAAACTTGTCCTTGTATTTGGCAAGGGCAGACGCAGCTATAAATAGATACACTGGTGAGCAAAAAACGGGAGAATTTGAATGCATTGCATGTGCGCACTCGCATGTCCCTTTTTGCTTAACATTCTGCCGAATTCTGTAGATTGTTTGTACTTCAATAAAATCTGTAAATTCACTAGTTACCTATGCAAACCTCTGAGCATATATATAGCAGCAGTGAGGATCAGGAAGACAGCAGATACGACCATGCAGTACCCATACACGTAGTCCGCGATCAATGGCGCCGGTGCGCTGCAGATCAGCGCGACGCGTCTAGATCTCTCACCCCTCACTAGCTGTTCTTCACAATAGCTGGAAACAAATACATAATCATACATATTTTTAATTCGGCTGCTATGCGATATCTTGGCGTAATGATGACGTCAAGCTAACACATTGATTTAAAAAACAAATTGTCCTGCATGCTGGATATTGCGGTCAGTTCATCTATTGCTCCTAAAGTATTTCTATCAGGAGCAATACATATGCCATGTATTTCTACCACATTATCCAAACACCCTCAGTAGGTTTCAACAGTCGCATCGACAATGCCAAGCCGTCGATATCGAGGAGATAATATACCTACTCCCATAAGTACTCTACTTGATACATCTTTCATGCACTTAGGTAAATACTGTCCATTAAAATTTCAATAGTATTTCAAATCATTGATATCTCCATGTATCGTAATTAATTGACGAAATGGTTCTGGAGATGCATCGAAAGTGCATTCAATGAAATATTCAAAAATGTTTGCAATTTAGCCTTTCCTTAGCCTATTCAATAAAACTTACAATTACAATTCGAAGTACATTGCGCAGCCAATGAGCCTGAATTATAAACCATTATCTTCTTGGTATAATCGGCTACGCAATTTACTTCGAATTGTAATTGTAAGTTTTATTAAATAGGCCTTCCTTCCTTCGAACCTTCAAAACAGTAATCTGCTAAAAGAAAATTTTTGTGGATACTTGGTATTTCAACTGCACAAAGATCCACTTTGTGATAGAGCTTTGTTTTGTTTTGATTTTCCAGTTTTGTTTTATAGAGAATACTTAAATAAAATATAATTTAGAAACATTATGTAACACTTGTATCTGATAGCCCCAAAGACATCATATTGACACCGTAAACTAAAGCATGTTTGTTGGATTGTACCAGTAGTAATACAAGGATAAATATTGCGCCTGGGAGAAATATTTCAGGAGCAATAGATGGACTGACCTCCGCCGTTACGGCGTGGAAATAGAAATATTTGCAAATATCAATATTTGTATCCGTAGCCGTATTTTTCTTTGCGTTGGATTAGAAGCTCGAATTTCTTTCAGCTCCATCCAAAGGACCGTAGATTTACTAACCTACCTATTTTTTACATTATAAGTGAGTGTTGGGCCATCAAAGGGATGGATGAAAGACGACTTCATGCTAGTGAAATGAGAATGCTGAGATGGATGTGTGGAGTAACAAGAATGGACAAGATTAGGAATGAATATATAAGAGGAAGTTTGAAAGTTGCGCCAGTGATAGATAAAATGAGAGGAAATCGCCTTACCTGGTATGGGCACGTAATGCGGGGAAATGAATGTTACGTAGGGAAAAAGGTATTGAATTTGAATGTGGATAGATATGTTGGGAGAGGACGACCAAAGAAAAGATGGATGGATTGTGTAAAAGATGATATGTTCAGGAAGGATGTGAGTGTTGAAATGACGGCTGATAGGGATGAATGGAGGAAGAAAACATACTGCGCCGACCCCAAATAATGGGATAAGGGCAAGCCAATGATGATGAAGTCTAAGTAAAATAAATAACAGAGAATCGCAGTTTGACAGCCTTATCGGATTCACCTTTGAACCAAAACAAGATTATTTAGTGGGCAATCTTATTGACGCTTACTAATTAAAACATTTTGGGAAGTATGATATTGTGGGAAGTCCTATTGAGAGTTTTTAGATTATTATCAACTCGAAAAAAACAAAATAACAAGCTACCGACTGATAGCGTAGTTATTTTTATACTAAAAAAAAAGAATTCTCTCCTCGCGTATTTAGAATACAATTTTATATTCTCACTACGCGTCGTCGGTCGTCTCGTCTCACCAAGTCAATGGAAAAGAAGATTTATGCACTTTTATACTTGTAGAGTAGGCCGTCTTGCTTGTTGATTGTACCATTGTACCTGAGTGTACCTATAGCGGGGATAATCTACAGAATTCCCCACATGCGCACTCGTGTATACTTAAATGTATTTTTATCGTGTTTATCCTTATACAAACCGGTTTGAACGTTTGCCAACTGTATATTAATTAATAAAAGTTAAAAGCTTATTTACTGAATGTCTGTGCACAAGTATTTTAGCTAGGATATCCAAGGAATTTACATAGGCAAAGATTAAGCTTATATTAATCTAAAATGTTTTTGTACAGTGAGACATGGCAACATGAATTAACAATGAGTCGCTTACCGAATCACCTCACAGCCCATTTACTCTTCGAAATTGTTGAACAGCATACCTATGGCATGTCTCCGACTGAACATTATCATTAATATGGTTGCTTCACCAGCCGTATGAGGCCTGTCATATCAGGACCATAGGCCATATCAGGGCAGAAGTCACAACCACGAAACCTAAGTGCCTACTCTTGGCGTTAGCGATTTAAGCCGATACATATTATATGGTGGACTTTTAGCGCTTCTGACCCCACTATAAATACCTTGTAACTCTACTTGTATACCATGCCTAATAATATTATCGAACGTGAGGTATGCAACCTCAGATTTTATGTTTCGAAATCGACAGTGCTTTTGTAATTTTTGTGATGGTCATACTAGGTAGATCAATTTTAAATAAAATTTATTGAAATTAAATATTATGCAAGTAATAAGTCTACAAACATGTCTGATCCAATCCTAAAAATGTACTAGTTTATAAACGTTTAAAACATTCCGAAAAATTTATAAACTTTAAAAATTTGACATCTGATTGTTGTAAACAGTTGTTGACGATTCTAAACAAAACATTTAACAAACTTTTGTAAAAAAAACAGCTTCCAACTGGAGTAGACTAAATATCTCGGTGGCATTCAGGCTACAGAGTGGAACTAGAGATCATAGAAAGAGGAACTAGTCTTTAAAAAAAGGAGGTTAGATAATAATATTGAATATTCACATAACTTACTCTGTATATGTCACTACTCGGTTCGGCAGTGAAAACTCCAGCTCTCCCTGATTATTCACAAAGAATTCTGTGTTCATGCCATCAGCCAGCATGCGATCAGGGCAGGCCAAGCTCACAGGGCTGGCCTCCCGGGTCTTTAAATCCTTGCACTGTTGGTCCCTCGTCAACACCTGTCCTGGTAAACAGCATTTATTTCCAGATGCAGTCGCTACGATACCGGTGACTACCAAAATGTACACAAATATAGCCATCTCTTTGCAGTTTATTACACAATTTACTGAACGTGAATTTTATTTAATATCACGCGAGTTATTTAAAAATTACCATTACTTGAATTTCTTAAGCTAAATATGATTTAGAAGTTAAATTAACGTTTGCTCCAAAACATAGGTCCAGTGGTTGTGAAGTCACTCACGCAACTGTGTTAGGCAGTAGCGTTTTTCCGTTATTTGTAGTTGCACGCGACGGTCGGGTCGTATTGTTTATTTGAACGAACGAAAGCGCACGCGGACGTCTGTTCCTTTTTTTTATTACCCTTATACCCGAGTAACACTTTTTCGTGTATGTATAGTTATTTCTTTGGCATAGGGCTAGACAGATTTTTATCAGAGGTTGAGGGGTTGACTATAAAATAATTAAAAAGTTCTACCCTATATAGGAAATAGGCCGTCCTGTTATTCATATTAAACCTAGCCTGTTTAGTATTACAAATCAAACTTAAAAGACGGCTCCGTAGCCTAGTTGGTAGTACGCCTGCCTTCGAAGCACAGGGTCGCGGGTTCGAATCCCGCCTAGGGCAAACATTCGTGTGATGAGCACTTGTGTTTGCCTTGTGTCTGGATGTTGTTTATCTATATATGTATGTATTTATCTATTTAAGTAATGTATACCCATAGTACAAGATTTGCTTAGTTTGGGGTCAGATGGCCGTGTCCCCACATATATTTTTTTTTAATAAGGTTAAAGAAAAAAACAGCTTTTAAACCACTGAGGTCTACTCTTAGCACGCTACTCTAAATTTCCATCCATCATACTAACCCTTGAGGAGTTCTCTCATGAGAAAATTCTGGTTGAAGCATCAATTCATGATGAAGATAATGTTTAGCTATCAAAATTTAACGTTTACTTGTGCAAAGTTTTGAATTCATGTTCTGGAGTTCCCTCGTGTGTGAGAGGACCAGAGAGCACAATCCTGCCTGGCTGTATCATGGGGTCGTTTTTATCATTTTGGAAACTGAAGACCATAACACGGCATGACGTCACTACTTGCTATTAAACTTGATACCGTTTTGACGTTTATTTAATAAAAGAAGTGAGTTGACTAGTCAGTCCTATCAAGTTACTCTATAAGTAATTACGACGCTTCGATTGTTGAAATAAGTCGAGATTTCACCGCTCATTACGGAGGTTCCTTGTTCGATTCCCGGTGGGGACACTGTCAAGCAAAAATCTCTTTGTGAGACTTTCCTCAGTTTGGTTAGGACTTTGCAGGCTGAATCACCTGATTGTCCGAAAAAACAGATGATTCCGTGCTTCGGAAGGCACGTTAAGCCGTTGGTCCCGGCTACTATCTAGTCGTTATACGAGACACTAGGGTTTGTGAGGTCGATTGTCGACCTTACAACCCACACGATGAAGAAGAACGCAACTGCTAAAAAGATTAATTAGTTTACCCCTGCCTGACAGTTGAAGAAATTGTTTGAAAACAGTAATAAACATAAAAAAAATATTTATTCATTTTAACAAGTAGGTATACGTAAAAATATGATAGGTACATCAGAAGAGCCCTTCGATTTCTCCTGTCTTGGTGTTCAGATCAATATCGTAAATGCTGGGTCGAGTGGGCAGGCCTGGCATCTTGGAGATCTCGCCCACCATGGGGACGACGAAGCCGGCGCCCACGGACGCAAAGATGCCATTGATCCTGAGCGTGAAGCCGGTGGGGGCACCCTTGATGGCAGGGTCGCCCGTGAGCGAGTTGGAGGTCTTTGCCATGCAGATAGGGAATTTGTCGTAACCCTGCAAGTGAACAAACACAGTTGTGACAAACAAATATAATTAATGTAACGGTGATGATGTAATGTACCGCCGCCGCCACGTGGCTCCCGGCATTCGATTTGGACCAAACCATGTCTTTCCACGTGGTTGTCGTACATTGGATTTAGTGACAGACTATAATAGTAACAGGTTGCCAGCATGTCGTTTATCTAAGAAACGTGAAAATCGGTGTATGTATTTTAGTTTAAGTGCTATATGCCGAATACTAACTCAAAACTATTGCCAGACGTGGTTTTAGTGTGTTCCTAGGGAGCCGACTAAAGCTCTGCCCAGCCCTTCTGGGATAGGAACGTGATCTTTATGTATGAACGTATAAATTCTATTCTATTCTATTCTATGAACCTATATGTATGTGATTATTTTCGAGCTAGTTTAAAATGTAAGACGAAAAAGTTAATTGGACAGATAAAAGTTATTTAACTGCATTCAAACTGTATTTTTTTAGTTAAATGTATCGAAGACCATGATCGATAAGCGATATAAATAGCGGTTTTGTGTACCGCTGAGATAAATAGAAACCCGATCTACAAAACATTGAGTAGACGAGATTTCCTTGAAATCACGATTAAAAAATCTATTGAAAGATTTTGTAAGATGTGCGTATTTTTTTTTTCTTTTTCCTCTGTTCGTTGAGCAATAAAGTAATGGGGGATTTTCCGACAGCCAATTAAAAAAAATTGTTCATAAAGCTTCGATAGATGGCGTTGGCGATTCGTGGATCCGAAGAAATCCGGCGAGTCTTAATTAGAACTATTATTTTTATTTTTTAAAGAGCTGTCAGAAAATCCCCCATTGTAATATTGTGTAGTATTTACATAATTTTATAACGGACGAACTTACAGAAGTTACAGATTGATTATAAGATTTCATAGCAGGAAACTTATTAACTTTCTAAAAGCATACGTAACCGGCGCGCGCGCCGTATGGGCTTCCCCATGTTCTTAACAGCGGCGGCGTCGCGGTCGGTCGTAACGTATACATTGAAGTATAATGTATATCTCAATGAACGTATAGCAGTTTTTTTTAGATTGCTTTACCTAGATGACACACTACACTAGCGAAAATTATCTACAATGAGGATAAACACCCTTTATTTTTTCATTCTAATAACAACACTTAATTTGTAATTCAAGTTAAATTTGATGTATTGAAATAATCAAGATCTACAATATTGCACAATCTTTAAATTAAGGTTTCCAAGAAAGGTGATCAGTCTAAAGGTAAGATCAAGAATAACGCAAATAAGTTGACAGTATTATTTATTCCTAAGGTCGGATGTCATATAATCACACCACAAAAAGGAGGCATCCTTAAAATATGATTTTCATGTAATTTCGTGTTCGAGGAAACCGGCCACGATTCTCAACGCTTAAACTTTTTCTTTGAAAAAACTGACAGGGCATAGTCTTTTAGTTTTAGAGCTTTCGAATGTGTTATCAGGACGCGTCAATTGTAGATGTAAGGACTCTAACGTCCTAGGCTGAAGTCCATGCTCGTCTGATGGCGCCCCTAGTTGCCATAAACATTATACAGGGGTCACCATCCGCTCAGATCATAGTCTGAGTCGCGCTATATACTTATACATAAATAAATTTTTCTAGAAACCCAGCTCAAGTGTAAATGGGACGACTTCCGTCTGTCGCAGAAATTGCACTGTGAACCCTGAGGCTCAGTTGGGGGAAAAAAGGTAATTTCTATTTAGGGGATCATTCTGAAGAGACACACTCGTTTATGCCTAGTTCCTTTATTTTATAGTAAAAAAAAATACAGGACTAACTTCATTTTAGGCATAGATGCGGTTTCGTAGACGGCCGAAGCGATAGAGCGTTGCTTTGGAATCGGGGTATAATAAATGGTCAATATGTATCTATATCTGACAGGATGTAACAATTTTATAACAGAGGTTTCTAAATTTTTACATATTTACTAAGAAAGAAACATTTGTAATTTTTCAAATTATGAGGAAGATCCTTTAAAAAATCTCAGAATAGCAAGTTGAATGAATTCAGTCATACGTTGCAAAGGTCCTGCGGCAATTTGAATCATCCTGCGATTACTGGCATTACTGATGCGATAAGTGCTCTATCAATCAAGTTAAGTCGTGACCGTCTGTACGCTTACTTAGAAAAGCGTTAAACTTCAACTCAACCTAACTCCCTGTCGTTGTACAAAAGACACGGAAAATTAACAGATGGTTTTAAAATTTATTTCGACTCTGAAGTCTGATGAAATAAATTTATGTTAGTCATAAACGCGGGAATTGAGACAATAGAGAATATTGGTGGGTTTGTAACAGTAAATCTCCCTCGCATACAAATCCATTACTTTGTGTTTTTTTTAAACAGACTAAATAGTTAAAATCTTACAGACTTTTTAAATTTCCGATAAATTTGAACTCCGCGTGGCGTCGAAGTACTGTTTCGCTAGATTATTCTGGCGCTTTCCCACTGCCCGCTCGCGTGTTTGTATCGGAGAAAAATTAAAAGACATCATCAAAACTCGGGGCCAAAGTGTATCGTTTTTTTTTTCATGAATATTACGATGAATAATTCATCTTGAATACCTAAATAGGTTGATATTCTTAATTACCTTTTCAGTGAACACCTTGATCTTCTCAAGCACTTCCTCCGTGTATTCGATGTCGCCTGCGCCGTACATTTCCCTGGCGATGATCTGGATCTTGTCCTGGATTGAGAGCTGCAGAGGGTACAGGTAGTCGAAGCTAGAGGGCGCGTCGCACGCCTCGATCACCGCGTCGGCCAGCTCCAGTGCGCCGGCGCCGCCCTTCGCCCAGTGGTCGCAGATCACCGCGCGGAAAGCTCCGTTTTGTACAGCAAACTGTTTGACCAGGTTCAATTCGGCTTCGCTGTCGTTTCTGTTGCAAACGAAGTACATTTCGAGTAAAACAGTAAGTACATTTTTGCGACAAACAAAGAACTTCACGCCCGCGGCTTACATAGGGGCGCGGGGCGGGATGACAAGGTGTCCTGTTTGTCGCTTGATTTTCCTGTTCTATCTATTTTCTATCCAAAACCACAACTTTAAATGTCTACCGGGAAAGTCGTAAATAGTACCTCGTATTGGTAGAATTTTGCTATTTTAGTACTTACCCATGTCTATTGATAGCCACGACGACAGGCACTTGGAATTTATTGCCGTTGCTGATGTGTTTTCCCAGATTGCACAGACCTTTGCTTAACAGATCGAGGTTCTCCTGTGAAATAAGATGCACATGTTAAATTTAGCTCTGTGATCTTACAATGAGCATGCAGGAACAATATTCGACTACATAATTATAGTCATTTTTTAAAGAAAAGATACGAGACTTATAAGAAGAATTCTGTATATTTCTACGACTATACCAGGTGTTACAAAACTACAAATAAAGCCGAAAGGGCGTGAATCTGCTCGTTAAACTGAACAACTTTCCCCAAAGAACATAGGTCGAAAAACGATTTAAAAAAATCGCATTCCCATACAAAATGTAGATGGTCTCCATACAAAATTTACTCGTCTTTTTGTAACACCGTGTATAGTCGTTGCATATGCAATGTTTAATCATTATAAAGCAGAAAATGAAAATAATTATTTTTTGTTAATTTTTCATTTTATACTTTATAATAAAATGATTAGATATTTCGTTAACAGACGTAATCTGTAACAATAATAGTCTATATACTTTTATGCAATGTTTAACGCAGGAGTGCCTAGTACAGAACAGAGTTCAAAAGCAATACTAAGATGTTATTAACGTTTTCAAAAACATCCCTTTTTTATATAACAACACACATACACATGACTGAGGCACAACCGCAAAGTAAACACACCTTCTTTTTAATTACGTAACAAAGGTAATGACTGTACTACAACATTCTTCAGTTTATACGCAATGTTTACCTCTTGGATTTCAGTTTCCTGGACTAAGTAATAAGTAGGTATATAGGTAAGTTTTCCGAATTACATTTAGTACATCTCGTGCACTCATTGATTTACAACAGGCCTGCACTACGTAACTTTTAGTTATTTCCAGTGATTCTTCTTCTGAGTCGATGGCAAGTCGAATTTCATAATGTTGCAGCCCAGAATGTGGCCACTTGGACGGCGGATTGTGTGGCGTCCATCAAATCCTGCTGCGGGCAGGTGGCAGGGCACGCAGGACATGATGTGATTGAAATTATTTCATCATAAACTTTATGCTGTCACCACCGCGACATAAGAAGACAAATGGCGGACGAGTATAATTTACGTGCTACGAGACATGTAATGTAACTTTCGTTTGATAATAGGGATAATTCCTATGTGAAAACTATTTGTATTCGTTCATACAGTAAATAAGTGAACCTCGCCTCACACTAATATTATAAACGCGAAAGTTTGTAAGTATGGATGTATGGATGGATGTTTGTTACTCTTTCACGCAAAAACTACTGAACGGATTGGAATGAAATTTGGAATGGAGATAGTTTATACCCTAGATAGGATACTTTTTACGGGAGTCTTATTCCAATCTTAAACAACACGAGTGTAGCCGTGGGTGGGCATATAGTTTTTTAATTCTTTACTTGGTCTATAAGGTAATAGCAATTTTAGGAGAGTAGTATTTTCCCAAAAAAGGCGAGTCACTTCTTCTGAGAAGGTATAGTAGGGTACTTTTTACTGGAAAAAAACTTATTCCCGCGGGAAAATCTTACATAATGCGAGCATAGCCGTGGGCGGACAGCTAGTTTTATTAATCACTAGCTTTCCGCCCGCGGTTTCACCCGCGTTAAATGAGGTTTCCCGTGGGAATGAAGTGTTTTACCGCGGTAAAAAGTAGCCTATGTCCTATTCCAGGGCCTAACCTAAATGTGTGCCAAGTTTCATCCCGATCCGTCCAGTGGTTCAAGCGGGATTCGGCAAATAACATCCAAACATCCAAACTTTCGCATTTATATAGGATAGGATTCTTTCGCTTGGTCTATAAGGTAATAGCAATTTTATCAGTGTAGTATTTTCCCAAAAAAAGGCGAGCCACTTCTTCTGAGAAGGCATAGTATAACACATAAGATACTTTTTACGGGAAAAAATCTTATTCCCGCGGGAAAATCTTACACGGCGGACGGCGGACAGTTAGTTTTTATTAATAATTCTTTCGCTTGGTCCATAAGGTAATAGCAATTTGAGCAGTGTAGTATTTTCCCAAAAAAAGGCGAGTCACTTCTTCTGAGAAGGCACTTACAATCAGATAGGTAAATACAATGTCTAGAGTCATACACTCGGACCACATCTGGCATGCACCGCATGCAGCACCGTCGTACCAGCTAAAAAACGTGGTATGAATTATGAATAAGGTCTGCATCTGCACTATAGCAATTTGTCAGTCTGAATTTGATATACGTTGCTTACAAATCGTAATTAGCCTAATGAATAACATGGCTAGGGAATGAAAATTGAAACAGTAAAAACATACAATAAATAAGCTACAACTGTAACTGTATATAATGTAACTTCATAAAATATAAAGGTTGTGTGTGATGTCGGCCAAAATGCACTTGGCTGGCGTGGTCCGGTGGTCGACTAATGCCGCATTAGCCTAATTAAGGGTACGCTCAACCCTCTTAGTAGAGAGGTATATGAACTGATAATATGGGTTCTATAAGTTGTTTGCTAAGGAGTCTAGTTGCGAAGTAGTCACCACGAGAAATTGGCTATTTGATAAGTACACGCCTGGCATTTGAAGGGTAATATCAAATAATTTCTATGCCTTTTCGTAATCTACTAAGTGGTTCGATTTTGTTGGGATTTCCATTTTGAAAGTCTTCAATAAGGTTACTGTAGCCTTGTATTACTCATAAACGAAACATTTCGAAAGCAACTAAATATTTTTCACATGTTTCATATCCTATGTGTGTCATATTGTATGACGTACATAAACTTCATATAAGTAAGTAATAACATACGTACAACCGAAAAATAACAGGAAACGAGGGTACAATATACGTACTTCATTTCAAATAACAATGGAAAAGAGTCTATGGCGTTAAAATAGGTTTTAGATGATTCACACGTCTTGTCGATCAAGATTGACGTCATGGTGTTGAGAAGTGCATTCCAATGTTATTTGAAACTTAGGAACCTCAGACAAGAATATGCCCTAAACAGAATCTGCCATAAACAAAAACGAAGGCAGTTAGGGTGTCACCCTAGGGTGTTTTCCGTGGTGTCACTAGTAACCAGACCACACTTATCAACCGACAACCGATTATTTCCGGGTCGATCGATTACATCGATGCACACACACACACATACCCTCTAAAACACACACACATCCTAAAAAAAAAACTACACACATAAAACATCCCTCACACACATACCCTCTAAAAAAACTGTATTCCTGCCTTTTTGCAGCTACATTGCATTTCAAATACAGATCCATTCTTTACTATACATACTCGTATTCTAGTTGTTTCTGTTCACTGTTCCTACCTGAACATAGACATCATGGAGCGGCAGGCCGGGCGAGACGGGCGGGCCGCCGCCGTGCATCTTCAGGGCGCGCACGGTGGCCACGATGACGGCGCAGTGCGGCTTGTCCCCGCTGGCCCGGCACTTGATGTCGAAGAACTTCTCCATTCCTAAGACAAACGTCCATATTCAGAGCAGTATAAGAAGATCTATTAAGGCCTCAATTAATATGGTATACGGCTGTCGCTTTGTGCGACCAATTCAAACATATGGCGATATATAACGTGCATTTTATATGCAGATTTGTGTCGCAGCAAAAAACGTAAAGCTGTTTTTAAGGCGTCAATTATGGACGCCTCTTTATTAAAAGGCTTTAAAAAAGCTCAGGCAGATGAAACCTTTTGAACCCTTTTGAAACCTTTTGTTCGATTTCTCATGCACTTTTGCCACACAGAGACTCATGCGTCCCCCTGTGGTCTCTATAGACCAACCACCATCGGACTGATTTTTTTGTTTGCTTCAAGATTAAAAAAATCATCTTAACAGTCTAGTAACCAGACCGACGACGAGCCAGTTGTCAGAATTTTTTAATGTGGCTTAACTACAACTAGAGGATTAACATGCCATTCGGAGTCGGAGCATGGAAAGGAAAACAATCTAAATAATATTATATTGTAAACAGATTACGTCTGTGAAAAATCCAATAGATTAAGCAAGCAAGCAATTTTGTGTTGGTCAAGTCAGGACTCGAACCTGAAGCTCCTCAGGTAGTTCCGGCCAACTACTGCCATCAGTAAAGGTCGTCGATGGTTTCCAGGTCTTCCCTACCTACAAACATAACTCGGGCATTTTATTTATTATACCAGAACTCTCTGAAAAATCTTTTTTTTAATCTTCCAAGATTAACAAAAATAATTACAGTTTTGTTAAATCATGCTTAATGTAGGCCTTCTGCACAGCAGTAGGCTCGGAACCTGATACGATTCCCGGCCGGACAGATATTTGAATGGTGAATTTAAATATCTGATTCGGGTCTGAGATTTATTAGCGTATGTTCCATCGATGTCGAAAAAAAAACTCAATCATGCACGCACATTTTATCTGCTACGTTTCTTTTTTACACTTGTAATACCCAATTTAGATTATGTTAAAACCTTTGATCAAAACAGGAAAGGATAAAATGCATACATAAATTTTGGTTAGGGATTTCCTAGTTGCTGCTTAATAAGCATTTTTTTAAATTATTTGTTTAAGTTTGTGATAGATAACAGAAACATATATTCAAAGTATGATGAGAAAATAATGAAAGATTGACAGAGCATTGACTAAATTGTGTTCTTGAAGTAAAAAATAACTAACTTGGATGACTGATCCTCGAGGAGGGCTGAAACATTACCGAAGGAAATCGTTTCCTTCCGAAGAGAAGCCTACTCGTGTTTTTCAGAGCAATTTTGAAATCCATACGAATGAGGAAAATATCAGTGAACAAAGAATTAGAGGAAAGAGAGCCTTTGTCCTTAGATAAGTTATTTGACTGTAAAACAAATTATTCTATATTATCATAGCATTTTATGACGTTGTTTAATAGGCTTACAGCTACTAAGTAGTTTGTTATTTGACATCGACATCATCATCCTGTGCCAGTCCAAACATAGCCGTCCAAACTAATTATTCGTAGAAATACGACTCCGTGCTAATTGTACACATTACATACAAGATATTTTCTTACGAGTATTAAAATTCAAACAAAAAATGTACGCATACGATTATAGAGCGCTGTGACGCTATGTATTTGTAGCATGAGTATTTATTTATTTATTATTAGTGACACTTCACAGCACATAAACACATCTTAAATAAGTGACATTAAAGTTATACATAGCCAATAACGAAGATCACATATTACATCTTATCAAGGGTAGGGAGAAAGTTTTTTTTTTTAATCGATACAAAGAAAGAAAAGAAAGAAAAAGAGGGACCTTTATAAAAGTGATTCTATATAAAATTCATAGTAATATATACATAGTAATATGTTTCGGGGTGTGGGGGGTAAGTATAAAGGTGTATGTGCTGTGTATGTGGAGGGTGATTGTGTAGTGAGTGTAAGGATGGAAGAGAGGGAGGCCAGCCCTACGCAGATGAATGCTTGGGATCGGAAGTCCACTAGCCTCTCTCCCCTCCATCATGTGGGGGTGTGTCTGTGTGTGCGTATGGAACAAGGGAGAGAAACTGTTGAGTGGTTGGCCCTACGACTAAGTCTTGGGATTGGGTTATTTTGTATACAATACAACATTATTATATTGTCCACCAACCAGTCAACAGTCTCTCTATGTATGTGTGACAGTGTATGTATGTATGTATATGTGGGGGTATGTAGGGTAGGGGGGTGTGTGTGAGTGTTCAAGATGCATAGTAGTGCCACCGCTCCCGCGCTGCAACATACTCGATTGGAAAATTGTCTGAATGATTGCATGACTCACAAGAGTGTTCATTTTATTTAACTGGGTATACGGGATTGAACCTTGTTCAGTCAGGTTCCTCCTCACCAAAATTAGGAAAACTATCCAGAATGAATTTAATAAATGCATTCCTAGTAAGAAAGAAAATATCAGCGTCACGGAAACGTGCTTCGTACGTACGTACTATTCTATGAAGAATAGAGTTTTGAGCATAGTTCGTTTCGTTCTAGCAAAGCTAGTACACAATGATTTTGTATGCCGTGTACGAATTGTGCTAGCAACGACACCAATCTGCGCAATCAAGTCGGGGCAATCCAACCTGGCCGAGACGATATCATATAAAAACTTCATGTCAGTAACTGTACGTCGGTCTTCAAGAGAACGCATTCTAAAATTTGTAAGGCTATCAGTATAACTATCCTTCCTTTTCACGCGGAAATTAAGCTGCCTAACAAACCTGCGTTGTACAGACTCAAGTTGAGTTATGTATGTTACGTGACCAAATTGCAGACGCATATTCGAGCAAACTTCTGACATAAGCACAGAAAATAATTTTTAAAGATTTAACTTTTGCCAGCCTATGCAGGAGGGGATGCAGCAAACCAGGATCGGATCTAAGGATCTAAAATAATTTTGAAAGACAAAAATAGACAGTCTTAGATTGCCACTAACCTATATCGGAGCCGAAGCCAGCTTCAGTAGCGACGTATCCTTGCTCTTTAGCCAACTTCATGGCGATTCGGTCGGCCAGGATGGAGGAGCAGCCGTGCGCGATGTTGGCGAAGGGCCCCGCGTGAACCAGCACCGGAGTCCCCTCTAAGGTCTGCATCAGCGTCGGCTCGAACGCATCCCGGAGGAGCACCAACAGGGCACCCGTTACACCCTACAAATGATACGGTCTTAAACACCACAGAATCAATTGTTTATACAATACACGCTCAGGAAGTACGTGGATTTCTCGCGCTGTCGTGATGTGATAAGCATTCTCAGTGAGCTAAAATCGATTTCAGCGCGTCTCGGAACGCAGGGTGTATCATGTATGCTATAGAATAGAGGGTTAGCCAAAGTTTTTAGTTAAACAGATACGTCCGAAATTTCAGTAAAAATCTGTTATGAAGTGAGTGTGATGGCCTTTATTCGATTTAGTACATTTTCTAATAAGTTCTTTGAACCAATATATATTTTTAAGCTTTATGTTTATTATTTTCATTTTACTGTCATTATAATTTATAGTGAATAGTGGAATCAAAACACGTGTTTCTGAGAAACAAAAGATTTCTGTTTAGTTGATTAATTAATTAACAATATAATTATGCATTTATTGAAGAAAATTACGTGTTTAAATTCTAAGTGTTAATGAATAATGAATTAATGACGAATAGCGGAAGTGCAAAAGCACTTTGTTAATAGGTACATACATGGTGATTAAGTCATTGTCGCTCTAATAAGCTGTCTCAAGTTGTCCTTATTTGGTAGTAAATATGAATCCACGCAAATGTTCCTCATCTGTACTTTGACACCCAACATTTTCCTATAATCTATTTTAGAATTAAACCCACTGGCACGTAATCATTACGTCCTCAATGACCAATACCCATCATAAGGCCTCATACATCTTATCAGATGATTTAAGCAGCGTCAGTTTTGGAGGCAACGTCGCTCGTAATAAATATGACGTTCTTGATACACGATTGTTGTAAGTTACATTAGCGTCAAGAGAATATTTATCATCATCAACAGCTCATATACGTCCCCACCGAGGGGCTCGAGCCTACCCTGAATTAGGGCGATTAGGACTTAGTCGACTACGCCGGCCCTGTGCGGGTTGGTCGACTTCACACACAACTTGAATTTCTTCGCAGGGGTGTGCAGGTTTTATCACAATGTTTTCCTTCACCGTAAGAGCGTCGGATAAACGAACATATGAATTCACATTGGTATGTACGTGGTGGGGATCGAACCCGCGTCTCCAGGACGGGACGCAGCGGCCCTAGCCACTAGACCACCGACGCTCGTAAAGATTGTTTTCTTCACTTTACAGGGTTCCGTAACCAAAGGATGCCAACGGGAACCTTTTACTAAGACTCCGCTGTCCGCGGGCTTTATCTCTTTTCTTTATATTTTTGGCGTTTTTAGCTCAACATGTACGGAACTCTTCTTGTGTGAGTCCAACTTGCACTTAACCGGTTTTCCAAATCTTGATAAAATCAGACACGGACGGCATACTGGCGGGTTGCCGCTGGTCATTCACAACTACACTTGCGCCAAAATAGTCACCATCCTTGCACTCCACGCTCAGCGCCATGATCTCAGAGCCGGCGGAGACATGTGACTCACCAGGTCATCAGCAGTGACGGGGTTGCCGCTGGTGTCCAGCGCCACCACTATGCTGGCCAGGCGTTGCTTGATATCGTCTACGTCCACACCTAGCGTCAGGATCGCAATGATCTCGGAGACGATGGAGACATGTGACTCACCAGGTCATCAGCAGTGACGGGGTTGCCGCTGGTGTCCAGCGCCACCACCATGCTGGTCAGGCGTTGCTTGATGTCGTCTACGTCCACACCCAGCGTCAGGATCGCAATGATCTCGGAGACGATGGAGACATGTGACTCACCAGGTCATCAGCAGTGACGGGGTTGCCGCTGGTGTCCAGCGCCACCACCATGCTGGCCAGGCGTTGCTTGATGTCGTCCACGTCCACACCCAGCGCCAGGATCGCCATGATCTCGGACGCGACGGAGATGTCGAACTGCGTCTCACGGGTGAAGCCTTTTTCGGTGGGAGACTGACCGATGGTGATCTTTCGAAGGTACCGGTCGTTTAGGTCCACCACTGCGGAAGAGGGTTAGTTCTATAATCCCCATTGACTTGCCCCATTAATGTGAATTCCTGTTATTTTTTTAAAATCCTCATTGAGATAATTTTACTTTTAAGTATTTGACATTAAACTGCATTACGGGTAGTTGAAAATGATGGGCAACCGCGTGTGCAATGTGCAGAAGGTCCAGAAAGGGTCCCGGTCGTTGTAGACATATTTTGTTTAGTTTAGTAGTTTGATGAAGACTTACCTCGATAGTCATCATCATCATCATCTCAGCCGAAAGATGTCCACTGCTGGAAAAAGGCCTTTCCCAAGGATCTCCACAACGACCGGTCCTGCGCTGCCCGCATCCAGCGGCTTCCCGCGACCTTCACCTGGTCGTCGGTCCACCTTGTGGGGGGCCTACCCACGCTGCGTTTTCCGGTGCGTGGTCGCCATTCGAGAACTTTTCTGCCGAAGCGTCCTTCAATTCTCCATGCAATGTGCCCCGCCCACTACCACTTAATTCTCGCAATTCTTACGTTCAATCAATACGTCGATAGTAAAAGAGTTTAATATCGCGAAATTCATACCTACCAAAGTAAACTTGTTGTTTCTATCTGGATAAATAAAGTAAGCTATAATAAACATTCACATACCTCTATTCCACATAACCTTCTTCGGATCTATGTTCAGTCTAGCAAACTTGGTTCTCTCCTCTTGCGTCAAGGAGTCGGGGTCAATCTTGTCGATGCCCAGCCTTTTAAGTCTCCTCAGCTGAATAGGGGAGAACTTCCTGACTCCTTTGACCTTGGGTACCAGTCGGTCGTATAAGGGTCCGTCCTTTTGCGTGAGTTCGTGGAAGATACGCGCGTCCATTTGAGCTGCGAGTAAGTTGTTGGCGGCAGTCACCGCGTGGATGTCGCCGGTCATGTGTAGGTTGAACTCCTCCATTGGTATGACCTATGGAATAAAAACACTGGTAGTTGGTGATATTTTATATACCCTTCCAAAGCCTGCTTCTACATCATCATTTTTTATTCAAAAGCAAGCTAAAAGTTACTGCGAGACCGCGACACATTCGTGTTAAATATTTGCACAAGAATAACACTAAACGCGAAAATACTAGTTCAATATCGCTAAAACCAATAAGTATTCGTACTTATAAAACAGATGCGAATTTTATGCTCTACTCTCGTTATTTTATAGTGCGCTAGTGATTGATATTATCACCAGCTTTTTTTTTTTTTTTTTTGACGGACCTAATCACTATTTATACCAGAGTGGTAATATAGTGGGCGCGGACTTGCGGGGGAGCAGAAGGCTCGTACCCCTTAGGAATTTTATGACAACGTATCTGGGGGCGCCCTCAGACGGGCTCGGACCGCGGCCCAGAACGTTGCCAGGGCGAGAAGCGCGTCGGAGAAGAATGACCCCTACCGGGTCTTACTGAATTAATTCTACTATTAGTTCCGCGTCCCCGCCGGCGGGGGCGGTTGCTACCTGAAGGGCATTCTGTGGTAGTGTGTGGCCTACACGCAATGGCAGCTTTAATCGCGACGGTGATCTCATCGTCCGGATCTGTGAGAGCGTGTCTAGGACGACGCTTGAATCGCGTAGTGGGATGCGGAAAGTAAATTGACGCTTTTCTCACCAGAAGGTTCGGGTGAGTAACGGCCGAATCGAAATAACGTTTAGACGCTTGACGCATATACTCCTTAATGGAGGGGACCTCGAGGTCAATGTGGAGATTCCTATTGCGCACGTACCACGGACAGGCCGTGGCCTTGCGCATGAAACGATTTTGAATCACCTGAAGAGGACTCAAATTGGAACGAGCCGCATGAGCAAACACCGGACACGCGTATGTCATTACGGGACGGACGCAAGCGGTATAAAGACGGACCTTACTACGTAGGGAGAGCTTCGACCGTTTGCAAAGGAGGGAGTGGAGCCGGCCTATAATGAACGCGGCGCGGTTGCGAACGTTTTGCAAGTGATAGCGGAAACATAGCCTAGAGTCGCGAGTGACGCGAGTACTTGACGCGGTCGGACCACGGAATCTGGCGACCGAACAGAGAGACGCTTGGATATCTCTGAATACGAGCGCGACGATGAAAGAGCACTGCTGTGCTTTTATCGGGATTGACTTCTATTCTCCATTTGCGGAACCAGTCGCTGATGGCGTCTAGAGCCGCTTGGAGTCTAGAGACAAGGGTAGAGGGGTCTCGTTCAGAGGTATAGATTGCAGTGTCGTCTGCAAATAGAGCGATCTGCGATTGAGGGGTTTATCACCAGCATGTTTTGTTGTAAACAGTCTTCTCCGTCAAACGCGTGCTGGTAAAAGACATGAGGCACTTTCAATTTTAACATTACGGAATGAGTAATCCCGCCTGTTTAAGGTCAAATTAACTTTTGAGTTTTTGGTTGGTTTTATAATCAGAGGGAAGTTACCTGGGAGTACCCCCCTCCAGCCGCACCCCCCTTCACACCGAAGGTAGGTCCCTGGCTGGGTTGCCGCATGCAGGCGAATGCGTTTCTTCCGCGGTGCGCTGACAGCGCTTGCACCAGCCCTATCAGGGTCGTACTCTTGCCTTCGCCGAGAGGTGTCGGGGTTATACTGCACAAAACGTCGTCGATGTAACACAACTGATATAATATGTAAAATGATATAATTCCCCACCAAGGGGCTCAGCCTATCCCGAATCAGGCCGATTAGGCCTTTATCAACCATACTGGCCCGGTGCGGGTTGGTCGACTTCACACACAACTTCTTTTTCATAACCATTTCTTCACAGGTGTGTGCAAGCTTCCGTAGAATTCGAAACACAAAAAACACATAGGTACGTACTGGGGTTTGAATTGAGTGGGTTGCTTTCAAAGCCGGTTAAAGGATTTATGGAATAATATCGGTTCGATGTGGCCCGAATCCAGCGGCTTCTTGCTACTTTCAGACAGCTTTAATGGCAGGTTGACTCCGACCCAGTCGCTGTAACTTAAACTAAAAGAGAATTATTCTAGTCAACTCACCCAGCAACGACGATGTATTTGCCACTACGTTGATCCTTCAGCCTGTCCAACACGGAAAGTGCGATCTTGGCCTTAGTTCGGCCGTACTGGGCCACTTCGTTCGGGAACAAACCAATTTCGTCCGACAATTCGGCGATGTCTTTTGGTTTCTGAGAGCGCGCGATCACGATGTCACTGTAGGAATAGAAAAAATACACTCACCGGCACATCTAATCGTCCACCCTTGTATTTCGGGTTAATTTTTAACTACGCTTATTGTTATACATTACACAATTGATTTGTTGATAATTTTACGATAAAATAAACACACTTAAATAAACGTTAAATTAACAACTTTTTAACTGACATCAGCTGTAACTAATAGAATTATACAGAATCACGAGTATTCCCTGAAATTAAGAGTGGGCGGTTAGATGTGCCGGGTTATTTAGTGAAAAGTAACTTTTATCTATGAACAAACATTCCGAGGGCTGATTGATAAGTTTCCGAAACGACAAAGAAAAACTTTAAAAATCTATTTAAAATAAATTTATTTCTCAACGTAGTTTCCTTCTACCTCGATGCATTTAGTCCAGCGCTTCTCCAATGCCGTTACACCAGTTTGATAAAATGTTTTCTCCAACCCCTCAAAATACTCGTCCACGGCAACAATGACTTCTTCATTTGATGAAAATTTCTTCAGGTTTGGGAATAAGTGGAAGTCACACGGGGCCAGATCCGGGGAATAGGGTGGATGCGGTAGCAATTCGAACCGCAATTCATGGAGTTTGGCGACTGCAACCATTGACGTGTGTGCAGGTGCGTTGTCATGGTGGAACAAAACTTTTTTCTTGGCCAAATGTGGTCGTTTTTTCTGGATTTCTTCACTTAATTTTTGCAGCAAGCTTGCGTAGTACTCTCCATTTATTGTTTTTCCTTTTTGCAGATAATCCACTAAAATAATCCCTCGAGCATCCCAAAAAACAGTCGCCATCACTTTGCCGGCCGACAAAACCGTTTTTGCTTTCTTCGGCGCAGGTCTTCCGCTCTCAGTCCACTGCTTAGATTGTTCTTTTGTCTCGGGAGTATAATGATGTATCCAGGTTTCATCGACTGTTACATAACGCCGCGAAAACTCGTTAGGATCTCGGTTAAACAGCGCCAAACACTCCGATGAATCGTCCACTCGACGTTGCATTTGGTCAACAGTGAGCAAACGCGGCACCCATCGCGCGCAAAGCTTTTTCATTCCCAAATGTTGGTGCAAAATATTAAAAACGCGTTCAGATGAAATGCTCACCATCTCTGCTATCTCTCGCAACTTCAAGCGCCGATCATTCAATACAATTTTGTGAATTTTTTTGATCATGTCCGGATTCGTGACTTCATTTGGACGGCCAGACCTGTGGGCGTCTTCGCAGCTCTGTCTTCCACGTTTAAAATCAGTTACTCAGGTGTGAATTGTACTCAATGCAGGAGCAGAATTACCTAAAACACTGTCTAGCTTGGTTTTAATCTGGGTTGCTGTTTTCTGTTTTAAAACGTAAAACTTTATCACCGCACGAATTTCGTTTCTTTCCATTGTTAAGAAAATTTACGACAGAGAAAGTTCTACGTCCTATCAAACAAATTCCACCAGTTCGATTAAATTCAAATTTGGCGTTCTATTTTCAAAAAGATGCCAAAATATAATGTAATTTTTTTTTTTGCGTATCATTTTTTTAAGTTCGTCGTTTCGGCCAGTTATCAATCAGCCCAGGTATATATAGGTAAAATCATTTAAGTTGAGCAAGCAGTTAAGACATTAGAAAATAAATCATTAGCGAGATGCTCATCCCACTTCTGATGTTAGAAAGCATTCGAATCTCATTCCTTACGCAAGTCACTTTACTGTAAAAATCTGTTAAAGGTATGGGACTGACCTGGGCGCGGGCGACAGCGGGGAGAGGCGAAGCGGGCGCAGCGGCCAGGCGGGCGCGAGCAGGCGCTCCAGCTGGCGGCGCGCGGCCAGCACGGTGTTGCGCATCAACATGGCCACAGTCATAGGCCCCACGCCGCCCGGCACCGGCGTCACGCGCGCGGCCACGCCCAGCGCCTCCGCGTACGCCACGTCACCCACCAGGCGCTGTCCGCTCTTCTTGCTCGGATCTGATTACAAAGTTACGTGCTCTTCATCTCCATTCTTTGCTGTTAACTAACGTCCCGGCTATTTTTTTACGGAAATGGTCAGTTATAACCCATATCAGAGGTATGCACTTTTGCCGTGTGTTCGGACGTATTATCAGGACTTACATTTATAACACGTGTTATGTACATGGGCTAATCAAAGTGCAAGCCGGCATGTGGGCAGCTCAATACCAGACACCTGGATTCGTGAGGTCGTCGGTCGGTCACTGCGGTTACAAAAGTTAAGCCCACACAGATCTGGTTAATGATTTTCGTTTACAGTATTTTTCATACTTCAAAAGACACTTGGCTCCGGGTACTCTCGCGGAAACTAATAGTTGTTGGCGGGGTCAACCCATTCTGTTCGCGCGACTGAAAACCCTGGCAACAGGGTTAGCTGTCTGCCCACTAGACTGCACGTGTAGAGAGTAGGTACACGATAATACAATATCATATAAAAAATATAAATAATAATTTGCCTTCGTATAAAAAATATGATGTTCAGGTGTGGATTCTACTTTAAAAATAAACTATTCATTAATAATATACCGTCTTGTCAAACATCTTAAGAAAAGGCCCAAAGTTTTAAAAAATATTTTTAGTTTTTTTTTTGCCTTGAGAAAATTCTAGATCCGGAATTGCACGAATATCGAGATCCATCCAATATTTGAAAAAGTATTGCCTATCCTTATCGAGTTTTTTGGGCATGTTTTACTAGATAGGAACGCTCATTTTGTCTGTGATCGTGCCAGTGTTATAGACATCACAAAGCGATAGTTAAAATCTTCTTTGAGTTTTAATTATAATCAGGCCATTCTATTACAATTATGTTTTGTTTTAACCTAGGACAACTCGATCAAATATTACCGCTTCGGTCAGGAAAGGACAAACAACAAGAATATGATGTGCATTAAATGAAGAGTTCCTGAAATTTTGATAATTTCTATTTAAATTTATAACGTTAAGTCACTATCATTGGTGGCACGAGAGCGCCGGTGGTTTAGTGGCTAGGGCCACTGCCTCCCGACCGGGACACGCGCGGGTTCAATCCCCACCACGTACCCAATGTGTTTTCGAATTTCGAAATCATTATGTACGTTTATTCGACGCTCTTACGGTGAAGAAAAGCATCGTGATGAAACCTGCACACTCCTGCGAAGAAATTCAAAGGCTGTGTGTGAAGCAGACCAACCCGCACTGGGCCAGCGAGGTCAACTAAGGCCTAATCACCCTAATTCAGGGTAGGCTCAAGTCCCTCGGTGGGGACGTATATGAGCAAGTCAATGTTGTTTGTCTAGTTGTCAATCTTTATCAATGCTTTCATGAACATTAGTTAATGTTATTAAAGTTTCTCAAGTAAAACCACCATTTTAATATTGCATTAGTAGCACTAAAATGTTTGGATGAGTTCTGAGAAAAGCTAAATGAAGGTACATAAATTTGTCGTAATTAAAATTAAAAGAATGCTGATCGTTAGTTGGTACCAACATAATAAAGGTTTTTCCACTTACTATCAACGTTTCTACTGCAATCTTCGACTGTAATATTGAAGTTGTAGTACAAATGCACATAAAACAGTATCGCTGATTTAATTTCGATAAAACCATATTACTTCAAGAACTGAAGGCATGCCAAGGTCATTGTACGTTACTGGTAACTAGTTATTGTCCAAACAACATTACGAGGAAGGATATAGCTAGTTTAATTAGAAAAGGCTTATTTCCGAGTAAGTAGACATAAACCCGCACTGAGCCAGTGTGGTCGACTAAGGCCTAATCGCGCTAATTCAGCGTAGGCTCGAGCCCCTCAGTGGGGACGTATATGAGCTGTTGATGATGATACCTTTTATTCCTTAGACGTTTTTAAAGATAGAAAGTGTATTTTTACTTTTCGATTACAATCATGGAGCTGGATCGGGGCTAGTCCGGGAATTTTCAAGATTTTTGTTGAATCAGATCTCATTATCTACGTCAGTAAATGTATTGATTTTCTAAAATATGTTATTGGACTCTATTATCTACGCTTACACTAAGGCCAAAACATGTTTGGTAAAAATCTTCTCGATACAATTGTTATCCAAAGCAGCGTATTCGATTCTTGTTATTTGAATCTGAGAGGTAAATGGTAATTTATTGGTCGCCGAAATTTAGTTACAAGATAAGTCTCCGACTGCTTTATGTTTTTTCCTGGGCAATTTACAAATCAAATTAGTACTTTTTATATAAACTGAGAAAGTAAATTTGGCACTTACGCCATTCACTTGGAGCGCGCGAACATTATTTCTTTCTCTGTTAAATACGTGCGGAGAAGCTTAACGTCATCACTTTCCTTTCTTGAGCTCAGTCGCCCATGATCTTTGCCGACGACGGATGTGCGCTCGGTGGCGCTCCAAGCCACCCGGCTCACGAAATAATTTTATTTGGAGAAGACGTACTATGAGTAGGTCCGTCACATCCGTCCGTCCGATCCGTTACATTGACAATATTTCTAAATCGATTTTTAATTAAATAAATATAGGTTGGGTCCATACCTGCTGCTTGTATACTTAGTAAGGTTTAGTCAAGTTTGTGATACTATCACTTTCAAGGTCGACGCTAATAATACGAGTACACTACGCAAGGGTATGTGTATGTACAGTGGACGGCACATCAAGGTATACTTTTTTTTTTTCAAACTAGATGTTATTATTATACTACCTAGTTACAGATGTCGATCATTTTATTTTTCTAGTACAACACAGGCGCGAGAGGAATAGTTAGGTAATTCTATTCTTCAACCAAATGCTGTTTTTTAGAATTATTTTTATTGTATTAGGTAGATAAAATATAATTTATTTATTGATTCAAAAATAAAGTTTGCATACTCGTTACGTAATTTTATAGCCTATACCTAGCTTACAAAAAACCAGCCAAGTGTGTGCGGGGCCAAGTCTTATTTCCAGTCAAAGGATTACTCACGGGGGAACAACTAAGGATTTTCCCGCTGTCCCCCAGTATGTTCACTCGAAAAAAACACAGGGGACAGTGGGAATAAATATTTCCGTTCTCCCACGTTACAAATTATAATTATAAAATGAATGACTGATTTACGAGTATTTTTATTCAAATGATATTTTGGATGAGTAATAATTATTTATAAAAAAATAATTATAATATTGAACAAAATGAACTCATATTTTTTAACTGACAGTTTATTATTTTGTTAGTGCTCTGATTACGATAAAACTTGGGTTAGTAGACTAATTCCATTAAGAAAACAACAATTTTTTTTCTATGAGTTAATGGGTTTAATGAAACTCGGTTAAGAGCACTATTTTTCCAAGGAAACAATGAGGCAATGTTGAAAAAAAAAAAAAAAAAAAAGAATCTTAGTTTTTATGACAAAATAGAACCTCTAATAAATATAAGGAAATATTGTCACACTTTAGAAATTCTAAAATACTTAATGAATTTCTAAAGAGATATCGTTAGCTTTGCCGTAACAAATAAAAACTACAACGTGTCAACGTCTTAGCAAAATAACGTAAAACCTCTCGTGTGGTAATAATCGGCCCATGAAACTGAACAACTTTTGATCCAAAACTTTTTTAAACTCGTATTTTTTTCAAACAAGGTGATCAGCTGATCGAGTTAATTTGTATGAAAGTTTAAAAACATTTTTGACGGTACTTAGGTGCCACGTGGGATCGATCTTTGACATAAAGAGAGAACTGCCGCAAGCTTAAGAGTAAAGTTGGTGCCCGGAACAACATCCTGAGATGCCTTACCACTACCCGCTGGGGAGCCAGCGCACACGTTCTTCGAACGAGTTGTCTTGCTCTCGCCTACTCAGCAGGCAAATATTCGAGTCCAGTTTGGGCTCGTTTAGCCCATGCGAGAAATGTGGACACGGCTCTCCACGAATCATGTCGTATAGTCACGGGCACCCTGAAACCGACACCACTGAGAAAGCTTTACTCCCGGCAGGAATTGTTCCACCCAGCGTGAGACGTGAGGTCGCTTACGATATTAAAAGAGCGAAACAGTCTCAAGACAGCAGGCACCTCCTTTACGGCACAAACCTCCTCTTGCCCGTGTCAAGAGTCGCCGCAGCTTCCTCAAAAACTCCACACCCATCGAAAAAGACACACTTTTAGCACGTTAACATCATCATATCAGATCCTCGTTTTAACACATTATTGCAGTTTTTACGAACGAACACGTTATATTTTTATCACTAGCGAATCGCGATGCACAGGACTGCCCATACTATAGGCATTATAGGCAGTGTTGGCAGGGTCACCATGCATGAGGTATGGAGATACAGGAGCGTGTCAGAATGAAAGACGTGTTGTGCGTCCGACAAACGTATTGACTACAAGCTACTTAGATGCAAAATTATATCTATCTAGATGTGGTTGAAGTGAGTCATACATACACTACAGTAGGCTGAATAAAATACATTTTTTGCCTAGTGACAAGCAAAAAACATAGGTATGAAGTTGTCATCGTATGTCATCAAATGTGTTTTAGTGATGCCAGACCAAGCACCCCAATAATTTCAATGGTAAACACAAATAGTAGATGCTTTATCAATAAAATTTCGCGGCGTGGGCAGTCTGATATAATACTAAAGTAAAAGTTTTACAATTAAATATATTTAAATAGCAGATCAAGCTTTACACGTGGCGCAAGATTCTGTGCCATATTCAAAGATGAAGTTTGACATTTGTGTATTTTTTTTATATATCTCGTTTGTCAAGGCAGAGAATCAGCTGTATATCAAATCAAATAAAAGTATTTTATTCAAATTAAGATTTTTATGAATCATTTTTCGACGTCAAAGCTACCATGGATGGCACGGCTATAGGTTACTTTTTGGAGGGCACTTGGAAATTAAATGATTTTATAAAAAAATAAACAACCGTGTAGTATTTTGATCAAAAAAATTGCAAAATATAAACCTTATATCTCGAAATGCAATAGCATTTTGCATACTTTTTTTAAAACTTTGCATACCCAATTTAATTGACAAAACAGAAACTTTTGATCTTGATTTGAACCAAATATTTGATATAAGATTTCTTTGGTACTAATTAGTTGTCATAATGACAGTGAAAGAAAAAAATAATTGATGTGTTGAAGTGACGTGTGTGTGATAAAAATATTATAAAGACATTTATAGTGATCATCTTGTATAATCTAACACAAAGAAAAAAATGGACATGATGAAAATATTATGTATTCACAATATTGATCGTATCAGAAATAAGTAGATACGTATCGATCGTATTGTAAATCGTAAAACATCACATTTTTCTTTTTTTGAATCCAATTAATAAATTGACTTCAGTTTGGAAACAATGGAATAAAAATACTCGAAAATCTGTAGGTATTTTATAAATAAATTAAAGTGGTGACAACGGGAATTATTTTCCCCTTGTCCCCTATATAATTGGAAGTGAAGATACTGGAAGACAACAACTACTGAACGGATTGGTATGAAAGAAATTTGGAATAAAGTTAGTTTATACTCTGGAATAACACATAGGATACTTTTTACGGGAAAAGGCTTATTCCCACGGGAAAATCTTACACAACGCGAGCGTAGCCGCGGGCGGACCGTATTATAGTAATTCAAATTATACTTACTATTACAATGTCAAAATGTCTGGAATCTTGAAATACTAAATCTTTCATTTTTAGGTGAAATTATAATCATTACTACCCTACACTCCACTACACTAAAGACCAATTAAAATAAAATAAAAAATATATACTCCAAGAGCGAATCATATATACTTTGCGCGATTACATCAAATTAAACAAATATAATATTTTATCATTGTCGCAGAGGTCATAGACCCGCCTCGATGTTTTAGAGCGGGGTCTGTGCGGGGCGGCGCGGGGAGCGGCTGGACGACGCGGGGCGCTGCCCGCGCCGTCTATCTTAGACACGCCTCTTGCGTAACAATTTTTTTTCGGCGTAGCGCCTTAAGATATACGTATCTAATTAAAAAATATAAGTCAAAGGTAAAAACAATGGGTAGGTAACTAACTTTTAATACTGTTTATTTTTAAGACGACGCGACGCCGCGACTATAACTAAACGACACAGCAGACCTGGCCTATCCGTTCTTAAGAAATATCATCCAGCAAACACACAACGTTACCGAAATTGTGATCAAATAGTCTCCAAATATGTTATCAGTACTAATAATAAACAGTAATACTTACTGAGTAAACGTAGTTTGTAGAAGTAGTTAAATCGGAAGCATTTCGTAGTATTTTGAATATTGCACAAAACTGCACATTTTAGTAGGAGGCGGCGAGTCGGCCGGTATTCGGTGTTGTTATCGACGACCAACAAAGTTTATGCATTCCGTTAGAGCGTAACGCGAGGCCGCGTACGGACCAATCGAATTAAAACGACGCGTCGTATTTTTTATAATTATTATCACCACAAGTTAAGGAGCTCATGCCGATCACCACTTAGGGGCGCAGATAACCCTGACTCTCAAACTAACACGTTCAGAGATGTGGTGCCTAAGTATAATACGATGATTGCACTCGTAAGTCAACAGTATCAATGACTACCAGTGACCTCAAATGTCAGTCACCTTCATATTATGCTAGGTTCTTCAACTAAGGTCGAACACACAACGCCAACAGGGAATCTCAGTGGATGGCTAAGGGTGCGGTGGTCTGTATCATTTTATATCTTTAAAAAAATCGCTCGCCTTCGTTCAGCACGTCTGTACAAGGCTCCGGCGAGAGTATTACTGCACCACATTGGGCTGTAGTTGTAGTAAGTTTTGGCAACATAACTCTTGTTTTGGCCATTGTCACGTCAGTACGCATCCCGTTGTTTTGACTAGACCATGAACACTAATCACGGTTGTTTGGATTTTACTTAGTCAGTGACAAAAACCGAGGAAGTGTATCCAGCTGAGAAACTAATTATTTAAAAATATATATATACTGATTCCTCGCGGATTACGTGAGTAGTACGAATTTGTTTTGCTTTGTTTATTTAGCATACAAGGTGTGTTAGTCCGTTATTTTATTATTTGTAAATTTAGTTTTGCAAAGTTTAATTTTAGACATATCTAAGTAAACGTCGTTTAAAACATAAATCGGAAAGAGTGATAAAAGGTCCCTTGTAAAGTCTGGAAGTAGATAGTTATTTTTTAGGGTTGTTTTGTAACATCCTGTATTTCCGTCAATGTGCGACCTAGTTTTGCGCGAATCACAATCGCTGTTTACAAACATTGTGTCTTATTCCCGGAATCTTACAACCTTGTTGTGTTGTGAAAACATGCGGTTAAAACAATTCCTATAAATACTGAGTAGTTTCCTATTTTTTTTTTTTTCTGTTTAAGTTGTCTGTTATTTTCCCTTTTAGGTAAGTAAGTAATAATAAAGTTTTACCTGGTATAGGGTTGATGCCGCAATCGATGACTACCGCACCAGGCTTGATCCATGAGCCTTTCACCAGCTCAGGCTTTCCAATAGCTACCACCAGGATATCAGCTGTTTTAGTCTGGAAGCAAAAATTACGGTACTAATGAAATCGAGGGTCGATAATAGAATTTCTTGTGACTCTTGCAACCTTTCAAAAATTTTATAAAAAAAAGAATAAGGTCGGATATAATCAAGAGCGAGTCCTGGCATGGTACTGTTTACTAAGTAATGGGTCATTCGATGTCGATTGTGGAGAACTAGGTTAATTTGTTATTTTGAAAATTATCGATTGAATATTTATAATAACATATATAGGTAGATATGGAAGATAGAACAGACAAGAGTAAATAGGCGGCCATGTTGCCTCATCAACATAAACGGCCCGTTACAGTCCACTGCTGGACTATGAGCCTCCTCCACTTAGTGTTTGGTTTTGCCATAATCTCCACGCTTGGCAGGCGGGTTGGAGATCGCAGATTAAAAGGTTACTGTATCAGAGAGCGCTGCTGCCCGTTCCCTGTTCAATGTGTAGTCCCTAAGTCGCCTCTTATGACACCCACGGGAAGAGTAGGGGTTGGTGACAAATGTATTCTACTCTGCCGTCACCACACGGCAAAACAGATGCTGTTGCCTCATAGACGGCTCCGTAGCTCAGATGGTAGTGTATCTGCCTCCGACGCACGGGGTCGCGGGTTCGAATCCCGCCCAGGGCAAACATTCGTGTGATGAGCACGTCTTGTGTTTACTTTGTGTCTGGTGGTTGTGTTTGTGTATATGTATGTATCTATCTATTTATGTAATGTATATTCAGCTGTCTGGTATCCATAGTACAAGCTCTGCTTAGTTTGAGATCAGATGGCCGTGTGTAAAGATGTCCCCACATATTTATTTATTGATTGATTTATTTATTTATTTATAGAGCATGTATTTTAACTAACTCATAATTTTAAAACCACATAGCCAGGCTTTATCAAACAGCTATGAAGCCATGTTAACCAGCTTTTAATTTATTATAATCAGTTCATTCATTCGGGATCTACGACGGCAATTTTTTTTTTATCTTTGACTAGCTGAAAGCCTTACAAGTTCATTCAAGTCCTTGGTTTTGGAGAGGCGCACGGTGAAAAAACAAAGCCAAGACAATTAAACCAGGGAAATAAACGCATTGTAATCACTCAATTATTTCGGAAGTCAAAGAACTTACGACTTCACTCAAGTTCTTGGTCTTGGAGTGGCACACGGTGACGGTGGCGTGTTCCCACTTGAGCAGTTCTGCAACGGGCGTGCCGACGATCCTGCTGCGGCCCAGCACCACCGCGGTCTTCCCCGCGATCTCCACACCCGTGCGCCTGATCAGCTCCACGCAACCTGCCGGCGTGCACGGGATGAACCCGCCCATATCTCCCACGGCCACCTTGCCCTCGTTTACGGTGTTTAAGCTGGAAGGAAGATTAAATAAGGGTAATGAGCAATGGGAAGATCTTCCTCCAGGTCACGCTGTCAAGAGGTAGGTATACCCCCATATAGTGTAAGTTATGTCTGTTTTAAGACAAGCCGCCTGCCTGACGTCAAACTTCCTTTTATTTGAAACGAAAATGAGGAAAGCATGCCGTACCTACTCATTCATTGTACAGACAACACTGACGCAGAAGTCCTTATACGACACGCACGCACTTACATAAAAGTCACGCCATTTTCCCAAAAGAGTAGGTTCTTTCCAATGACTACAATAACTTTTAACCACTACGATATAAGCACTACATTCGCCAATAATACCTAATTGTTAAATGTTTCAACACTTTCTCGTTTTCTTGTAGGTTTCATATGAAAGAAACTTACCCGTCAACATCCTTGTCTGGTGATACAGCATCGGTGATCTTGTGGGAGTCTATGTCGTTGACGGAATCCAATGGCATCTGCACGATGATGCCGTGGACTGCCGCCGACTCGTTCAGCTCGGTGATCTTGGCCAGAAGCTGTCATTTGAACAGTAACGGTAATGAAGCACTCGAGAGCTTAACTTGCAAGACTAAACTACGCTGTACTATAGGTATTATTTTATTCTGGACGACATGGTAATGCCAGCCTATAGACCGCGTAGACTTCTGATGAATACACACCGTGAAATTTAATTGGTTGTTTTTCGTTAAATGGAGTGTTCAGTCCATTAAACTGAACAACTTTCCCCAAGCAACATGGGCTGTAAAATGACAAAAAAAATCGCCCGTTCATACAAAACCGCGCGGCCAGCTGATCGATTTACTATGGGGGAAGCAATATTTTTTTTCAATTGCCGGCCTATGTTCCTTGGGGAAAGTTGTTCAGTTTAATGGACTGAACACTCCATTTAACGAAAAACAACCGGTTAAATTTCACGGTGTATATGGATTAGTAGAGCCGAAGTCTACGTGTGCATTTTTATAGAAGAACGACCATATAGACCGTTCAGTAAGCTGCAATGTCTGAGGCCTTCGGCGACTCCATCTAACACTGTGGTCATTTATAGATCTTACAACCCATACAATAATAAGCTTAATTAAAAATTAAAGCTTTTAAAGCCGTGGAGTGGAGTATCCTTATTAAGACAAATCCAACGAGCCCAAACACGACTAGGCTGTGACTTGTGGTGTGTATTTAAGGAGTTCCTATGGACACCTTCCAGCTCCATCATGAGACCCTGGACATCACCTATGACTAAAGATCTTGTTAAGACAAATCCAACGAGCCCAAACACGACTAGGTTGTGTTGTGTATTAGAGGAGTTCCTATGGCCACCTTCCATCTCCATTATCAGACCAGCTCCATGGCACCATAATATTGCATTGTCATCGCGGTTACATAAGTTTACCAAAATTCAGCACATTCCAATGGCAGGAAGTGCTTCAAAATTGAGTTGCAAGATTTCGTCCGAACATAGAACCCACATACAGTCCAAGCTAAATAAAAGCTTGTAAAAAAAAGAAGTAGGCTGCCTTTAAAAAAAAAAGACCTAGAAAAGCTAAGAATTAAGAAAAGAGAATATCCCCCACTATTATCGACGAGCATTCACTAATGAAATGTAACTGATGAAATATTGTTGATCTGTTTCAGTTCATCGTTTCAATTGGTCAGACTAGAAGCGATGTTATCTATGAAGATCAAGCCACAATAACAATAAAATAATAATTGCGTATAATGATATTACAATCTGCATGTTCATTACGTTTGTTACATCACATGACCGGTGATGACCGATTCAGTAAACAGTCTACTAGCAAAATAATCATCTTGTTATCTGAGGACGTAGTAAGGGTCACGGACGGTATTCAAATCTCAGTAAGCACTATAATTATATTCATCACTTTCTTACGCGGCTATTGAATAAATCTATTGTATAAAGATATTGAATAAATCATACTAAAAACAGTAGAACAGATATTGAAGAAAATTCCACAGATTGATCTTTTGTTCTAGATCACACAATCTACTTTATACAATGGGAAAACATCTTATTTTGATGGAATAACTATATTTTATATTCGAGATATAACATATCATTTGGCAATACAAAATGTTACTATTTTTAACAGACTACTTAATAAACATAAAATGCTAAATATAAGTACCTTTTAGTTTTAAATTATATTTTTTAATTTTTAATTGTTTTTTTTTTCACTTATTCATTTTTTAGAAGAAACTCTTGAATATAACAACAATAATTAAGTTGAGAAACTATAGACTAGACCATGCTTAAGGAAATTACTCAACAGTTCTCTGCCATACACTTATTAAGAAAATTACAAATCTAGTTATTACGAGGACTATTAAATTGTAGCAAATACATGAGGAATTTACCTACTTTTCTTATTTACGAACGTTTTACGAGTAAATGGCGATCGTCATTGTAACATCGTGACATGTTTTTTTTTATAACATTTTACTTATTTAAACACAAAAACTGAAACTTCATAGCCTGTCCATAAATTGCAACTCGTTTTAAAACTTCAAAGTTCTTTACATAATAATATAGAACGAAAAAAATCGACGTTGCGTCTAGGCTCGAACCTATTGACTACTCAATTGGCTACATACATGGCTTCAATTAAGACCGAACTCTATTCAATCAAATCTGATACACACTGCATATTGGAAGTGAGTGGGTCTTTTTTAACTTCCACATACTATTTTCCTATGATAGGAAATGTCTTTTTCCTTATCTCATTAGCCATAAATTAGTACCTAATATAAACTTCATTCATACCAATGCGATTATGATTTTATTTTACTCGACGGTCTTACAGCGAAAGAAAACATCGCAAGGTAACCTGCACACGACTGCAGATATCGACGCGCGTTGACTGAAAGGTAGGTATTCCAGTTCGATCCCAATTGAACATTAAGGGACCACAAAATAAGAGGCTTAGGTGAGGACGTTTATGAGCTGATAATGAAGACTTACCTCGGCTTCAGTAGTATAATTAGGCAGGCGGATGTGCTCGGCGCTCATGCCAATGTTCTCGGCGGCCTTCAGCTTCATCCTGATGTAGACGTTGGAGTCCTCGCGGCCGCCCACCTGCACGATCGACAGCTTGGGCATGAAGCCGCTGCATCGCGACCGCATCTCCGCGACTTGCAGACGAAGGTCATTTTCCACGGACCTGGTGAGGGCATTTATAGAAAAGAAAGTAAAGTCCTTGTAAGATTATGGTGAAGTGAAGACTAGAGATTGGTATGTTGGTGTGATAAAGGAAGTGTCATACTCACTCACCTACACAGCCCCTATTATCTTTCTGATAGTCGGGAGTGAAATTGAAACTTACACAGATTTACCCATACATTTCATAACACCTAGACCCCAAATAGAAAATATTCAAAGGCCGGTCTGTAATCAAACCCACTACCTCTGGAGCAGAAGTCACGTCAAATGTATTACTTTATATGCAGTTTATTTTTTTACGCTTTTGTTAAGTCGAGCGTTACATAATAAGAACACATATAATTCAATAGAATATTTCGAAATGCAAAATGAATACTAAATAATTAATATAATAAAGTTAAGAGGAAACCTATGAATATAAGATATATCCGAAGATTTATTTTTACAATGTTGATTTGTTTTTATTACACTAAGTTATTTTATTACCTATCACAAGTAAGAAACATGTGAATTCGTCTGAAATGGTAGAACTTTGAGAATGTTATTGCAAGCAATTTCATTTGCTATTTTAACAGCTAACTTCAGCTATCCAAAAAAATTAAAATCTTAAGTAAAATAACTGGATTTTACGGTTAAAACTTCACCTTGTACCTAGTTACGAAAAACACCGCACAAAAGTATAAAATATGACTAACTTAGACACTTCGGTCCCAGAAATCGGTTGAGCCATCCTGAAGTTTGGTCCCAGCGAAGGTCCAGCGTACACTGGTGCCTAAGATGGCTAGCAGCATCGCAAGATGGGTGACCCTATGATATCATATGATAACCCTCTGAGATCGAGTATTCACTGGGTATGTCATGAGAAATTTGCTATTACGGGTGATTATATCGTAACTTTAAACATAATATAAACGAATACCATAACAGGGTAAATGGCCGAACTCAGATAAATTTTTTTCATACAGAAAAAGTAGCCCTTTCTAAAGTATACAAAAAATTCGATTATATTCCAAACAAATCAAATAATAATGTTATATTCCAAACAAATCAAATAATAATGTAAACAAAAGATTCAAATTCAAACTTAGAGATTCATCGGGAAACTATAATCATCTTGGATCACCCTTAAAAGAAATAACATGAGCTTACATTCAGACTAAACCATGATGGAAATTTTCCAAACTAGCTTAATTAATAACATTAATACAATCAATCAATCAGCCTAATGCAGTCCACTGCTGGACGTAGGCCTCTCCAAGGGCACGATCACCCGCTTTCCTCATCCAGCCACCACCAGCGACCTTCCTCAGGTCCCACCTGGCAGGGGGGCGTCCCACACTACGTTTCCCGAGACGTGGTCTTCGAGAACCCGTCTGCTCCAACGCTCGTCGGTTCTGCGACAGACGTGGCCAGCCCACTGCCACTTCAGCTTGCTACACTTCTGGACGATATCAACTACCATGTTCTCTGCCGGATGATTTCGTTTCAGATTTTATCCCGTAGCGAAATACCAAGCATAGATCTTTCCATGGCGCGCTGAGTGACATGTAGCCGATGGTCCAGCTTCACCGTCATGTTCCACGTCTCGGCTCCGTATGTCAATACGGGTAGGACACACTGTTTTACACCCTGCTCTGCAGGCATTGCGGTAGTGGCGACGAGAAGATATGACTGTGATATGACGAACATTAATACGTTTAGTTGAAAATAAGTAATACTACTATTGACCATTTAACTTTACAAAACACGCCATACCTTAAGTTATCACTACAGAATTTTCTTACGGGGATTACTAGAAGACGTCTTAAAGTACAATTCATTTCAATATTAACTTTAAAAAAACTAATAAAATGTAAGAAGATCACTTCCGTTGATAACCAATTGATAAATGTAATAGAAATACAGTGTATTTGTGTCCAAATATATTTATTATCATTAGCGATTCTGTTAATGAACTTTGGGGTTTCAAAACACCATTGTGTGAAATAGTAAGTCAATAATGCATCATTGTGGATGGAGAGTTAAGATATTGGGAACACAACAGTTTTATTATCTATATCTATTATCTATATCTATTTATTATAAAGAGGAAAGCTTTGTATTTTTGAAAGTTTGTAACGAATAAACTCAAAAACTACTGAACCGATTTTTAAAATTCTTACACCATTAGAATGCTACATTATCCCTGAGTAACATAGGCTATTTTATTACTAGGGTAGGTGTTGGGTAAGTGTAGGGTAGATGTTGGGTAGGTATAGAGTAGGGTAGAGGTAGGAAAAATGGCAGGACAATATTTTTCATTTGATTTGAGTAGGTAGTATGTAAGTTAAAGAGTCCATGATGTAAAGAATAGGATTTTCGTTTTTGACCATCTACCCGCCAGTTTTTTATACTACAATACACACAAGATACGTTTATACTTAAAATAAGGGTTTCATTTGTCCTAATAGGTACGAAACCCTAAAAATGTCTTTGTAGTAGTTAATAGTCATGCATGAAGCCAGGATTTGTGTGGCAGGCGCCTTGTCTGCTTATCATGAATATTTACGTATTACGTATGAAAGCACCTTGTTTACATTACATTTAGTTTTCGTGTAGTCATTCAAAATAATGTGATTAAAGTAACCGGCTCTTGGCGGTTTAAACAAACACACCGAAATCAATGTTATTTCCATTACTGAAATATCATAACAAGTACAGTCAACATAAAGCTATGCCTACTACCTACGTTCGCAAATGGTGGACGCAACAAGAGTAGAAACCAATGCCAGATGGGAAAAGGCCACCGGATACCGGCAGTCTAAACTTTTCATCAGGACACTTGATCGCAGACGAACTAAGCACCTACTTCAACATAAGAAAAAAGACGTCAGAGTCATCACAGGTATAGTCACAGGACACTGCACGCTAAAGAGACATCTCAGCATCATGAAGAGAGCAGAGAGCCCCACATGTCCAGAGTGCGGCGAAGATGAAACAAGCTTACACTTCCTGGCAGAATGTCCGATGTACTCACTGCCGAGATTGGAAATACTAGGAACAGACAGCATCGAAAAGGAAGAACTGAGTAATCTGTCATTCAAGAACATACTGAGATACTGCAAAGCAACAGGCAGACTTGAGGGGGCCATCACGGAGGAGCTACAGTAAAACCAGTACTCCTTCGATGGGTGCTCCGAGGGTGGGCGATGGCAGGCCCGGCCGATTGCGATCTCACGGGGGGAGACCAACCGTGTGGGGGAACCCAGAATTTTCGAAGCTTAAGGCGTGGGGGGCACTGGGACTCACGCGGCGCTCGGAGGGGCTGGCTGGTAGTAGCAATAGCCGTTGCCAAGGTGGCTCTTCTTGGGTAGTCGCGGGGGCCATTGGGTCACCCCATGCCAGAAGCGGAGAGAACAAGGGATAGACACAACTCACCTACCGTGAGGCTGAGCTGATGCGGCGCTATCATGAAAGGAGCATCCATCAAAACTGGGATTAAGGGTGAAATAGTTCTCATATATAGAGCAGGTCACCCGTCTGCGCTCCTCGCAGACGTCCCCCTTATACATACATACATACAAATGGTGGACGCAAGTACAGAATAAGTCAAACCTAATAATTTTCTTTTCTTACTAACATAATTATAAGGCATGTTACGACCGACGAGTGTCTAAAACTTGAAAGCAATAATAGTTTTTCTAATTATAGGGAAAACTTTTTAAGTTCATTTAGGTTATTAGAAATAAAGATTATTTAAAAATGTTGTTGACTGTACAAGCACTCTCGTAATATGGTTCATTTATAACGGTAGGTATAGGATAACGTAACATAATACGGTTAGAAACCACAAATCGGCAGCAAACGTGTTGTAAACCATCACACCATATTCCATATAACGCAAGGGACAGTGCGGAGTTTCCTGTTATAGTACCTACTAAAAACACAAAATAAGCGGACAAGTTTAGTAGTTCGTAAAAAATGCAAAAAGCCTGGTATATAGCCTGGCAATAAGCCTGGTAGTTGCGAGTTATTAAAACCTTGTAAGAATGAAGAGGTTAAATTGAACTCGGAGGGTAGTAAACACAAGAGTTGGTCAACTATCTCTAAATACCTAAAACTCTTGACTTTATACAACCATTAACCAACACGACTGTTATTTAGGACAACTTAATGTACATTCACCAGAATATAACCAACCATGCATTTCTGAATACACCTGAACAAATAAATACATATAGGTAGATTCGTACGACAAGCATTTCAAACATTTCATTTATTACAGCAAAAATTATCTACAAGTTTAAATCTCTAAATACCAAAATACTTTAGAGTTAATTTAACTACAATAGGTCCAGTACAAAGATAAACAAACTTGCTACTCACTCGTACACTGTATGAAAATCCTCCGGACAGGTCCACATTTCACTTATCACTTCACTGATCCGTTAAGCTTTTAAATTTTATTTTTTAGAGGAAATGTTAAAAGTTGCGGGTGTAGTGATTTTTTATTTAGTAGAATCTCATGTGTACGCGCCGGCCGCTTATCGACTAAGATCGATAAGTTTTGATCGACTGATACTTGCGCACGTGAGCCGAGTTTTTGCACATCTAAGATAACCGGTTAGACATATTAGATCACGTTGTGCTCCATATGGATACGCGACTGCGACGCGATAATTTCACTTTCACATCAATATTTTCTGTAATCTATTCATCGTTTAACTACAATCGTAACGCGTTGCATTGAGGATAGACAAATTCTGATATGATTATTTTATCTTCGTTTTTTACAACCGTTAATTTGGAAACCGTTATTTTTTAAATAAGAATTATAATTCCTATCGATTAATAAAAAATAAATTATAATTTATTTTTAATTATTTGTTTTCATTTGAATAAATTTACGCAATAAGATCTGCCAGAACAAATTAAAAATGTCTCATCCATGTTAATATAATGGCTCCTTACAATATGCCTGTAACACGGCATCAGCATACAAAATGACACGACGGGCGGCGTACGACAGAATTCCACACAAATTATGCCGGGCGATGTAATATGCCTTATATTGGCAACTGACGCGGAACATTCTGTGGAACATTAGTAAAAACCGAGATAGTAAGTAAGTAAGTAAGTAAGTAAGACGAAATCTGGATTTTTTGTTTACTATGTGTTCTTGTTTAACGTTAACACTTGCGGGGAAGCCATGTAGGTATCCCTAGATCTTAACATAAATCAGACCTGCACGGACCTCACTCGTAACAACTAGTTTTGTCATTTCATCCCTCTCCCTATACACGCAACCAACCAACCTGGCGGTAAAATATATTATTTCAAATCAAATCTACCTGCTATAATATAAAAACTAACATTTTATGAATTTGCTAAGATCATCTGAAATACGGTGTTTACGAGGAAAAGAAAAATACAAAAATACTGAAACATATCAACGAATTTTTCGTCACATTTATTAATTAATGCAGATCAATCACATGGAAAATATTCCATTACGGATGTCTAATACTTAGGTTAACTCGAAAACTAGTAATAGAAGTCTTTTCAGATAAGTACTAAACTATATCCTTAACTTAATATATTTAACAAACATCACTCAAGTTTAATTTAGTTAACAATGGCTTTTAACATTTCCCTAACTTATACTTAATAGTAAAATGGAGAGCATAATATAATCTGTTTTATAGACTTAACAAATAAGTAAATAACGTGATTATTAATAAAGAAAAAGAAAAGTTTAACTGTTATTTTTATAATAACAACAATATCGATTAAGAAAAAGAAAATAATTGAAATTAACATAGAAATCACTTATTTATAATTTTTAGAAACAATGTTAATCAACTTCTAAAACTGATTTAGGTTAATTAGGATTGGAACATACGGATATCGTTCTTCGAAATAAAACTACCAGAAGAATCACTGTACGAAAGGAAAAACATAAAAGATAACAAAATACCGACACGACTACACGACTACACGACTACATCACGACTTTTACATTGGTAACTAACTAGCTTACCTGAACTGGCAAGACATAACCAATCAAGGTATCCGGATTTTAGATACGGCTTGTGATTGGTTCGTTTGATCCGATTAGGATTCAAAGATGCGGAAGTCGTCTTCTTTTTCTTTGTGCGCGTTGGAGTAGAGATGGATTCGCATGGCGTGCACGGGCATGGGTTCCGTGTTGCACAGCTTGCACGCCAGCTCGTCTGCACACGATGTTGCCGTCCTGTGAAAAGTAAATAAATATAAATGGTCGTGTGATTTCCGGCTTTAGAATAAGACCACCCCATATTTTTCCATGGGTTTCGTATACTAATGGCTGGTTTACACGTATTAAGTTGTCAAGTAGCAACTAAATTTTAATATAATATTTTTTTTTAATATATATTATATTATTATTATTTTGTATGATTAATATTTTTATATATACTTATATAATATATATTAAAATATTTCCAAAAAATAAGCATAAAACACTCGCACTTAACTTCGCACTTCGCATTTAACTTAAAATTAACTAAATCGTGCCTGTCCAAACGTGTCAAGTGACAGGCCACGCCCACCAACTTACCCGAAAAATAGAAAAAGTTCTAATCTACTTGTTTACTTGCACGCTAAATTTTAACTTGCAACTTACTACTAAATTCGCTGTTTACACGCATTAAGTTGCTTAAAATTAAGTTAACTACTTAACAACTTAATACGTGTAAACCAGCCATAAGAGACTAAGATTTAGTACCACACAATAAAGATGTGAGCCTCTCACTACTCAGAGTAATATTAGAGAGCAATATTAACCCAACAATAGGGGATCAGACTACTTTTTTATTATTTTATAAATCTAAACTTCTTAGTTTCTGCTATCGAACACTAAAATAATTTTTGCACTATCTTTAAAATTGACCGAGTTATAAAGGTTTGAAATTCAAGATTAGACAGAGAGGCACATACCCACTTGTGACGTCATTTGTTAGTAACGCCATATAATCTCCATACTAAAAATCGTTTTTCAAAGAGACAGACATATTGAAACTTTAAAAAATCACTGTAAATTTGTTTTTCAACCGATTCTGTTTTTTTCTTCGCGAATCGTCTGCTATTAATCTATATTTTAAAAATAAATCATAAAATATGGTAAATTTAGGAACAGTCCGATCCTCTATTATGTCGAATGTGATTTTATTTAATATTACCTGTCCAACTAAAGCTTTGTTCATCCATGTATGTATAGGTATATAGTCATAACATTGGGTGGAGTCGTTGTTGGGTGTCTGCACCATAGTTACCTGGTCAAATCGTGAGGGTTGTAAGGTCGAGAACCATCCTTAGAAAAGCCCTTTTGATAATGGCTATGGCTCATGTAACGACTATTTCTGTAAAAAATAGCCTCAACGGTTTAATATACCTTCTGGAGCTCGTAATAGAATTCTTTTTGGACTATCGGGTGATTCACCATGCATAATCCTGACCAAACTGGGGACAGTTCCAGAAAGTGGTTTTGTTGTATGTGACAGTGTCCCAGCGGAATTACAACCTAAAACTTCTGGAACCAGAGCCAAACGCTCTACTGCTAGGCTAGGCTGTTAAATACTGCTGCTACCTGCATCTGCTGCCTGGTGGCTGGTCTGTTACCTGGTGACCCTGAGTTTGAGCTGGTCGTTCTCCTTCTTCAGCGCGAGCAGCTGGTCGCGTGTGGGCGGGCGCAGGTCTTGCGGCGCGTGCAGTGGGTAGATCACGGCGCCCTCCACCATCTCCTCGATGGTGATCTCCATCAGCTCGTGTTCTGGCACGGACTTCCACTCCCAAGCGTTGGGAACCGACTGCAGCTCGCGGTGCTTGCGGCGTTTGCGGAATAAACTGGGTTGGGAGGTAAGAATTAATGTTACTGATTTATATATGCGTGCAGTGCGGCATAAAAGAGCAAAAAAAAAAGTATCGCTAAGCATATAAAGTGAAGAACTAAGAATTTTATGTTTTTAAAAGTGATTGCGCCATACGGAACACGTCACTGTTTTTTAAGTAAGTAAGTAAGTAACACTTTATTGCATAACACATATGGGACATATAAAGAAAACATTATTATAAAATGTGCGCAAAGGCGGCCTTATCGCTAATAGCGATCTCTTCCAGACAACCTTTCTTTTTATAGAGGAACAGTGTACGGAAACGGAGTAGTAAGTGCGTGAAGGAAATGTACAGTTACTTTAACCTATAACTATGATATATATACAAATATAGTAAATATATAAATACAATATACAATACATACACATATTATATATATATACACACAAATAAGTCAATCATTGCCACTTTCTGTAGTTGGTTACCGTTCATCTGGTTTAGTAGCGAATTTAACTCCATAATTAATTTTCGGTTTTTGACATCTATTTGTACGAAAAGCTTGGTCAATAATTTGGTAATGACAAATTTCAAAATGTAGTGTAGTCTACCAAAAATTCATTTAAATCGGACCGACCAACAACTAGAAAAAAATAAAAAATAAAAATCATCATAATATTATGAAAACTGACAACTTTACGCGGCTCATATTTTGGGAAAAGAGCTTTGGTTGTGAGGAGTATCACGGAAAAAAACCACGTGAACAGTTTTTCAACTGTTCACGTGGTTTTTTGAAAGGCACTTTTTGTACGGAAACCCGGCTACAGCCAGTGTATAGTATACGTGTATACCTTGGACTAATTCAAGAAATTATACTTAATTTAAATTCGTCCCTCTAAATCCTGGAGAGGGTAGGGCAATGCAATAAAAGGGTCAGATTTTTTTCTACTCACTCCATGATATCCTTCCTGATGGTCTTTGGCACTTGAGGTCTGAACTCGTTGTCAGAGGGGCGGTCCTGACCTTCGTTGCACTTTATCATGTAGTCCATCAAGTGACGAATGTGGTTGATCTGGACAATATTTTCAAGGCTTTAAATAATTAAATGAAGTTAGTTTTAAGTACATAGTAATACGATGTTTTTACATTGTGGAACGAAGGTGGAGGTAGTCTTTGAAACTCTAAGATTGATAATTCAAGAGATGTTTTTATTTTCTTTTTTAAGATTTTTACACACGCGCAGTCTAACCTAGAATCTGCTTTTTTTTTCCAAGTCAAAACTTATCTTCCAATTTCAAATAAATCCAAATGTTTACGGCCAGCAACAGCCAAAGAGGCAAAGAGGTATAGGTATGTACACATACCTAACATCCCTCCCTCTATGGAACGAAGGTGGGGGTGGTATTTTTAACTGAAACGGTTGATAATTCAAGAGATGTTTTTATTTTCTTTTTTTAAGATTTTTTACACACGCGCAGTCTAACCTAGAATCTGCTCTTTTTTTCCAAGTCAAAACTTATCTTCCAATTTCAAATAAATCCAAATGTTTACGGCCAGCAACAGCCAAAGAGGCAAAGAGGTATAGGTATGTACACATACCTAACATCCCTCCCTCTATGGAACGAAGGTGGGGGTGGTATTTTTAACTGAAACGGTTGATAATTCAAGAGATGTTTTTATTTTCTTTTTTTAAGATTTTTTACACACGCGCAGTCTAATCTAGAATCTGCTCTTTTTTTCCAAGTCAAAACTTATCTTCCAATTTCAAATAAATCCAAATGTTTACGACCAGCAACAGCAAAAGAGGCAAAGAGGTATAGGTATGTACACATACCTAACATCCCTCCCTCTATGGAACGAAGGTGGGGGTGGTATTTTTAACTGAAACGGTTGATAATTCAAGAGATGTTTTTATTTTCTTTTTTTTAAGATTTTTTACACACGCGCAGTCTAACCTAGAATCCGCTCTTTTTTTCCAAGACAAAACTTATCTTCCAATTTCAAATAAATCCAAATGTTTACGACCAGCAACAGCCAAAGAGGCAGAGAGGTATAGTTCTTTCTGAGCGCATTTGAATGTCTAGAATTTGATATCTCATACACAACACATCAAACCCTTGGGGAAGACCTTTGTCAAGCAGTAGACGTCTTTCAAGTGAGATGAAAGGAAATTTAATCATGCAGTGTAATTTAATTTTAGATTTAAGAAATATTCAATATTGCTATGCACTTGTTACAATAAATCCACCATATAACATAATTAATTTATCATTTATTTAACTTCCCAAACACAGCTATTTAACCCCAAACTAGATAGAGCCTGTACTAGGAATCAGACAGCTGTTACAAATAATAGGTCTTTACCTATGAAATTGCTGTTTTTCATGAAATAAGTTAACGCCCTTTTTTTCTATATTTTTTAATCAAAGTAATTACCCATGCAATCAATGCATTTTTGCCAACGTAGTGATAGCTTATTGATGCCCTTTTTGAAAATATCTGCTGGATGGGAGGCAACAAATCCTTCAAAGGCATTTTGTACTGCCTCTCGGTTATTGAATTTTTTCCCCGCCAAGAAGTTATCCAAATTCTGGAAAAAGTAGAATTCTGTAGGGGCAAGGTCTGGTGATTACGGTGGATGACGGAGAACTTCCAACCCCAGCTCTTGTAACTTGGAGACCGTCTGCTGTGCAGTATGAGGTCGCGGGTTGTTGTGCAAGAGCAGCGGAACCGAACGATTGACCAAAGCTGGTTGGAGATGTGCGAGCTTCTCCATCATTCATTGTGTTCAGTTCTTCACAGTACACATCCGCAGTAATGCTCATCCCGTTTGGTAAGAAGCTGTGATTAGTGCTCATTACAAAAATGTTCGTCCTGGCCTGGGATTCCACTCTGCGACGACCCCAAGCCATAGTTAGCAGGCGTAGCTACAAAACAAGAAGCGCTTACGATGCCGATGCGCTGCTACTGAGCCACCGACTATACAAAACCAGAGGCGCTTACGATGCCGATGTCTTCGACGGAGAGGTCGGCGTCGATGTTGACGAGCAGGTCGTGCTCGGGGAAGTAAGGCGTGCCATCGTCGGTACTGCCCAGCCCGCACAGCGCGCTCACGTAGCGTGAACCTTCCGCGTCGCGCCGCAACTCCGCCCTGTACATACAGTCAGAGTCAAAGTCAAAGTCAATCTTTTTTATTCGAATTAAGATTTTTACAAATCATTTTTCGACGTCAAAGCTATCATGGATGGCACGTTCACTACCAGTGTACGCCCTACGTCCGAGTACTACGTACGAGGGGTTACGCACTACGTCCGATCCGGGTAAAAACTAGAACCCAATGGCGCCACTGTTGAGTTTTCCTAAATGTGTGCGATTGGACAGTAAAACGTCAAAAAATACATTTCTCCAACATTTATGAGACATTTTAAGGGCTCGGGCAAAAATAATAAATTAATAAAAATAATATCGGGTCTCCTCAACAAAAATATTATCGCAGTAAGCCCGTAAAATGTCTCATAAATGTTACATTTCTCCGATTAACATCTTTAGAAAAACACTCAGTCCGGTGTAAAAGAAGAACTATTTGAATGGTAGTTCGGATGATGGAAATCGGATCTAGTGCGTAAACTACCGTACAAATAGTTCTACGACTACTCCGAATCATTTTTTCACGAATTCGGATCGAACGTAGTGCGAAACCGCTTTTACGATACCATAAACCAGAAAAATAAGGCAATCTGATTTGTGATGTATTGCTATTGGCCAAGAACTTATTAATCTCTTTTGTAGAAACTTTTTATTCTCACTGTATCAAAACTAAGAAAGAACAGTGGTACTTTGTAGTAAGTCCACAAAACAAAGAACCACTGTAGTTTGTTAGGTTAGGTTGGCCTGAAAACTCTGACAACAGGCCTAGTTTATTCTTTATTGCACACTTAAATTTACAGGATAATTAATAAAATTAGTTATAAGGGCGAGCTTATCTCTATAAGGGATCTCTTCCAGCTAACCTACAAGGTGGTGGAAAAGGTGTAAAACAGAGCGGGCACAAGGATGTGCACTAAATAAATTAGCCTAAAATAAAAATAAAAAAAGAATTTCAATTAAAACATAAATAGAACAAAATATCTACATATACTAGTTGCCCAGTCTAGACTGACAACACCTAATATATGAAATAGCTCTTGAATTATTATTTTTATAAAAGAATGTTTAGTTAAAAAATAAACTGCGTGATTCTTAGGAATAAGTTCGTTCGCACCTCGGTTTGTGGAGTTTAGGCTATACGCGGCTGATAACACTTATAAAACAGAAGAAATTACTCACGTAGGACAGAACAGCAAGGCTATCATAGCGGGCAGGCCCACAATGTTGGGCATCAGCGTGGTGTGGCGCAGGGTCAGCTTGCTGCTCGTCTCGTTCTGCCCTACATCGACTGCTACTATCAACCTGTTCCAAATATATTATAGTTTTAGAAAGAAGAGAAGAATATACCCATGTATGAGAAGAAGAAAATACAAAGAAATAACCAATAAACCAATCTCTTGACACAGGTGTATAATAAGCTTACTAGGAGGCACCGGAAACTGTTAAGATAACATTGTATTTAAACACGACTGCCCGTGAAAAGAAGTGTAATGTGTTCTTGTATGTAGTTTCTTTGTTCCACCATAACTTCTTAATGGCTGAGCAGATTTAGATGTATGGGGTATCGTCAGAATCCTTACATCAGCCCGAGTAACACTGGCTATACTTTATTTAGCTGCGCAGTCGTGTTTTTAATTTTTAGATGACTATTTAAATAAATAATTATTATTTATTATGTGTGCGTAAGAGCGTCGATGGTGTATTGATTAAGGCCGCTGCCTTCCGTTCGGAAGACGCGGATTCGATCCCTACCACGTACCAATGTGTTTTATAATTTCGAATTCATATGTACGTTTATTCGACGCTCTTACGGTGAAGGAAAACATCGTGATGAAACCTGCACACTCCTGCGAAGAAATTCAACGGTTGTGTGTGAAGTCAACCAACCCGCACTGGGCCAGCGTGGCGACTAAGGCCTGATCGCCCTGATACAGGGTAGGCTCAAGCCCCTCGGTGAGGACGTATATGAGCTGTTAATGATGATGATGATGATGATGATGGCGATGTATGCGTCACCTCTCATAAGTTTCCTGTGGTTCGGTGTCCAGTAGCACGGAGTTGACCGAGTTCCACTCGATAGTGACCTGCTTCTCGCGACTCGCGTACATCACACTGTGCACCACTGTCTCTAGCGGGCTGCAAACATAACTTCACATGAGGGTTTTACGAGACCATCTTAAATTTATTTTTATTTTATCTTATTTATTTATTTATTTATTTATTTATTTATGATACAAAAAATACATACAATTTAAATAAAAATGTTATGAAAAAGTTATGGGGTATTTAGACTGACAAATCGGTTTCTTATTATTATGTAATGTACCTACCTATATAACTTAGTACAGAAAATAAAGGCAACAAGACACTATAGATTGAAAGATGTGTAACAAACGAAATCTGGTGAGGTTAAACATAAACAAACAAACATTTGTTTACACACATAATTAATGGGCAATAAGGCCGCCTAAATTCACACATTTTAGATGATTTCAATGTTAGGTAAGTATTAATATTTCGGTGTGTACAACGGTGTGCAGTAAACAGCTCATTCTTATTCTAGACACGACATAATTTACATAAATAAGCGACACACAAGCAAACAGGGTTCGAGGATATATATCAATGGATATATATCAAATGATGTTTTGTGATATATATCAATACAAAAATCATTTAAAAAAATTGTTATTATTAAGTAAATTTTTGCAGTATTTCTACTTCCCACATACATACTTCCTAATAGTAAGTTTCCTTAAATGGGCATCTCACCGGCGATTGATTGATTGATTAATGACGTCAATCACGTCAGTGCACTACATGAAAAATTCCGTCACGGAAAAGTTTTTTTTTTGTTTTTTTTTACAAAGAAGGTTATTGACAAAAATGCAGGAACGATTTTAGTTCATTATTGTGTATTGCATCAAATAAATTTTGTATTTATAGAATATAACTGTTTAATAAATGATGATTTTTATCGCAAATAAATAAAAAAATACATTAATGTTTCTTTTTTCTAATTTATTATGTTTATAAAACACATGCAAACAGTATACATAAATAGTACAACAAAATAATAATTTGGCTGCCATACAAAATGGATATATATCATAAAAATCCGATATTTTAATATTTATAATAAATATCGGATATTTTCGAACTCTGCAAGCAAATAGGTGGATGGAATACAATCTCCTTGCATATGCCGTGTGAGTGACGTCGTGATGAGGTTACCTGAAGGGGCCCTTGAGCCAGGCGTCTGCCACGCACTCCTTGGGGTCGGGAGCGTCGAGCTCTTTAAGCTGGCTGTATGCCAGTTCGACCTGCTCCCTGTAGAACGCTCGCTTCTGGGCCATGTTTAGTTCAGTCGCCGTTTGACGCAGGTCGTGATTTAACTGTGCATAACATACAATTCTGTGTAAGAAAGGTTTAAATACTAACATACAAGTAATTGATTTTGGGCATGAAAAACGGGATTATAATCTATAGAAAAAAAGAAGTACAGTGAACATCTGTGTATGTTCTGATTACGTATAAATGAGTGAGCACTTTGTAAAGGTGCATCATTCGTCGGTAATACTATAATAAAATGAATAAAATAAAGCAGCACATCAAGCTATACACAGGGTTATTGCGCTTGTCTACTGTACAAGGATCGCAGTGCAGTTATGCAGCGAGAAATGTAGAAATCGTTTGTTTTCGGCATAAAAAGAAACTGTCAATTATTTAGCAAGTGTAAGTTCCTTCCACGCCTTACGTAGTTCCTTCCACGCCTTACGTAGTTCCTTCCACGCCTTACGTAGTTCCTTCCACGCCTTACGTAATTCCTTCCACGCCTTACGTAATTCCTTCCACGCCTTACGTAGTTCCTTCCACGCCTTACGTAGTTCCTTCCACGCCTTACGTAGTTCCTTCCACGCCTTACGTAATTCCTTCCACGCCTTACGTAATTCCTTCCACGCCTTACGTAGTTCCTTCCACGCCTTACGTAGTTCCTTCCACGCCTTACGTAGTTCCTTCCACGCCTTACGTAGTTCCTTCCACGCCTTACGTAATTCCTTCCACGCCTTACGTAATTCCTTCCACGCCTTACGTAGTTCCTTCCACGCCTTACGTAGTTCCTTCCACGCCTTACGTAGTTCCTTCCACGCCTTACGTAATTCCTTCCACGCCTTACGTAGTTCCTTCCACGCCTTACGTAGTTCCTTCCACGCCTTACGTAGTTCCTTCCACGCCTTACGTAGTTCCTTCCACGCCTTACGTAATTCCTTCCACGCCTTACGTAATTCCTTCCACGCCTTACGTAGTTCCTTCCACGCCTTACGTAGTTCCTTCCACGCCTTACGTAGTTCCTTCCACGCCTTACGTAGTTCCTTCCACGCCTTACGTAATTCCTTCCACGCCTTACGTAATTCCTTCCACGCCTTACGTAGTTCCTTCCACGCCTTACGTAGTTCCTTCCACGCCTTACGTAGTTCCTTCCACGCCTTACGTAATTCCTTCCACGCCTTACGTAGTTCCTTCCACGCCTTACGTAGTTCCTTCCACGCCTTACGTAATTCCTTCCACGCCTTACGTAGTTCCTTCCACGCCTTACGTAATTCCTTCCACGCCTTACGTAGTTCCTTCCACGCCTTACGTAGTTCCTTCCACGCCTTACGTAGTTCCTTGCACGCCTTACGTAATTCCTTCCACGCCTTACGTAGTTTCTTCCACGCCTTACGTAATTCCTTCCACGCCTTACGTAGTTCCTTCCACGCCTTACGTAGTTCCTTCCACGCCTTACGTAGTTCCTTTCACGCCTTACGTAGTTCCTTCCACGCCTTACGTAGTTCCTTCCACGCCTTACGTAATTCCTTCCACGCCTTACGTAGTTCCTTCCACGCCTTACGTAGTTCCTTCCACGCCTTACGTAGTTCCTTCCACGCCTTACGTAATTCCTTCCACGCCTTACATAGTTCCTTCCACGCCTTACGTAGTTCCTTCCACGCCTTACGTAGTTCCTTCCACGCCTTACGTAGTTCCTTGCACGCCTTACGTAATTCCTTCCACGCCTTACGTAGTTCCTTCCACGCCTTACGTAGTTCCTTCCACGCCTTACGTAGTTCCTTCCACGCCTTACGTAGTTCCTTCCACGCCTTACGTAGTTCCTTCCACGCCTTACGTAGTTCCTTGCACGCCTTACGTAATTCCTTCCACGCCTTACGTAGTTCCTTCCACGCCTTACCTTAGAGTCGTAGCTCTCCTCAGCCGCGATCGCGAGCCTTTGTTTGAGCAGTTCCTTGTTGACACTGATCTTGCCGCCCTCCGCCAGCAACTCCAGCGACACCACACCATGAGTCACTGAGTATACCTGCACGGAAGAGAAGGCTATTAGGATTTTTCAATCTAACGACCGAGTTAGCAATCGGTCGTCCAATTTTATGCAATCTAAACTTTGACACGATTAAGTACAAATAAACACTTGATTGCACACCTAATTAACTTACAAACTAACTTATAAACACAGGTTAATTAATTGCACAAAGGCAGCCTTATTGATAAATAAATAAATAAAATAAAAAGAGCTTTATTCACCAAAATGTAGAATGAATGAATGAATGAATGTGATTGTAGTGATCTCTTCAAGAGAACCTTTGGGTAGAGGATAAATATATAAAGAAGGCTGAAATGCAGTGTATAAATATATAACATGCGTTAAACAGTAATGAATTATAAAACTCTTGGGTTATATATAATTAACTTTAATTTCATACAGCTGTTTACTTTTTTCTGATTCAAGGAACTTGACGCCATTATGTAGTCTTACCCTGCCATAGAGCGGTCCTCTATTGGCGAGGTGGCTGAACAGTTGCTCTGCTTTGGGCGACCAGTTCAGCTGCGGGTTGAGTAGCGGCGAGGGCGCTATCTCCGCCAGCGCGCACTGCATCGCAAGCGGCGGCGTCTCCTGCGTTATTCCCGGCGGAAGCGAGTACAGGTTGCATACATTCACACGGATCACGTTGCCGTAGTCTATGAAGAAGACCTGCGAATGAAAATTTAGAAATTATTCTTCTTATCGTATGGGTTGACCTCACGAACCCTGGTGGTAAGGCTGTGGACCCGCCGAACACTTCTGAAATGGCTAATGTAACATCTATTTTCAGAAATATGGAATCTTACTTTTTGGATAATAAGGTGTGATAAATCAATATCAACTTGAGACGTAAATTGATTGATTCGACTTTGACTAGGTTTTCTTTGTTCAAGCCGACTGATTGTGTCAACCACGCGGCCACGTTTTAAATTATCTATCTTTAATTCCAGTTTATGTACTGTTTTAGATGGAATGGTAACTAACAAAACACATTCATAAGTTATCACTGCAACAAAGTTTACAAATTCATTGCCAACATAATAAAACAAGAGGCATCTTTTGCTGATTGACCACTCACCTCGACCATATCCCTGGGCAGATGTCTGACGACCCTCATGCGATGCATGGTCGACCCGTGCGCGTCTACGAACGGCCCAGCGTACAAGTCCCCCACCGCGACCGGGCCGGTATGCGCCAGCAGCTTGGTCTGGTTAAGAGCGGCTTGAATCTGATGCAACTCGTTCGCAGTCGAGTCGTCCGCGTACTGCACCCAGAACTTACTGACGCTTCTTTTCTCGGAAATCGTCAGCGGGAAGTGAGTGTCGTCTATATCCGGCAAACGCGGCACCATCTTGTGCATGTTGACTTCCGAGTTTTCCATCTCCAACGCTTTAGCCAGTGCGTTCGCTTTTTCTAAAGGCAGCAAGGGGATGCGGATGTCCAGTTTGAGCTGCCTCGCTTTGACGGCTTTGTAGACGGGCAGGACGACGAGGCCGGGGATGGTCGGGTCGGTGTTGGTGGAGGAGTCTTTGCGTTTGGTCTCGCTGAATGTAAGGTACACTTTGGCGCTGTTTTTATCGAACGTGACGCGCGGTTCGTCCGAGACGTGTTTGTAGACGGCTTTCTTGATGGATGAGGTGTAGACTTCGCCGGGTTGATTATCGGGGAAGTTTTTCAGGTACACCTACAATAAAGAGTTGTAGGTATGATTCATCTTATACTGGTATTAGTTACATCTTACACTAAATTAAAAGTCAAGAAATGTGGTACAAAATCACTACATATAGGAGCCACAAAATATTAGTCTAGAATAGATGTAACTCTATTGGACTTTAAAATTTTATTCATACTATTCTAGGAATTCCCTAATCATAGAAGGCAACGCGGCTTTTTTACTTCAATACTGGCAATTCGCCCCCCAACTGCGGAGTGGGGTGAGCTATCTAGGATTGGCAGGAGGCGGTGAGTGTCGTCGTCCTGTACTGTTAACCTAACTTTATTGGTATTGCTACATCACTAGTGGTTGGGTCCATAGAGCGCATGCGCACAACCCTAGTGGCGTGACTTTGCCAGATCGACTCGGCGTGCTCTCGCGCCAATTCGTAGCAAGAGCAAAATATTTTATTTATTTAATAAATACGAGAGATAGCATGGCTTCTAATTAGTTATCTCTTACAGTACTTATGTTATTTTTGTGAAATTACCGTGTTTCTCGGGTCGTGTCCTCCCAGGACGCGCACAGCGTCGCGCTCGCGGGACTCGTCCTGAGACACTTGCACGAAGTACTGCGGGTACGCAGCGCCCGCTATCACCAGCTGCAACAAAACATACACTTCAATTTATATCTAGAGCCGGCGAAATAATAATAATATAACTGAAATATATTATCAACTGGTTTTGTGCCTAGTTTACTCGTATGATTGCTGAAGAACGAACACTTTTACACAAAAAACATAAGGAGACCTGAATATATTCGCTTGCGACATTAGGTTATAATAGGAATATAAGAACCTTTTGCAAAACCCTAATAATTAAGCTATTTAAGCGGCCAGCTCACTACGCCTCCAGCTGCCAGTGTTTGGCTTTCAGTGTGAGATCTGTTCAGTTCTGGATTCGACTGTTCATCTCGATGCTCTCAGGCTGATCGCTTCAGTTCAGTGCCAGCTGGTGACTCTCACCTTGAGTGCGAGGGTCAGCTCCTGCTTGTCCCAGGGCGAGCTGCCCCGCTGCGCCTCGATGCCCTCGCGGCTTAGACGCCTCTTCAGTTCGCGGACCAGGTCATCCAGTTCCCTCAACGCGCGCACTTGCACGAAGAAGCGCCCCGCCCAAGCCATCTCGTGGTGGCCGGGCTGCTTGAAGTGTTGGACTTGACGGAGGTGGCTCCACACCTGACAATCAATACAAAAAGGCTAAATATGGGTACGGGATATTAATAGGCATTTCCTCTGACGCATACAATCGTTGAATTTATTGGGAGTCGCTATGAACTTCGAAAAATCACAACAGATAAAACTGCACCTAATTGAAAATAATTTTACGCGTGTTATAATTTGTGTTCCATGGGTGTCACTTTTGGGGATAGGGGTATATTTACGCGCTTAATACAATTATATTAAGTACTATTAGTAATAAATGTCATTCAGGCTGGAAATAACAAGACCCAAGCTGTTTAAAATGCAAGTGTTTCGCTCACACTTACACTAGTGCAGGCGAAACCGCTGTATAGCCCTAGGTATAACCCAATTTTTATAACTGTGCACCTGTCAACATTATAATATTTGCATGTTGGTAGATTTGGTATCCGTTTTGATAGGCGTCGGTGGAGGTGAGGAAGTAAGCGGGCGGGTGAATTCAATGCCAACAACATGACGACTTTGATAGCTCGAAGTGCACAGTTATAATAATTGAGTTATACATTGACGAGTTAGTAGTGCTTTAGGTACACGGAATATAAAACAAGAGTGAAAAGGACAAACGTATTTTTTTCTATGAGAACCAGTGTCGTCAAAATCACACATAGATAGCACTGTTTACATCACACACAGACTAAGACAATCGGGCATTTGACTAATAAGAGCTGTACTCGTTTCAAACAAGAACGTTATATATACTTCATTACTAAATGTAAATGTTACTTTACCATTAAACAAATAAAGAATATTTTCGCATGTGCTCAAATATACTCTATACTTTCTTCACGTAGTTCAACGTTTCTGACCTAGATGGCGTACTACAAGATGCATACCAATACATACCTTAGCCAAAAGAGCCCACTACACTCTCGTCCGAATTTCTTCGGCGAAGTGTCAAATTGGTGTCAAAGTAAAGCCCGAAACGAAGCGAAGTTGCACGAAGTGCCTCTCTATACTCTCGTCCTCGGCTTACTTCGATCAACTTCGCGAGTAGTGTAGTGGACGCTTTAAGCGTGGGCAACTTCCGTTCTGTGTCGGTTTTTTGCGTCAAAGGGCCCGAAGTTCGAACACGAAGTGTCACACTACATTACTCGACTTCAGTTTAATAAAAGTTTTTGTCAGCGCATGTCGTCTATGTCGTGGCTAGGATAAGTTTGTGGTCTCACAAGGGGAATCTGTTATATGGGATGCTAAACATGCGGGACATAAAGATAAAAAAAAATCATTAATCTTATCAATTTTTTTTTAGTATGTATTCGTATAAATAAATAAGCAAGAGAGCACAAAGCAGCGGCAGCTGCAATTGCACGTCATCCATCTTTAAGGCCTGCCTAGCGACTGAGTTTTTTCCAAGTCCTACGAGTGTGTAGTGTGCCTCCTCGCCTCGGCTAACTTCGCTCTGGCACTTCGTCGAAGAACTTCGGACGAGAGTGTAGTGGGCGCTTAAAGAAAATAGGAACAGTTTTTGCAAGCTCGGCGAACTAAACAAAACTATGCGGACCTACTCATAGTTATGACACACGCGCCCCGCCCACTTGTCCATTCCTCTCTTGTTTTATATTCCGTGTTTAGGTATGTCGAGCGGCCGTGTTTACACTCGTGCGAGCGCAATTTTTTTTTTATTAGGGTTAACAAACAGTTACACATTAGAGATACATGATTAAAATGTATAATATTAAAGCATATGCCAGCATATACCTTATACACGTTATAGAATGCGATGCAATCGCTGGTGGATCCGTCAGCCCAAGTCAGCCTGGAGTTGTACGCGTTCAGACGCTCGCGGAACGGACAGTTGAACAGACTTTTCACTGACATCGCAGCAGCTAAAAGGCATACAATAATGATGTTATTATGTCGTGGTTGTATGTGCACTTGGATTTTAGATTCAGAGAAAATTACGAAATAGAATCCTTAGTGAAATCTACAAGCAAACAACTTTTTACTTCTGTGCACGCATATTGTAGGGGTATTCGATATTGTAGGCCTTGGATAAAAACAAGATTTAGTTTTTTGTTTTTTTTTTTTAATGTGATTACATTTAAATTGTTTGGCAGTAGTGGCGACTTTTGTAAGTAAAAACATGTTCTACTGAATGTGCCATTCAAATCAAAACGCAAATAAGGTGGACAAAAATATACAAAAACAGGTGTCGCTTCTTCTTTATCGTGTGAGTAGTAAGGTCGACAACCGACCTCACGAACCCTAGTGTCAGTGTTATAGAGCCGCCAAAGGCCACCGACTTGGCTCGTGTAACGACTAGATAGTAGCCGGGACCAACGGCTTAACGTGCCTTCCGAAGCACGGAATTATCTTTCGTTTCCGGACAATCAGTTGATTCAACCTGCAAAGTCCTAACCAAACGGGGGAAAGTCTCACAAAGAGATTTTTGCTTGACTTTTTTTCCCCCACCGGGAATCGAACCCGGAACCTCCGTAATGAGCGGCGAACTCTCAACCACGGAGGCTGTTGATCATATAAAAAATATTTAGTTTGAAAATTATAAAAAGAAAATTAGGGTTAGATTAATTATTTGAGACCTAAAAGCTTGCCATTTCCCAGCACTTACCCATAACGATGCACTCTTCGAGACATCCAAAGATGTACCCCAGCATGATGAGTTTGGAGGCGCGCACGTCCAGCGGCAGTTTGGCCATGATGCGGCCCAGGTACGTGATGTCGCCGTCCGACGCGCACCACTCCTCATCCAACGTCTTCTTCAGCCCGCCGATCTGTATTATATGAGACGTGATATTTCACCTCACAAACCCTGGTGACAGTATTGAGCTGCCAAAGGCCTTTGACATAGGTTGTGTAACGACTATTTGCGTGTAGATAGATAATAACTGAAACCAACGGCTTTTCGTGCCTTCAAAATTACGAAAAAATGACAATTAAATGATTCAGCCTGTAATTTCCTAGACAATTTGGAGATTATAAATTGTATTCTTTTGCCTAATGTCCTTACCGGAATTAAATTCCGGAACCATCGTAATTGAAGCCGAATCGTCTATCGCTCAGCCACGGAAACCGTTATGAAATAAGTAAGACAATCTCAATAGGGTATTTGACTTTTCCTTTTACCATATTTTATTAATTAATTTTAAAATATAGATTAGTAGCAGACGATTTGCGAACGAAAAAACAGAATCGGTTGAAAAACGAATTTACAGTGATTTTTTAAAGTTTCAATATGTCTCTTTCAAAAACGATTTTTGTATGCAGATTATATGGCGTTACTAGCAAGTGACGTCACATGCTAGTAAGTGCCTCTCTGTCTAATCTTGAATTACAAACCTTTATTACTCGATCCATTTTAAAGATAGAGCAAAAAATATTTTTGTGTTCGATAGCAGAAACTAACAAGTTTGGATTTATAAAATTTTAAAATAAGTAGTCAAATACCTTATTTGTTTTATATATTTTCAAGAATATTTTAAAATGGTCTATTACTGAATACGGGAAATTCTCCCATTTCTTAAAAAGATAAATCTCATGGTTAGGACAAACATAAGAAAGAAAAAAGTCTTTATTCAAAGTAAGATTTCTACAGAATTATTTTTTGATCACGAATCACCGTAGACAATGCTAATCAAGCTAATCACCAATCACGACCACTGACCTCCTTGAGCACAAGTATGGTGCGATGTATGTTGGACATGTCTGGGGGGTCCATGGCGAGTGCCAGCGTGTCGCTCGGTGGGCCGATGTCCAGCATCTTGGCGAGAAGCACCAGTCTTTCTAGAGGACACCGCAGGATCTCTGGACGGCACTCTTGGTTGAAGTTCTCCTGTTGTAATGAGAGAGCACATGAATTGGTAAAAACAATTGAAAATAGGTTTTAAAGAGCGAAATAAATAATTATGGGATTAATTAATTATTCGTCACTTAACAACATCACTTAAACCAGCTGTGATTAATTGAATAACTTCAGAAAGCGGCATCAAATGGCTGTAAATGGAACAATATTGCTTTAGGGGTCTGAGCTTCCCCCGCAAGTCCGCGCCCGCTATATTACAATGTTGGTACACATAGCGATTAGGTCAATTAAGGAAAAAATAATAATAAAAGAAACAGTTTTGCAATTTCTGCCGCAGCGTCAATTTCTAAAAAATATTTTTTTTTACATATTACGTTGTCCGTTTGACCACTTTCAAACAGATATGTTTTTATCTACACTCATGTCGTAAATCCTTCATTTACTTATCAGAAACGCTAAGCAAATGATATACCTTTCGATGGAGCCGTGACTAAGGATCCATACAAATTTCATTTCGTTATCGCAAAGTTGTAACAAAATGAAGTGTTTTTTTTTTTAAATTTTTACGCCGATGCTTGCTATTTGAGCACACTAGCGTGTTTCGGAACGCAACCTTGGCGGCGCGCATGCGCGGTGCGATATTACTGCAAATTTATTTTCGCGCCATTAACCTTTAATAATTGTACCATACAAAATGTCAATAATTATTACAATAAACAATGATTACTTTATTTTGTCTTTAATTTAAATTTGTTGTATGAGTGTAGATAAACTATTGTATGCAACTGTACATAATTAGTATTTAACACTCGTGTATACTTTTAACCACACTCGTGTTAAATACCCCTCATTATGCAACAGTTGCATAAATAGCTATTTTGTGAGTTTGCTTTTGTCCTCACTCAGTTTCACTTGAGACTCTTTTCAAAATGCTCAAAGCACTCCTAGATTAAAGCAGTATTGAAATTCTGCATCTGCGTTAACTCTGGATTCGCCTTTACAAAAAAACAACAAAATTGTAAGATTAGACAATTTTTCTCACATAGAATTTGTCCGTAACGAGCCTGTAGACGCGGCCATCGCGCACGCGGCCCGCGCGGCCGGCGCGCTGCTCGCAGTTGGTCTTGGACGCCCAGCACAGCTGCAGCGACGTGAAGTTGGTGCTCGGGTCCGCCACCAGCTGCTTGATCAGGCAGTAGTCGATCACTGTCCACAAACAATAGGCATATCACAGATTACGTCCGTTAACGAAATATCTAATGAATAATCTGTAACAATAATAATCTATAGTATTGAGTAAGCGCATCGCATTCATGATAATTTCAATGTAACTTGAAACATGGATGTCGGTAGTTTGTAAATGTACCGACAGATGGAGCTGTAATGGACTCTGAGCATTAAAGTAAAAAGCAGTGAAAAATTTCGTGGACCTTTCACAGAGCTTGATGGCATAATTGGTAATGCGCTTGTTTCTGGCCCGGATAGCCAAGGAGATGCAGGTTCGAGTCCTGTCCAAGATCGAAAAAAAATTTCATTTTCTGCTTTATAATTATTAATAGGCATATCAACAGCGGGATAGTATCACGGAGCAGAACCAGAGTGGACCTGCCCTACAATGCTGCTTGACTTGCTTGCATGACAGCGGGAGTAGTCTGCTACAAACCCCTTCGAACTATCGTCGTATACGTAATCTTAGAAATCTTTTTCTTAATTACATAATTTATGATTTTATTTACGATTTATTTAGAAATGTTTAAAACTAGATTTTAATACTGCGCCAAACGGTTTTTTATAGCTATAATACCAAGAACTGGTAGACTACTTGATTATAAAGCTAATATTGCAATTTTTGCGCTTCTTCCGCATTGAACTTTACAGGATACATACATCATTAAAGCTTTTTATCATTTTTTATCAGTCGATTACGAAATACATGCACGCTACTACAAGATAAAGGCGCTCTCAAGGTCAAATTGTCCAGCCGCATGCGCTGGCTCGCTATTGTACACCAGATTATACTTTGTAATGGACAGGTAACTGATAACAAATTACCGTATTTGATATCTGGCACAGTAATGGAGCTCTCGGCGATGTTGGTGGCGAGGATGATCTTGCGGTAGCCGGGCTTGGCGCGCTTGAACACCCGCACCTGTTCCTCCGCTGTGAGCGTCGAGTGCAGAGGGAGAACCTCCCACTTGTACTTGGGGCATTCCGCATCCGCTACTTTGGCTCTGGAGAAAGATAAAGATTAAAAATTGACAAAGCCATTTTTTTTGAGCGGACCAAATCTGTATTTCTACCAATGTGGTAATATAGCGGGCGCGGACTTGAACGACAAAGCCAGTTACTGTTATTACCATCTGAGCCAAAGATAGCCACTGCTGGGCAAATACCTTTCCCACACAAGGATTTCCACATCAGCCGTAGCCGGTCCTGCAGGGCATCCTACGGCTTACGGTTTCCCGCTACCTTCATCCGAGCGTCGGTCTACTTTATGGGAGACGGCCTAGTCTGGTGATAAGTGATCACCATTTCCAACTCTTTTTGCCTCAAAGACCGCCTGTTCTATGAGCAATGGTACCGACCGCAAAGCCGATATCCCCCCAATAAAAGGATTTTCTTATTTGTTAGTACAAGCATAGATAAATAAGGGGGTATAGATTGTTCTTTTCATACTAAGAGTTTTGCTATTTAAGAAAACTGTACTAGATGGCGTTACTTGGCTTGTCGGAGGTAACATTTGTCTTAAATGGCCAAATTAAAGCATTTTTCATCTCGAGGATTTAATATTTATTTTTTATTACTATAATAACAATGTTTTTTCATTACTAGACACAATAAATCAACAATTACTCACTATTCAAATTAGCACTCAATTTATTGAACCATTAAACTAAAAACCTAAAACCTTTTCACGTTAGGAGAGCACGCAGTTATTCTGATTTTCAACAGATGGCGTGTTTTTAGAAATAGCGATACAGAAATATTGCCAGATTTTAAAAATAAATATGTGTCTGATCTATACTTGGTTAATTTGGAAGAAATAATGTTTAATAACAAACATCAGCTGTCGCACATACAGAAAACATTTTCTAATTGATAAGTCTAAGACAACAATATTGATAGCTGCATAACCAAACTAAAATAAGTGCGTTCCGTTTCATTGTGAAAAATTATTATAAAGTATCTCGTTTTTTAACACTGCTGCTTAAGCCTGCTCCAGAATGTCCAGACTTAGCCCACGGATCGCTTGCTAAGTGTCATTCATGGAGCTGTTTTCTATTGTACTTCACGCTGTCTTTCCCGATTTTTTTCGGTTTTTTATCCCGCGGGTCTTTGCGAACATCCATACATCCGTCAGATACAAAGTTTCACATTTATAACATTAGTAAGAACAATGGACCTACGCTCGCGTTATGTAAGATTTTCCCGTAGAAATAAAACTTTCTCCCGTAAAAACTAGGTATAATGTTCAGGTTACAAACTATCTTCATTCCAAATTTTATCTAAATCCGTTGAGAACTTTAATCGTGAAGGTGGAACATACAAATATTATTTTCACATATTTTATAAGGATTAGTTAGTACAATAAATCTTAACACGTCTGGCAATCTAGTTGTCATGCGCGTGGTCATACCCTGCGTTCCGAAACGCGCTGAAATCGATTAAAGCACCCGTAATCGCGTTCCGAATTACTGTCAGCTGTCAAAATTCATACGTTTTTTTGCTTGTCTGATCGCTGACAGCGCTGAAAGTCTGAATCGGAATACGCCCATAGATAAATAAGGGCGTGGTGACTGGTGTTGTGTTTTGTTTTCGTGTTTGCGCTTAGCAACCGACTCGAGCGTTCATGGCAACAAAGGTTGCCAAACGCGATACTACGTTGTGCTGTGTGATTATCTTGCTGCTGCTGCTTTGCCAAACGCATGAAAAATTTGTGATTTATCATCTACTTTTAGTAAAAATTTATGATTTCTGTAAGTCACAAAAGAAAAATGTTTTAGAAAACAAAATCAATCCGAAATTAAAGATAATAAAAAACTTGTAGGTAATTAAATGATGGTCTTTTCCTTATTTCGCTGAACCCGATTTTTTCACAGGCATAGGTAATCCCTCACGGGTTAAGAAGATTTGGATAAGAAACATATTTTCATACATCACACTAACATTTTTGTGAAAATATATTTGGATGTTTGCTCCGCTTTCACGCCTAAACTACTAAACGAATATGGATGAAAATTGGAATAGATATAGTTTGTACTCTGGATTAAAACAATCGAGACTTTAAAAAAATATATTTTTACCACGTCTTATTCCCACGGGAGAATTTTATATAACGCAAGCGTAGCCGCGGGTGGACCGCTAGTTGTTCATAAAAACGGAAAGGATGACTGGTTTTTAAAATTATAATTAGAGCGTGATTTCGGAATGCAATAATGGTGTTTATGATGTTATAATTGAATCTAGCTAGAATAAAGTGTTACACCACTCATGTGTTGAAACTTTATATCTTTACGAGTGCTTACACCCAATAAACAGAATTTTGATATTTTGTGGGTTACGCCACTTTTGCACTTTTGCACCTTTTAACGTCAAACGGCTGATAATAATGTTAACATGATAATTTTGAAAAGTAAACTTGGTCCTTCTAAAAAAAAAAATATATTTTTTTTCAATTTTCCGCGCAACTTTTTTTATTTTATTAGAATCTTCTCGTGACAAAAACAAACTCAACAAAAAAATAATTAGCTAAATCGTTCTAGCCGTTCACGTGTGATGCCGTGGTGGTAACAAAGGCAAATAGGGATTCATTATTAGAACATAGTAAATATTAGCATAGAGAGTGAGTTTACCAATAAAGACGTAAACATAATTCACAAATAGTACGGGCAAGCCAGTTCGGGGTCGCTCCACATTTGCGCCACCTGGCGACTAAAGGAAACCACGTTCAGTTAGAGATTTATTAATAGTTCAACAGATGTCACTTGATTAACACAGATAGGCTTAGAAAGTAGCGACATCTAATATAATAAGCAAAACTAAAAGGTACCGGCGACAATAATAAGTTTTACGCAGGTTGGGCATGCAAGTATGGAGTTAGCAATCTATACCCCCTTATTTATCTATGGTACAAGTTACGGAAAAGAACAGACAAGATAACATTCTAATCACTCACGATTTTTACACATCGTGATTAGGCCAACTAAACCAGTTTTAAAACAGACAAGTTTTTTTTATCTTCTTCTTATAGCAACCGTCTAACTAAAGTAATCTATATATACTTACACACAGAATATAGACCATAAATTAAATAATATACGTGAGTGTTGAACGATACCTTGCTTTGTGATGATGTCATTGTGAATTTAGTGCAAAAAAAGTGCACTTGTGAAAGATTTACTGACCTCAATACACCATCATTGAGACACTCAAACAGTTCTTCAATCTCGTTGATACCAGGCAGGAAGACCAGCACGGAAGGCAGGTCGGCGAGGGACCGGTCTTCGTATTTACTGACCTCAATACACCATCATTGAGACACTCAAATAGTTCTTCAATCTCGTTGATACCAGGCAGGAAGACCAGCACGGAATGCAGGTCGGCGAGGGACCGGTCTTCGTATTTACTGACCTCAATACACCATCATTGAGACACTCAAACAGTTCTTCAATCTCGTTGATACCAGGCAGGAAGACCAGCACGGAAGGCAGGTCGGCGAGGGACCGGTCTTCGTATTTGTCTTCTTGCTTGTCGATCTGTTCGAACGCATTGATCAACTTGACCACGAGGTGGTGCATCTCTGGCACGATCATGGGCTCATCTTTCGGTGTAGATTGTTGGAGTATCTAGGATAAAGTGTATGGTCTATAATCGTTATTTTACTTTTGATAGTTCGACAATAATTGGCGCTTTTCTTGCACAATCCCTATTGTGCAAGAAAAGCGCCAATTATTGTCATTATTTGACTGTTCCTAAAATTACCATATTTTATTAATTAATTTTAAAATATAGATTAGTAGCACACGATTCGCGAAGAAAAAAACAGAATCGGTTGAAAAACGAATTTACAGTGATTTTTTAAAGTTTCAATATGTCTGTCTCTTTCAATATGGCGTTACTAGCAAGTGACGCCTCTTTGTCTAATCTTGAATTTCAAACCTCTCGGTCAATTTTAAAGATAGAGCAAACAATTTTTTAGTGTTCGATAGCAGAAACTAACAAGTTTGGATTTATAAAATAAAAATAAAGTAGTCAATTACCCTATTGTATGAGAAAACTACACTCCTAATGATCTCGGCAAAAGGTGTGACGCTAGCAAAATATTCAAAGCAAGCGTAAATTTACTAAACAAATCGACCAACCGTATTTCCTAGGAATATTACGATAAAAGTTAAAGAATACTTACAGAGCCAAACTTAGTCAAATGATTCAGATAAAATATCTTGACGCTGAAGGTTGGTTCCTTCTTCACAACTTCGATGCAAGAGGCCAAGTCATGGGTCGCAGGAGACGGCAGGCTGAAATAATCGGCGAATGCTTTCTTCCTGATCGTGGCCGACATGAGAACAATCTTCACTCGGGGTGAGACTGTATATAACAGTCTTCTGACGACAAGGAGGAGGAAGTCCATATCTTGTCCTCTTTCATGGATCTCATCAAGAACAATATGGGTGTATTCATTCATGGTTTTTGCAGCCACTGTACAGAGTGAATTTTTACGTTTTGTTAATTTCAAATACAGTTTATAATAAAAGTACTAAAATTAATTGTTTTGAACTATTTTATTTACTTACCTAGTTTTTGGAGAAGAACTCCAGTTGTGACATAATGTATGCGTGTGTCTGCATTGCAGGTGCTATCCAATCCAACCTGGGGATAATAGGGAATCAATCATCATTAAGTAAAACACATTATAGCAGAACAAGATTGATCATGCACAATGCATGGTTGATCAATTTATAATTATTTATTTATTTATACTCACATGTACAAGCTTAAGTTCTAATATAACATGGCAGATAAGTACATTGACCCTGTCAGGGCATTGCATAAGTTAAGGCATGCAAGTGGAAAACAAATTAGGAAATACGTAAAAAGATAATTAATTTTAACATGCATCATTTCATAGAAACTACATTAAATTGTTCGCATATTTAAAAGGCATGGCTATTGTTTTTAAATCATCATCATAATATTGTGTTAGTTCTTAGGTTGATGACCAACCCCACAAGGCCAGGTCTTCAAATTATTGAGCAATAGAATATGATTGGTTTTAAGCAACATTTCTTCTACAAACTCCTCACCTGGTATCCTACAAGTCCTCCGATGTCCCAACCTCGTTCCTGCGCAACCCTTTTAGCAATGGATATGGCAGCAATTCTCCTTGGCTGTGTTACGATGACCTTGCACGGTTTACGCTTCTGATAGCAGTCATCCAGAATCCACTGAGGAACTTGTGTGGTCTTTCCACAACCAGTGGGACCTTCAATGATCACTACTGGAAATCCATTGATTCTATCCAGCACCTAAAATATTACAGATTTTTAATTAGTCTCAAGAGAGTTTACAATTAATATTTTAAGGATGGATTAAATTATAATCCTTTAAAAACAAACACTAATATTATAAATGTGAAAATACATTTGGATGTTTGTTCAGCCTACACACAAGTAGCTAACGGATTTGGATGAAATTTGGAATGATAGTTTGTAAAACATAGGATACATTTTATGGGAAAGTCTTATTCCCACGGGAAAATCTTTCACGACGCGAGCGTAGCCGCGGGCTGACCATTTGTAAGAGAATAAACCTTCCTAAAATAACCACAGAAGATGTAGCTAATTGTCTTCTGGGTATAAGTACCTACTTACCAATGGTTCATGTGTGTTGACTCAAATAAAGATAATAGCTTTTGTTTATATGTAAAGTTTACCTCTTGTTTAAATTCATCAATTGCCAATTTAGGAGCATCCTCCCTCTTCTGGAAGGAGTATTTACTGTAAACCTCTGTCATGGCCTCCGCAGTCAGCTCTCCAAAGTTGGATACTGAGGCTCCTAAGGAAGACAGCTGCTCAAGTGACTCCAGGCCTCCTGGTATACTCTCCCATTTCGGTCGGTCTATTTCATTCTGAAAAGTATTTGTCAGTCAGCTTTTCTTTAAAATTCAGATAAATATGCAACTTCTCTCAGGTACCATATTTTTTTGTGTCCATTACCCCAGTTTTATTTGGCGCACATTTACCACATAATGCGCACTAGTAACTAGTTATACTAAATTCAGCCTAGGATGCACTTTCCTGCTGGGGTAATGGACACTATTTTTTTTAGTCTATTTATCCTCTTACTTATTATATAAATACTTTAGATAACGATATGGTGTGACTCAGGTACAAATAGGTGTGACACAAGTGTCAAATAACAAATTTTATTTTCCTCATATCATGTTCCGAAGCTATATAAAGGCCCCTTCCAAAGAAAAGTAAATGCAATGCGCATGTCAACAGTAAGAGTTGGGCGCTTAGAAGACCAAAGCTGACCATCTAGGAAGGCCCATGTGAACTTTGAACTTCTTTTAAGTTGTTGCTTTTAAAGACTGAAGTATTAGTCCTCTTGGCTTAGTGTGGTCTTGGAGATTGTGTTGTAAAGGAAGGGGGTTTTTCACAAATCATAATTACAGTCCGCTCAGCGTTTACAAAATTCTATTAGATCTGGTAAAAACTGAAAATAAACTAACCCTAATGTACATATCTGTCTCCCTCTGCTTGACTTCTCTTGCGTAGTCAGTGCCGGTGGGTACGACAGCGCGACGATGGTCTTCTCGCCGTGTCAACTGCTCCATTGCATTTTCTTTGGTAATCCTCATGCCGCCAGTCAATCCGCCCCGAAGCCGTCGCACTTGAGAGCTCGACGGGCACGGGTCATTGAAAAAACTTCGCAGCTCGTCCATCCTCTCCGGGGCTTACAAACTACCATCAAATCAAGAAAAGAAACAGTCAAACATGATAAAATGCTGAGGTAAACATTCGTCAAACAAAATGTAAACAAAATGCTGAGTCTCCGTATCGCGTCTATCCAAGTTTAATAGTAATGATAATACTTACGAAATTTTTGTAAACCGGTACCGTATTTTTGTCTTCTACAAAAAGGATATAAGGGGTTTGCCTTCTTTCAATTTAAAATTTTCAGCTGACCGGTATGAAAGCAAACCTACCTCACAAAAAAATAAACGATCCTCTTCAAGGAATATACTACTCATTGACGTATCCTCTTTGTTATCCTCTTCGAAAACGATGAAAGAAAAGAGAGAGAAAATAATTCGGGCTGCCAGACGAGCAAATGTAGATTTTGTAATAAAGTTCTACTTCTACCTAAAATTACCAGCATATACAAAAAAAAACATAGAAGCCCTGCGCGTTCCGATCCGAGATGCACTGAAATCGATTAAAGCACCCGTAATCGCGTTCCAAATTACTGTCAGCGCTGTCAAAACTCATACGTTTTTTTGCTTTTCTAATCGCTGACAGCGCTGAAAGTCTGTCTCGGAATGCGCCCAAAAACTGACTGCACAACATAAACAGCACTGACTTACGCCTAACCTATGTATAAGAAATAGACTATGACGGTATAAAATTTACAGACCTACAACAGAATCTGTGAAATGGCCAAAATTGGAGCTACGACCATTACTATGAAAATGTCAATTTTCAGAAGAGTCGTAATTGGTTGAAATACAATTTTATATTACTACTAGCGCCGCCGTTCATTTCACAGATAAGTAGGTTGGTTGGTATAGGCATAGATAAATAAGGGGGTATAGGCATAGATAAATGGTATAGGTTCGTAGTTTGGATGTGCAAAATTATTTATTTGATAGACAACTAACCAATAGGGGATCGGACTGTTCCTAAATTTACCATATTTTATGAATTATTTTTAAAATATAGAACAGTAGCCGACGATTCGCGAAGAAAAAAACAGAATCGGTTGAAAAACGAATTTACAGTGATTTTTTAAAGTTTCAGTATGTCTGTCTCTTTCAAAAACGATTTTTGTATGAAGATTATATGGCGTTACTAACAAATGACTTCACAAGTGGGTATGTGCCTCTCTGTCTAATCTTGAATTTCAAACCTTTATAACTCGGTTAATTTTAGAGCGCCCACTACACTCTCGTCCGAAGTTCATCGACGAAGTGTCAAATTGGTGTCAAAGTGAAGCCCGAAACGAAGCAAAGTTGTACGAAGTGCCTCTCTATATTCTCGTCCTCAGCTTACTTCGATCAACTTCGCGAGTAGTGTAGTGGACGCAGACAGTCCCTCACAACTTCATACAAAACAAAAAATGTATTAACAGAGATACTTTCTGATGCCAATATATAACCTATTGCCATTTTAAACTAAAACTGCAAAAGGTTTAAAATAATTACAATTGAAAAAAAGCATCTTATAAATATTTTGTAACTGAAATAAATAAAATATATTATTTTGTTGATAACAAAACTAAAATAAACTCAACAATATATAACTTATTACTTATTAATAACTTATTTATGATAAACTTTTGTATTTATGCAAATAAACTTTTTTTTAGTGGCAACACAACGAGAAAATGTCTGCCGACGCTTGGTTATTGTTTGGGTGAATTTCTTTGTTTTGTTCTGTTTATAACTTTTATCCAACAGTTACGTTGCGTTAAGACTACTCCGCCGTATTGTTGTTGAGATATTGTGCCACCTGTTATATCGAGATAGGACTCTTTAGAGATATGTACTATTCGAGAAAGTGACTCTTAAACAATGTAAAGTGTTTATAAACGATAAAACTATGAGTGCTGTGCAAAAAAGACACCGCATTTGTGAAATTTGTGGTGTAAGGGAAGACCACTGAGCAAGTAATCACTACGTTTTGAAAGACACAAAGTGGATAAACTTTTTTTCGCGAGATTTCCCTTAGATGAATATCGGTAAGTAAACATAACCTAAACCTAATAGTTACCCAGCCCAATCTGGCGATTATTTATATTAGTACAAAGGGCACATGACGTGAAAGGACCACTAGCGTGGGGGCTTTAGAATGCTGAATTGTGCATATTAATTAATATTCTTCAGCTTTCATTCACATTTGGCTTTCTAAAAAGGGGCGGAAAACTATGCCTGCATGGTCAAAGACGACCCTATGTATAAGTGATAAGAATGTGTTTGGATATCCATCTCAATGTTGTTGTGTCCAGTTCATTCTCACTATTGATTTAGATGGTTATGTCATGTTAATAGATAAATAAGCACAATATTGTATTTGAAAAAAAAAAACAATGATTTCAGGTGTAAGGAGTGGTTAAGAGTTGTTGGTAACCAGGATCTTGTACACCTCCCCATTGAAAAACTGCATGACATGAAATATGTTTGCGGAAGACACTTTGCTCGGAAGGACTTCACAAAGACAGGAACACGTCTTAAAAAGCGAGCTATTCCCAAACTTTACCTCACAGCACCTAGCCTTGCTGATGACTGTTTGCAGAGTTTCCTCTGCATATTTCAATGTGTAGTGAGTATTAATTTAATTATTTTTTAAGCTATTTATGTGTTAGGTATACTATTTTGATATCGGAGAGAATCCTAAAAACACTATTTCTAAAATTTATATTTCAGATCCCATTCCTTCTACATCTACACAGCAAGTAGATAATGCTAATCCTGCACTGGCATCTTCATCACAACAAGGAAATTATGGTAATTAATAAATTATTTTTTTCTTATATGAGTGAGAACCTTCCTTCCATGCTTTCCACATAACTTCCAAGCTGGTCTAGGACAGAAATAAAAATATAGAATGTACCAGCTGCTTTTCTTCCAGTCAAGTCGTAATATCCGACTGAGGGAAAGGGCTGTGTAGTACATCTGTTTTAGGTGAAGAGCTGGCCACTTGTCACTATTCGTGCTACATTTTGGCTTGGGTGCCACCTGAGGCTCTGCTCACCCCGTGCGGGCTATGAGCATGATCTTATGTTAGTATGAATGAGAACTCATTCATAACATAAAATTGATGTAGGTATTTAGTTGTTTATATTATAAAGTTCACGATAAAATTGAAACAATAAAATAGAGTTATTAAAAGTTTTTAATAAGAAAAATATCCTATTGTAAAATACCTATATATTTCAGATCCTGTCCCCTCTACATCTACACAGCAAGTAGATGCCAACCCTACCCTGCAATCTTCAGCTACAATTTCATCACCTAGATCAAAACGAAGAAAGATTTTGGAAGTAGTTGAAACACCGAGTGAGTAACAAAATAATACTTGTATCTCAATGTTAAAACTGGTTTTTACAGCAGCATTTATTACACTTCATAGAGGGTTAGAGTGTGGTTAAAATAAACAATCATAAGTGAAGAAGGCGAAAATATTTGCAATAACGGAAAAGTAATAAAATTTGAATTATCAGAATCCCATGGAGTAGCATTTTACTTGGATAATTATTTATGCTTTAATATTTATTAATGTGACCCTAATTGCTACCCATTTTATATTACAGATACTATTGTACCTTCTAACTCTGTGAGTACAAGACAAGCAGATACTACAAATCTGGCATCCTCAATATGCACACGGACAATTTCCGTAAATGAAGCAAAACAAAGGATAAATTCACAAGCAGTTAAAACACAAGGTGAGAGAGAACACAAGAAATGAAATCAGTCCCGACTTGCCCCTGGGGTGCTTATATAAAGGGTTTTGTGAAACAACATAAAATGTTAAGGGTCTATCTAAGCACATGTTGCACATTTAAAGTTTTTGTGTAGTTACTATGCTAACTAACATATAATTAATAATAACTATAGATAAATAAATATTAGAATTTCTCTTTTTTACAGTTGTCAAAATAGATATTAAGTCGATGTTGATGTTTAATGGGTGCGTTCAGAACCAAATTTTTTTTTTAAGTCAAAGTTTTTTATTCGAATTAAGATTTTTACAAATCATTTTTCGACGTCAAAGCTATCATGGATGGCACGTTTATTTATGAAATGTTGAATATGTAAATACTCATCTTATTTTAAAGAGCAAATGAAGTGATAACAATTATTTATTGGTGTATTTATTTTTTATAGCACCTAGAATTGTATTTAAAATATATTTTTTTATTATTATTATATCATTACATAATCATTATTTTATCATAAAATAATAATTATTATTATCTTTGTTTGAATATTCTAAATTAATAATTACAATTAATTTTTTTAATTTATGAAATGTCGAATATAATAGATACATGTCATTACTCATCTTACTTTAAAGAGCAAATATATAATATTTATGTTTTGTTTAAGTTTATTGAAGTGATAACAATTATTTATTGGTGTATTTATTTTTTATAGCACTAGAAATGTATTTAAAGGAATTTTTAATTATTATTTTATCATTATTTTATCATAAAATGATAATTGTTATTACCTTTGACTATTCTAAACTAATAATTACAATTTATTTTCAGACCTTGGACCTCGAGAAACTGTACAGAAAATGCTGAAGCTAAAAAATAAAATACGTATGACAAGGAATACATCGAAACTTACCCTGTATTGAGCATACAGGATACTATAGATGCTGTAGAAGAAGAATTGAAAAAGATTTGATCAATGTTGATATGCAACCAGTTGTATATTTAAGTGGGTATCTCGTACACTGCATTTTAAAAAAACATGAATGTGCTGCATGCTCTGAAGCATTATTAACTAAAGATCCTACAGACTCAATCTATGAATATATTAAACTGAGAGAGTGGTGGCAAGATAAAAGGTGCCTAACTTATCCTTCTTTGAATGTGTCACTATGTTCAAGAAAATGTAAATGCGTTTGAAAACAACATAATGACTTCATTGCATTTGATGAACATTCGAGCTTTAACAATCACTGTTTTTATGGCGAACAGTGATGCTTCATTCGTGAAATGCACTGCACACCACGACAAACTTGTAAACACCATATTGTCACGCTTAGCCCTCATTTTGATTAGACGCCAGTGTGGACGGATAAATAAAATAATATCATTGAATGAAGAAAATATTAAAGACATGGAAAAAAATCACAACAAAAAGGTGTCGATAAAAATATTTTTTAAATTGTTTTTAGTTCAGGTAGTATTTAAGTGTGCGTTACGCCAGCCAGAAAATGTCGAAAATCGTAATCTAAGTGCAATGGATAGTTAAATACAGCTTATGTAATTGGTAAGCAGATTTTTAAATTTGGTAAGCTGACAGTCTTAATTTTTCGATAAAAATGGTTTCGGCTGAAGTAACCTCACCCCAGCCAGATCTTTTTTGTCTAATGGGTATATTGAAATAAAGGTCAATTAGATATCAATTTGAAATAAATGTTAAAACTTAATTTGTGTTTGCTATGATTGCGAAGATATTTAAAATCCTGCTGTGGTAACATTCCTTTGTAACATAATATATGATAATAAAATTGACAAAGTATGTGTGTGGTTTTATTTCACTTATTAGAATAAACTACTTCGACTAAGGGGTAGAATAAAGTGTCGATATCAAGGTCCCTCCCTAGTAGTAATATCGATGAGAAATTGTCGATACTGGTACATCACTAATAAGCTGTCAAGCGTGAGGATGGCTCAAAAGAGTATCCGAGTTCATACTATTTTTGATTTCTTTCATTTGTAAGGAAGTTGGGTCTCTGAACCCCCTTATATCCTCTTTGGACGCAGATAGAGCAAAAATTCTTTTAGTGTTCGTTAGCAGAAAATAAGAAGTTTGGATTTATAAAATAAAATAAAAGTAATCCGATCCCCTATTTTTTTTTTTTTTTTTTTTTGTTCGTTCTTTCGAACAGGCTAAGGTCAATGACCATGCTGCCTTGTCTTTAGTCATAAATCTTTGCTTGAGTGAAAATCCGAGGTATAAGTCTTTAGTATTATAATATATTCTTGAGTGCAAGTCCGGGTAATACGTCTTCTGTCTCCTGTTATCTTGAGTACAAATCCAAGGTATACGTCTTCAGTTTTTTCATATATTCTTAGGGAAAATCCAGGGTATATGTCATTTCATTAGTATTATAATTCTTTATAATGTCGTAATTTTCAAATCTCTTCTCGAGTATGTTTTCCAAATCCAGTAGGTATCAATCGCTGTATCCGAGTCTTTTTTTTTTTTGTTCTGTGCTGCACATCATTCGTGCATCATTCTCTCTGACTTACATATTTATTTTGTATTTACAAAGAAACAATCGCTTTTTGATGTTTAACTGAAAACTTATTTACACATTAGTTATAATCAATATTCATACACTCTTTGATTCATATATTGCCCACAGAAAAGGTAACAAATTTATACAAGGCCATATAAGACAGAGGACATTTTAAAATTTCCTTTATACAATGCGGGACCAAATTGCCTGTGCCATAAATTCGTAAAAGCTCATCCATCAGCACTAGGCGCTGAATACCGAAGGATGGGCAATCAAAGAAAATGTGATTTAAGGTTTGTATTTCCTGAGTATCACAATGATTACATTGCGAAGAGTTGGACAATTTTAAACGATGTAGGTGAAAATTTAAACGACAATGACCAAAACGCAACCTACAAATGGTTGAATAAAATTTTTTATTTACATAAGAGTGGTTTTTAGAAAACCAAGGTGAACTGTCAACTTGAATATCTAATGAAGCATACCAGCAACCTTTATTTTGAATCTCAGTACAATGATACCAGTGCCTCCCCCATTTCTCGCACATGCGCTGTTTTAGTAATCTTACAACATCTGTGAATGGCAGAGATATAGTATCAAGGAAATCATTATCTATAGTTACAAAATTTACAATTGATTTTGCTAAATAGTCAGCTTTTTCATTTCCTACAACCCCAATATGCGAAGGAACCCACACAAAAACAACTTGAATATTCAATTCAATAAGCTCTGTCCACAATTCCTTAATTTTGTAAATAATATAATTTGTATTGGCATTTAATTTATTATTCTGCAGATTTTTAAGAACGCTCATGCTGTCACTAGCAACCACCCAATGAGTATATAATGCATTGTAACTTTTGATGTGTTTCAGAGCAAAGAGAATACCTGCAGCTTCAGCTGTAAAGACACTAGCAAGACTATCAATTTTATGACCATGACCTAGGTTTCGAGCTTCATCAAAAATAGCAAAAGACACAGAATCATGATTTTTAGATCCATCAGTATAAATGAACCTGTGATCATGCCATTCTAACAGTTTAAATCTAACATCTTCTTTGGTTGTTAAATTATGGTCAATGACAATATTCATTTTAGGAAATTTGCTAATAAACAATCCTTGATAACAAGGCAAAGTTGAATTTACATGGTAAATATTTAAATTTTGAAGCAATGTGGTTGTGGAAGACAATTCTTGTAGTATGTAAATAGATCGCCGACGTAACTCAATGCTAGCATTTATTAAGTTCTTTAGGAGAGTGTTATTGGAAATGTAATATAATTTAAGAATAAACCTTTCCCTAAGGTATGACAATCTAATACTTATTGGAGGAAGCTTACATTCTATTTGTAGTGCGCCAATTGGAGTAGACTTAAAAGCACCTGTAATAAGACGCATGCATTTGTTTTGCACTAATTCTAATTTATTTACAATTTTAGGATCATCTGAATAACAGAAGAAACCATATTCGAAATGACTTCGAACAAGAGACTTATACAGAGTTAATAAAACCTTGGGATCTGCACCCCAATAAGTGGCAGATAATGATTTTAATATATTGAATGCTTTATTTGCACGAGCAATTATTTTATCAATATATTTTCCCCAAGAAAGGTTTTGAGTAAAGATCACTCCCAAAAATCTAACATCATATGAAACAGGAAGTGGAACCCCCCTATAGCAAACAACAGGTAAAACAACACTCTTTCGGCCAAAAAATACTACTTTAGACTTAGTGGGATTTACATCTAGATTAAGATGAGCAAAATACTGACCCAAGGCTGCCAATGCATCATTGATTGAATCAGCCACCACAGCTAAATCATCCCCTGACGCATAAACAGCTAGATCATCAGCAAACTGCAAGTTCTTAACTGATGAACCCAAGATAATGTTTAGACGTCTTATGTACAAAATAAACAACAAAGGAGACAGTATTCCCCCCTGACAGACTCCTAAAGAAGATAATCTTGCACCATATAAGTGATTATTATATTTAACAAATAAATTTCTTTCAGATAGAAATGTATATATCCAGTCTACTAGTTTTCCTGGCAATCCAATGGACATCAATTCACTACAAAGAACACTTAAATTAACATTATTAAAGGCACCAGAAATATCAAAAAAGACAGATAAAAGATACTGATTACTACTTATAGATCTGAAAATATCTAAGTGTAACTGGCAAATACTTTCACGTGAAGAACGACCTCGTCGAAACCCATATTGATTAGAAGGTAACAAACCATTTTGTTCAATAAAAAATTCCAAACGTTGTTTTAAAAGTTGTTCAAAAATTTTGGCCACACAAGATGTTAAGGCTATTGGTCTATATGAATTCGGATCAGATTTAGGTTTTTCTGGTTTCAAAATGGGAACTAGACAGTCCTCTTTCCAGTTAGATGGGATTTCGTAATTTAACCAGAGCTGATTAAGAATTCTTAAGAAAATACTAAGACACTCATCATTCATTTTCTTAAAAACAATATATGGAATGCCATCTAGACCAAATGCTGTATCTCTTCTTGAAAATATTGCTGACTTTAGTTCCTGCATGGAAAATGGTTTTAAAAGGAAACTATTATTTGAATTCATATTTAGATTATGACTAATGTCTGGTTTATTGCAAACAAAATCAGGAGTATATTTATTTAAAAAAGCTGAAATCCAGCTATCATCATTTTTATTATTAGGTACATAAGATTTATTAAACTTGCGCACAAATTTCCAAATTACAGATAGAGGAGTACAACGATTAAAAGAATTACAAAGAGCAACCCAACTACTATTGCGTTCAATCTTTAAGGTAAGTTTTTTGAGAGCTTGAAGCCTTTTGAATTCCAAATAATTTTCCTCACAAGGATGATATTTAAAATTCAAATAAGCTTCTTTGGACTTCAATACAGCTTCTGTACATTTGTCATTCCACCAAGGGAGGTTAGGTCTAAGCCTAGACTTCCTATGACAAGAACGATAGTCACTACTATTTGAAGAAATGTTAGGAATCGATTTTTCTACTGCTATTTTTATGAGATCACAAAAAGTTTTATATGCGTCTAAAGGTGTATAAGAATCTATCCTAAAAACTGCCAACAAAGATACGAAATTTTCGACAAACATTTTCCAATCCACCTGTTTATATTTAGGATAGATGGGGAGATGCATGTTAGCGCCAGAGCAATTAGTTTCGTTAGAAAATGTTCTATTACTAACAACAACCTTAATGATTACAGGAAGGTGATAACTGCCAAGGGGATCTTCATGTATAGACCAATCACAAAAGGAAGCCAAAGTAGTTGATGCCAATGTTAGATCTAAAGCATTAGGACGCCAAGACATCGAACCTACTGTCGTCGCCTGACCATCGTTAAGAAGAACTACATCATTATCGTCAATAACGTCTAAAACATCCCTTCCGCGTGGTTGAGTATCAACACATCCCCAAGATGTATGATGCGCGTTAAAATCGCCAGCGAAGATCATCGGTTCCGGAATCGACTTTATTAAGGAATCAAATTTAAATTTATCAAAAGCAGGACTGCAATTGGAAGGACTGTAAAAACTAACTATACTAATTTCTTTTCCATTTATTTTGATTCTGACACAAATATTTTGTAAGGAATTATCATAATATGTATTTATTTTAGAATAAGTTATGCTGTTGTGGATTAAAATGGCAACTCCATTATGTTTATTACCACAATCATTTCTTTCCACTTGGTATCCCCTAATATTCAAACGAATATTCGGTTTTAACCAAGTTTCTGAAATCAGTGCAATATGTATGTTGTTTTCATTTAAAAAATGTGTGAGATTCAACCTATTGCTTACTAAACTTTGTGCGTTCCACTGAACAATGTTTAATAAATCCATTATTTAAGAAGAGGGGATGTTTTGCTTAACGTTTGTTTTAATGTTGCTCGAATTGATGCTGAATTAATAGGTGTATTGTTGTCTTTGCTTTTATTTGTTAATATATTTGTAATGGTCTCAAGAATTAAATTTATGAAAGTATCTGATTTTGTAAGATTATTAATTTGTGTTTCGATGGATTTGGATGCTAAATGAGGGAAGGAAGCTTCGTTGAACAAATCGGAATACTGCACTGAATGTGACTTAATTTTATTTTCTTCGATTTTGGCTTTTTTGATTGGGCATGAAGATGAAATAGCAACATGCTCACCATTACAATTTGCGCATTTGGGTTTTGTTCTGTCTGCAGTGCAGTTTTTGAAATTATGTTTTAATGTACAAATGGAACATACCTCATCATTCCTGCAGAACTTGGCAATATGACCGTAGCGTAAGCATTTAAGGCACTGCTTTACAGGTGGTATGTATATTTTCACCTCATGACGCCAAGAATCGAGATAGACATACTCAGGGAGCTGAGTGGAGGCAAAGGTCACAGCTACAGTCTGAGTAGGCTGAAAGCTCACCTCACCCCCTTCGCCTCTCACCCGTCGCATGAAACGTCGAACTTGGATTACATTCCTTGAACTTCCTATTAGTGCGAAAATGTTTTTATTTGAAAGTTCTAGAGGGACGGAAGTAAGAACCCCCGTGACCTCTGTGTCGCCTGCAGGAATTGATGCTTTCAAGGAAAGCGCTTTTAGTAATTTCTCGTTTTGTATGAAGACATTGGCATTGTTCGATAAATCAAATGTAATGCTTACTTTGTATCTGTTAACTGGCCTCAGGTGCATAACACCCGAGACGCAGTGGTCCCTCAAAGCTTTCGACAAAGCCAAGCGGTCCTTGTCTGAGAAAGGTCTGTTCTCCTCTACTCGCGATATAAAAACGATATAATCGGACTTATTAGAATTATCAGGGTACTTTCTAGAGTACCCTGGCACCTTATAGAGCTTGTACTTATCGGAGTCATTTTCAGTGTGCTGCATATTTGATGTTGGCAACGTTCTCTTTCTTCTCTCTTCAAGATCGGAGTCCGAAGATTCCGATACCGTAAGTGCATCATTTACCGGTGATCTGTCCCGTTCTTGGCCTGCTGATCTATCCCGGACTTTATGCCGTTTTTTATTACTCTTCCCCATGATGGGGAAGAGTTAAAACTTTATACACACTAAATTAAAGCAAAATATATACAACTATTTACAAAAATACAAGATAAAATAGCGAAATTAATAGTGAAAAATAATTTTCAAAAATAATTTTATAAGAGCGCGCCTATTCAATTCGAAGGTTCCCGCCTTTTTTTTTCATCCGATCCCCTATTATCTTACGTCTGGCATCCCTAACACTGACACTGACGGTTGGTTGGACCCAAACTGACCAATCAAATTAGCTAATATATGAAATAAAAAAATTGATGACGCTGATTGGCTTTCAAAGCTTTTTTTGGATATGACTATGACTGTACGTACTATACAGCCTTAAAAATCCTTGGCAAAATATTTTAATACAGCACGATTTATAATCAATCACTGAACAAAAATGGTAAAATAGATAGGCGTAAGTAGTGGGGAATTTATTTCACATTTGCATACACAATGGCCCATGCACGGCCACGCGCCACTTGCCATCATCGCTTGATCTTCGCCTGTGAACCACTGTGAACTGGACGTGGCGATGAAATTGCGTACCTAAATATTGGATGTATTTTCTCAAGTCGATACGGGCGCCTTTAGGCGCATTCCGAATCAGACTTTCAGCGCTGTCAGCGATCAGAAAAGCAAAAATATGTATGGATGACAGTGATTCGGAACGCGATTACGGGTACTCGATTTCAGGGTGTCTCGGAACACAGGGAGAAATATCTTATATCTTTATATGCTGGGGTTTTACAAATGATGGTCAGTTTGGATTAAGCACATTCTGCTATTAATATTAGCAAGCAAATATTTAAATAAATAAAATAAAAAAAAAACTCAAACAGCAAAATAATTGAGAATAATAATTACAGATCTCGCCAAACTTCTAGACCGCTCTGAACATGGCACGATTCGCGTCGCAGCCAGTAGCAAAATGTAGCGCGCGTTGTCAACTTCAGAGCAGACTAGAAGTTTGGCGCGATCTGTACTCCGTAACACATCGTCATACGTAAAGAGGTGCCTATCGACTACAGCCTAAAATAGAATTAGATGCACAGCACAGTGTAGATACCAGTATTACGAGATTCCAGAGGACATCATGGCAAGGCCTGATTTCAATACATTGCCATGGGCGTCGCGATTTGTAGCGTATATCCTGCTAGATAGATTACTTGGGAGGACTTAGGAAATTAATACAAAATACACATTTTTAAATTTTCGTATATTCTGTACCATAATTGGCATAACAAAAATATTCAGATCATTTACACTTAACAACTGATAGTTTTTAAATTTTTGAAATACACAATAAGGTTCCACAAAAATTTTATTTAGTAGGTATGCATAAAACCGATCACCTACGTACAATTATTATTAACAATAACAAAGATGGATGATAATATAAAGAGAGAAATATTTAAAATGTACAGAATAACTCGGAGAAAAAAGTCAAAAAGCAGAAAAACGTGAATTTAAACGCCTGGAAGATTGTGACAAAAAAAAATCATAAGATTAGTGCTAATTAATTATAAATATAAAAGCATTATTTAATTATAGGATACATATAACAAGTGATACATTTCTTAAAAACATAATATTATCTATATCATCATCATCGTCACCTTATCATATCATAGTTCAAAGTGAATGAATATACCAAAATCAGTTCAAGATTGATTATATACACCAGTGTTTTAGCCATACGATTTTATATACAATATTGTCAAGTTCTACATCATGTTCTAGTTCTACACTTGAAAGATTTTGTTTCATTAATAAAGCATAAGAAATACAAAACAAGTGTGGAACAATAGAGTAGACAAAAATATGTATAATACTGCAACCAATCATAGCTATTTCCTATTTTATTGGTATACATAATAATAATAAAATAAATATGTGGGGACATCTTCACACACGGCCATCTGATCCCAAACTAAGCAGAGCTTGTACTATGGGTACCAGACAGCTGATATACATTACATAAATAGATAAATATATACTTATATAGATAAACATCAACCAGACACAAGGCAAACACAAGTGCTCATCACACGAATGTTTGCCCTGGGCGGGATTCAAACCCGCGACCCTGTGCGTCGGAAGCAGATACACTACCACCTGGGCTACGGAGCCGTCAACACTATACAACCATATAACACTGCTGGATTATTATGTTTGTACTAAAATTAATATATATAAATTAATTTCCATTAATATTCTCTCTTTTTGTCTTACTTGTACCAATTTTCTATATTGTAAATAATCATGACGACACAGGACAATTGATAATTAATAACACGAATAATAATACAAAAACAATAAAATACAAGTAAAAGTAGGTAGTAGTATTTTAGCAGTTAAATGGAGGATAAATCCACAATTCTTCAAGAATAGGTAGAACACACGTAATGATTGATATGTGCTGTGCCTACTAAGTACAAACCTTATAGTAATAATAATGTTGAAATATAATTTAATTATTTGACAAGAATATAGCAGTACCATGCGATTAAAATAAGAATAGGCAGTCCTATTCTCTTAGCTAACTTCACGTAAATTAGGTAGGTCCCAGATAGGATTGGAAAGAAGTAAAAAACTAGTAAAAAGGTTACTTTATATTCACACTTCGCGTAGTACGTATTTTTAATATTCACGCAAAGTGTGTCCTAAAAAGACCTAAGAAGACAGCGGTCACAAACATTAGTACTGATATGCACAATTTTTAACAGATTTCGAACGTACCCTTAACGTCATGCCATAAATTGTACTGTCACTGTCAGTGATTGATACATTTCGTCACTTCACTTCCCTCTGGCTTTTGTGGTGTTTGTTTTGCGTTGCTGAAGTCTGTTCTGCTATGAGCTACTCGTGTTATTTCTTGCTAAAGTTGTTATAATACCGGATTGATTAATATCAAAAGGCAACCATTTCAGAAAACAAGTTAATCTAATAATTCATTAATAAGACCTACCTGAGCCTATCTACTCTTGATATTTTGAACTTGTGCTAAAATGTTTACTGTCACTGCTTCTTTTTTCCAATGTTATATGAAATGGAGTATAGTAGGGGCTATGGTGAATTTTTGTATTTATTTTACAGATTTACGTCACAAATTTGCCGCCACCTATTCTAATTTTAATCGCATGGTAACCGGATTTTGTAGTCATAAGAAATGAGTCCCGACACTTTCTTTGGTTTACGAAGTTGTTGACTAGGTGCAAATATTATGGTTCTCTGGTAGTAACAATGTATAGCTAAAGATATGTGACGATTTTTTTTTTCTAAATCAAGTTTTTCAAAAAGGAATTAATTTTAGAAAAAGGTATTAGAAATCCAAATGCAATAAAATGTACAGAACACAATAGCATAATTGTATGTATTTTTGAGAGTATAGATAAATTGAAATTTAGTTAAACATGCACAAATGTTTTATTATCGTATAATAACACACAAATATATGATCCATTAGACGGAAGCGGTCACTTCACAACACAACGAAAAATATCGAAACTAAGTATATCTAAAATCTTAACAAGAACACTATTCTAAAATAAATGGTTTTTCACATGACTAATACCTCCCTATGTCCCCTTTCAATAACACTAGACGATTATTATTATTTACCACCTATGTATTAGTTTCATAAATAAATCACATCAAATATCCCAAAAAGTTAGAAGTCCCTGAATCCTCCACACCCGAAATTTTCTACTTACACGTAGAGTAAATAACCAAATACAATACCCTCAAATCTTAAACAGTAGTTATTGGACGAACAATCAAAATCTAGACCACTAATAAACTACCAAAATCCAACAATATAAGTCTTAATACATGGATAACACGGCCCAATCGTCATCTGGTCAGATGTGATGTTACCCTCATCAACCGAAAGAAGTGCACAGTTGGAAATAACAACTGGCTTGCATTATTAATAATTCTTACTATCCCAATTAGAGAGAACTCTTATAGATTACGAGAAACTAAATTCTGAATGAATGAATGAAAGTAGAATTATGTACAATTGGCGGCTTTATTGCTAAGGTAGTAATTTCTTCCAGGCAACCAAATTATCAGACTGCAGGTCACATATTATAAATTCTGTTAAAACATATTGGGATCGATTTCAGCTCTTTTGTCTTTTCCCATTTATTGTCATTTAACTCCAACGACATAAATCCACTAGGACTATGGACGAGCTGTGAGTTATTCAAATCTACTTCTACTACTTCAATTCTTCAAGTAGGTACAACATTTGTGCGAAACATTTAAACATTAGTTACAATCACAAAGCTGGTGCCAACAATTTATGAATGTGCTCATATTCATGGAATGAATACAATAAAATATTGAAAATATAATCAGTGTGTCCTACCCGTATTGACATACGGAGCTGAGACGTGGAACATGACGGTGAAGCTGGCCCACCGGCTACATGTCACTCAGCGAGCCATGGAAAGATCTATGCTTGGTATTTCGCTACGGGACAAAATCCGAAACGAAATCATCCGGCAGAGGACCAAGGTAGTTGATGTCGTCCAGAAGTGTAGCAAGCTGAAGTGGCAGTGGGCTCGCCACGTCTGTCGCAGGACTGACGAGCGTTGGAGCAGACGGGTTCTCGAATGGAGACCGCGTCTCGGGAAACGTAGTGTGGGCCGCCCCCCTGCCAGGTGGACTGATGACCTGAGGAAGGTCGCTGGTGGAGGCTGGATGAGGAAAACGGGTGATCGTGCGCATTGGCGTGCCCTTGGGGAGGCCTACGTCCAGCAGTGGACTGCAATAGGCTGATTGATTGAATCAACATCTCGTCCATCAATCGTAAAGTTATGGCGGCAAAGGATAAGGTAAAGTGTATATTTTTAAACACATAAGAACCGAAAGAACACTTTGGACTTGAGTAAATAGCCAGTGCCAATAAATAAACTTCAATTGGCAAGTCACACAACGCAATAGCTTGGTAGATTTTTATCACGAACACCATTTTGCTATGTCGCATAATTCTCGCGGCACTTAGATTTTTCTCATTACAGAGACGCGAGGAAGCTTTGTGAAAATTGTGGCAGCGTACAGTACACCAAAGCTTATACCTCGGAAGTCAGAACATGCTTTTTATTGTTCCAAGGTTTGCACAGCTTACCGAAGCTGCACGAGGGAGCGGAACAGAGTTAAGAAGCCAATACATATTCCTTGTACATTTTCATCTTTTCAGGGAAATGTTATTCAATTCCATTTTCTAAAAGTATCTACCTAACACTACCGACATATTTACTTCCTTAGCAAACCTTGGTTTGTTCTTAATTTTGAGCACATAGAGCGTGGTTCATTAATTGTACAAAAATCTATGTACCGTGTTCAACAGTCTTACCTAACCAATCCCTTGAAACAAATCCCAAATTAAAACAGGAGTCTTTTAGCTTTTCGATTTACTGATTACAGTATTTTTTCCATTTCTATAAAGGACTCGTTTAAAATTGTTTTAACTGTGTCTCTTTCATTTCATATCGCGCCGAGTGAAATATAAGTGTTTGGACGAAATCCATGAATGAAGAGATCAGAACATAGAAGTATCAAATCATAGAAGGTAAGGGTAACAAACGCACGTCTATAAAATAAACTACGCGACGTACAACCAAATATTAAAAATATAATCAATTACAATAATCGTTCAGATGTGTCAATAGTTATTGCCTGTTACTTTGTATCCAACGAATTAGGATGCTATTGAATTCATATGCCGTTAAAATGGCACAATAGAAACGACAACCGAGTTGGCGGGACTTGTTAAACCGACAACCCGACACTCGTCAAATTACTGGTCATGCCACGAACCAATCACCGCACTTCCCTGAATACAAAGCATCACTAATTGGCCTGTTTGTATGTGTTCTTCTTTCGCTCGAACACTCAAGTTACGTGTAGTAATGCAGTGAAATATGTAGCCCATTTTTGAGTTCAAATTTACTCTTCCAATGCTCCTAATTCGTTTTTGTATTTCGCAAGTTTTATTTCGTCGACAGTGCGTTGCTACCCTGGTAGATCCACTCATACTAACACAATTCCTTTGCCGCAGCGTATGTGATGTGATGACGCTGCGGCTCAGTTGTCCTTGGACGGCTGGACGGACCAGCCGAGGATGCGCCGGTCGAAGCCGCAGCTGAAGAAATTGATGTTCGAAGCCATGTCTTCGGTCCACGCCACTGAAGTTACCATGCGGCGGTGGCCCTGGACAAATTATACATCAAATTTATTAATTGCTTAGTTGCTGTGTGAATAAGAGCGTCGGTGGTCTAGTGGCTAGGGCCACTAGACCACCGACTGCCTTCCGTCCGGGAGACGCGGGTTCGATCCCCACCACGTACCAATGTGTTTTCGAATTTCGAATTCATATGTACGTTTATTCGACGCTCTTACGGTGAAGGAAAACATCGTGATGAAACCTGCACACTCCTGTGAAGAAATTCAAAGGTTGTGTGTGAAGTCGACCAACCCGCACTGGGCCAGCGTGGTCGAATAAGGCCTAATCACCCTAATTCAGGGTAGACTCGAGCCCCTCGGTGGGGACGTATATGAGCTGTTGATGTGTGAATAAAATAACCCCTTAAATAGCCACCTTTTCCGGGGAAAATAGAAAACGACCTGAATGAACAACTAGTCTATACTTTGACACAAGTATGATAGTATAGCAGTTGTAGAATATACCGATACAATATGCACGTAGAACTGATGACAAGCAGACAAAGCGTCGTCACCCACAAGGTGAATTGACGTTCTGATAAACATCAAAGGAGGTGGGATACTAATAAATACGGACAGGCACAAGACTTAGGCGGGAGACCTTTATCCAGCAGTGGACGTCTTTGGCAGTGGGTGTCTTTGGCAGTGGTCTTTTGGCTATGCTGTTGTGAAAATAACTTATGATAGTATGGTTTGTTAGTCACCTGTCTGCTGGAGCGCGGCAGGCGTGCGAGGCGCTGCCCCTGCAGGTCGAATATCCGCACCTGGCGGTTGTCGTGCGGGATGGCGATAAGGCCGCCGCCGCTCACGCCCACGCGGTTCACCGACGAGTCCGAGCGGATCGTCGCCAGCGCAGAGCGCATGTTGCGCACGTCCCATACCTGCGCACACGCATCTTCAATAATCTCTTCGTGATTCAGCAGAAAGGGACGTAGCTATACAACAGAACGGTGAGCCCTTGCGACTTTCTTTTTTCTTCGAATAGCTGTATCCATTCTGCTGAACCCTTTATGCCATGAAAAAATAATGACAGTAAAACAAAAGTCTACACAACTTATCGACAGGTGTTTGTTTATAAACAATGTAAAGCTTGCTTACCTTCACAGAGCGGTCGTCGGATCCTGATACAACTTTATCTTCGCGCGTAAACACAGCTGACGTCACGCTCCTAAAAAAATATTGTAATTAAACAGGTTTTTATCGAGTCCAATTACCTAACTGTTACAAGTCTAATTATAATAATAATAAATCCAATTCAATGATGATGGTGACAAGAATACTAACATTGGTGTCAATTTCCGCAACGAAACTAAATTTAAAATTAGTCTTGTCACTTTCTGACCCACGACCATGTAAAGGACGGGAGATTGTCGGCTCTTTTGAACGTAAAATTTTATGTCACAAACGTCAATTTTAAGCAGGATCCTAAAACAAGCCGTTAAAATTACATGGCACACGTTAAAACTTGACATTTGTCTATAGTCTATAAAACTTGGCGCTCACAATGGTTGACAATCTCCTGTCCTTTTTCATCGTCGTGGGTCAGAAAGTGACAAGACTAAGATAAAATTTAAATTTAGTTTCGCTGCGGGAATCGACACCATTGCATTTTTTTCTTGTATTGCTATCGAGGCTAAACAGACGTATTCACGCACGATCTATTGATATTTATGGCATTTTGCATAGAGTTGGCTATTATAAAACATCAGAATTGTACAGTAAAAGTAACTTGGTCTGTCTATTGATGTTTCATAGTTTAGAAGTAAGCACTTGTGTTTGCCTTGTATCTGGATGTTGTTTATCTACATAGGTATGTATTTATCTATTTGGGTAATGTATATCAGCTGTCTGATACCCATGGTGCGGGCTTTGTTTAGTTTGGGATCAGATTGCCACATATTATTATTTGGGGACTGTTTTGTTATGTATAGAAGCAAGGTGTCAGGGAAAATAGCGTAAAATAGCGTAAGAAACTCTATGAACTACCGTACATATAGTAATCTGTGGTTGTCGGTGCAGGTTGCACAATAAACTCTGTTTAGCTTGTAAGTTAGAATAAGTAATACCCTATTGTACAACCGTTTGATAACCCTAATAAAAAAAAAAGAAGCATAACCGATCTTGATGAACGTTTACAGAAAAAAGTTAGTTTAGAAAATAGAAATATCACATCAACATAAGCGAAGTTGCGCACGAATCAGTATAATTACAGGTGGTGACAAAATGCCATAATAACATGAAGAACAGATGAAACTTAACAACTATCATAAAGAAACCCTGAGCTGAAATAAATTATTTAGACAAAAAAACTGCATAAAATAATTTGATTTTTATGCCTTTAAAAAAGAAGAGACAGAAGATGTAGCCAAACATCGGATTTAAGAAATTGCTATGCCACTATACTGGGCCAGCGTTGTCGACCAAGGCCATATTTTAGAGTAGGCTCGAGCCTTGGGTGGGAACATATATGAGCTAATAAACACATCATGAATTGAAATCTATACTTACTCAGTGTGACCCTGGAACACCGAAACGGAGTGTATGGGCTCGCGGAAGTCCCACAGGCGGAACGTGGTGTCCCGCGACGCCGTCACCACGAGCCGCGAGCTGTGGTGCGCAGACGCATGCGTCAGCTCGTGGTCGTGACCTGCGCGACACATAACACTAGTATAAACATCGATCTACATACAGCTTGGAAATCTTAGTTACTTACTTCGGGGTAAATTTAGTTTGTCCACCTTCATCGTGTAGGTTGTTAAATCGACCACCGACCTCACAAACCTTGGTGTCAGTGTTAAAGAGCCGCCAAAGGCCGCTGACATGGCTCTTTTTTCCCCTAAATGACCTAATCGCCTAAAATATAGAGGGCGCGGACTTGAACTGACCGACATGGCTCGTATAACGACTAGATACTAACGGGACCAACGGCTTAACGTGCCTTCCGAATCACGGAATCATATTACTAGGCTAATTTCTTAATCAAACTATAAAAGCGGGCTCACAAAGAGTTCCGAACTCTAAACCTCTGAAATGAACGTCGAAATCTCGACCACTCGGCCACGTAGGCTGAGTTTAGTCCATGAAACTGAGGATCTTTACAAGGACCGGTCCTGCGCTGCCCGCATCAAGCAGCTTCCAGTGACTGAAGTGTGCGTGGTTGGCCAACTTCTACTAGGAATAAGGGATCGGGCTATTTTTTTTTAATTTTATAAATCCAAACTTCTTAGTTTCTGCTATCGAACACTAAAATAACTTTTGCTCTATCTTTAAAATTTACCGAGTTATAAAGGTTTGAAATTCAAGATTAGACAGAGAGGCACATACCCACTTGTGACGTCATATGTTAGTAACGCCATAAATAATCTTCATACAAAAAATCGTTTTTGAAAGAGACAGACACATTGAAGCTTTAAAAAATCGCAGTTAATTCGTTTTTCAACCGATTCTGTTTTTTTCTTCACGACGCGAATTATCTCTTACTAATCTATATTTTAAAAATAATTTATAAAATATGGTAAATTTTGGAACAGTCCGATCCCCTATTGCGTACCGATCCGTTTTGCCTACGTGACTATTCGGTGCTGTTTGTACAAGTGAAGTGTCACGATGTAAGAAAGAGAAGGGTAATTACAAATCGATAAGTTGTACTAACAATAAGAAAGTCAAACCTTAAAAACTATCTAAACTGTACTTTTTTACTACATAGTAAGTTGCCCTATCATTCAATCCTTCTAGAACGCACCTGTAAGTATTTGCAGACAATCCCCGGTCTCCACATCGTATAGGTTGGCGGTGCGGTCCCACGACGCGGTGATGACATGGTCGCCCCCGGCCAGCCAATCGGCGGCCACCACCACGCCAATATGGCCGCCCAGCTCGCAAAGTGGGGTGCGCAGGACCTCTGGTCTGTCTCCTCCCTCGCCCAGACTCTCCTCGCCACCACCTTCGAGCTCCTCTTCGGAGGATTGGCCACGCTGCCAGGGAAATGTTATAATAAAGAAATTTGAATACGCATGTACAGTCCGATTTATATCCATATCACGTGCGTCTATGCTTTCAAATATCTTTTTAATAATATAAACCGATTTCGTATTTTTTTATTCTTGTGAGTACATTCTCATACAATTCCTTTATAATAGCAAAGACCGAAAATAAAGTACATAAAAAAATAGTTATGAATATGTACTGTTCTAAAAATTAATCCTATTACCATGACGTTAAAGTATCTTTCAGATCTTGACGACTGTAGTTCATAATTTTTTAATATTTTTAATATCTATAAAATTCAATCGATTTCGCTTTTCAAAGCATGTTTAGGAGTTAGATTATAGGTATAACAAGAAAACACAGAGTAAGTACAAGCCTTCTTTCTTTGCTTTGGTGTATCGATTTTCAATTAAAGTTTATTACTTGCAATATGCAAGATAATTAGACAGATGTCGATTTGCCTCGTAGCGATCACGAGTCGAGTCACGCGACTTTGTAATGTATTGCGACGTCAATATTTTATCCTTTAGCAGATTTAGTAGGTACCTACTTGAATTAAATGAATTTATTCAGCATCATTATGTATGCTCTGACGTGGTCTCCATTATAGAATTCCTTCATACCAGTGACTACAGTAGCTATTGCATGGTATTAGTCGATCAAATACGCCGCGCGAGGTATAAAGTAGATAGATAGATAAATCGTTTATTTGTAAATGCAATACACAGTTTTTGCAGCATGCTAAAAACATTAAATATAACATAAGACTTAAGCGAGTGTACCACATCCACAAAACGGCCCTAACTCAGCATGTTGCAGCGACACGGTTAGCACAGTGCCACTGCGCTGTTATTCTGTTAAAGTCGCGCGTAGTCAAAAACTGCTTCTCTACCGGTTGTTACTCATCAATACTGGGGGGAATGCTGAAGAGGCAGGCTCTGTTACAATGGCTGTCTGACATAATAATTATCATCAATTCATCATCATCACAACCGAAAGCCGCCCATTGCTGGACAAAGGCCTCCTCCAAGGATCTCCACAATGAGCAGTCTTGCGCTACGATCCAAAGGCTTCCCGCGACCTTTATCAGACCGTGTCATCGATCCACCTTGTCCGCCTGATCACTCTTCTGTCTTGCGTTGCATAGCCACTCGACTTACCTGCTAATAAAAATGATATTTACCGGTAAATCCCAGTTGACGGCAGCCTGCCACACGTGAGCGGTGTTGTCTCCGCTGCTGGTCAGCGCGATGTCCCTGGACGGGTGGAACCTGATCGAGTTCACTGACCCCGAGTGCCCCGTGTATTGCAGCAGGCACTTGCCCCATTCCACGCTCCAAACGCATGCTGTATGATCTGTTACAACAAACAATATTTGTGAAAGGATTAGTGGGGGTAACTGACTGGCAACTAGATGATAGATGATGGACAGTGACTACAGATATCCATCCATCTGAACGATTTTTCGCAGATAAATCTACAACCAACCACAAAGACCTTGGTGTCAGCCTCTGATATTTCTTGTGAAAAGAATATTTCGGACAATCAGGTGATTCAATCTGCATAATGAGTGTCTTAATCAAAACTGAAGTCAGTCTTACAAAGGGACTTTTACTTTGACAGTGCCCCATTAGTACGAGTATTTAAACCCAGAATGTCAAAAAATAGAGCTATATGCTCTATCACTCGCTACGGAGGAAATCGAGGTCGCGAATTTTGTTCTTGTCTGTTTATTAAATGTTAGTTAAAGAAAATACGACATTGTTTTTTGCTAAGTATTGCAAGTATAAGGCAGTTTCATATACAAAATGTTTAGTCGGTTTGATTGTAAATTATTTACAATATTTCCTGTAATAATTCTCTAAAAATATACATTTCTATTGGATAGGAAATCCCTACAGTTAATTTTTTACCTAATTTGAGTAATATGTATGAGCGTCGGTGGTCTAGACACTAGTGGCTAGGGCCGCTGCCTCCCGTCCGGGAGACGCGGGTTCGATACCACGAAGGAAAACGTCGTGATGAAACCTGCACACTCCTGTGAAGAAATTCAAAGGTTGTGTGTGAAGTCGACCAATCCGCACTGGGCCAGCGTGGTCTAAGGCCTAATCGCCCTAATTCAGGGTAGGCTCGAGCCCCTCGGTGGGGACGTATATTATGAGCTGTTGATGATGATGTATGAATTATTTTGAGGTAAATTTTATTACTGTAATAATGATTGAATATAATGTTTTCCACGGACCAAGTAGGAAGAGGACTAGGCGCTATGAACTAGGCCGCGTGATATTTTAGTCGGCCATGACGTCACGGAGGGGGCGGGGCTTAGCGGCCATTACTTGCGACTAAAACACTTGTCGTCGTGCGGTCAAAAATTATTGAAATTTGAGTAAATAATGCTAAAAATATGAAGTGTTGTGTACCTATGTGTCGAAATTGTTCTGAGAGGCAAGGAGAAACAGCTGAAAAGTTATCATTTCACGTGTAAGTAACTTATTTCAGTATTTTCATCCCAACTTTTCTGTAATAATTGATACGAGGAGTAAATTACGCTTTGCGCTACTAGATGGCTAATAAAGATTGGTTAATAAGTAAGTGTAATTGCGACTATGTGAGCTTTAATGTTTATATTTCATTAGATTCTATCATGAAATTTAGAAAACTTATTAATTTATAAACTAGATTTTCTGTTAAACTATTATATTCGTCGAAAAAATCCCCGCGGTCAGATGACGCGAGATCGCCATCTAGCGTGCACAAAATGTACTAGTAAGGAAAATATGTGGTAGTGTTATAAATTCTCCCGATTTGTCGGGAGGATTTTATGCACGGACCAAGTAAATATCCTAAAATGTCGATATGCTAAGATAAAAGAGGTTCTCAAAATAATCTCATTTTGATTCTACACTAGCTTACCGCCCGCGGCTACGCTCGCGTTATGTAAGATTTTCCCATGGGAATAAGACTTTTTTCCATATCCTATGTGTTAATCCAGGGTACCAACTATCTCCATTCCAAATTTCATTCAAATCCGTTCAGTGGTTAACGCATGAAAGCGGAACAAACATCTAAACATCCAAATGTATTATAAATTTTGTAATATTAGTGTGACGCACGCTTTTAATAAGTAAACATGTTAATTATGTAATAACCCGTGCAGTCATACCTATTTGGAATTGTTTACTTTCATCTTCTTAGTTTTTCGTCTTAATTATTACATATCTTTTGTTTTTAAGTGTAAAAAAGACAATATTATTATTTCAAAGTGAAATATCCATTTTCATTGAGGTATTAATTTATAATTATAATCTGTGCCAAATCTCCCAACCTTCCCTAAACAGGCAACACTTGCGACAACAAGCCGCATTTAGAAGTAAAATAAATAATAATTATTTTCAATCAAAATGAAATGTTGTAACTCCCCGACCCTAATGTAAATTAAAACTATGTAGAACAACGTGTGTCTGTTGTAAGACATAGAGAAAGTTATAATAAAAGATTCGAGACGAATTAAGAGAATTTTTGTTTTTTTAATACGTTCTTGTAATGAATTTTTATAATTTTAATACGTTCGTGTAATGAATGTTTTTAATTTTATTACGTTCTTGTAATGAATGTTTTTAATTTTAATACGTTCTTGTATTGGACATTTTTGATATTTCTAAAATTAATAACTCAGAAACTAAAAGAGATAATGCAAAACTAAATGCATACTTGGGGTGCATAGACTGAGATACGTTCGCATTGTGAGTTTCAGAAATATCGAACAAGTTTAGGAAAAGGGCCTGTTGACCTAGCGCGTACCGTCGATGCGTGTTGCCAATATACATGGTGGGAGGCAGTCGGCCGTCTAGGAATAGATGGCTGGCGGAACGTTAAGTTCAAGAAAATTGTCATTATTGTAAAAGTGCAAAAATAGACTAATATAAGTCTATACTTGGAAAACCAAGTGAAATAATTGCCGAACCTAAAGTCGCAGGCGCTGCACAGCCTCTCACTGCCTTTCGATGGGATTTCGGTCCCTGAAGACTGGCGTGCTGCCTGTTTGATATGGGAACGGTTAATTATGCCTCTATGGATGACATATCCCATCCGAGATGGTCAAAAATGAAAATCAAGGGAATCATAGGCTTGACGCACCTAGATGACCTAATGAAAGCGGACACGGCCGCTTGATCAAACTGATCACATAATGCACTATATTTGACCATCTCATAGAGAGCCCTTATCTGACGCATGAAGACGAGGTATAACTATCGCTGCTATGATATTGTTGGCACTGCATGTCTAGCTCTGAACCGCTGATGTATGGGTCGCATCCTAGGCGTGATAAGTACACTAAGTTTACCCCCGATAGTGGAGTTAACAATATCTTAGTGGCTACCTTCAAGACGCAAGTCTGTGGAGAGATTTCCGTATCTGACCTATGAAGATGTGGAGTAACCATCGGGCTGCTATGAATGCCGCTACCACTGTATGTCTAGCTCTGAACCGCTGATTGACCGAAGACGCATACAGCGACTTGAATACATAGCCGCGGATGGGGACTTGTCCACAGCCGTGCGCGGTGGACCTCAGACTGATTAGTGTCGATGATGGTCTTTCAAGTCTTAACCCCGATAATGGAGATAGCGGAGGACATAGTGGCTTCCTTCAAGACATAAGTCTGTGAAGAGGCATACTGGAACGAGTTTATTAATTGAGAACGAGAAACTGGACGTGGACTGCTCTGGCTAATATCATCATGTATGATTTATTACTGAATCAACTGTGCGATGTAATATCGACACATATGGTTGCAAGGAGAGGAGGCTCATAGTCCAGCAGTGGACTGGACGAGCGATGATGAAGGCTGTAATGCTATATTCAGAGCGATAGCTGAAATGAGTCTTTAGATTCATATGCGGTCTCAGGCACGGAGACACGCGGCAGAGATATGTATATATGGAGATATGAAGTTGGAGCAGATCTGCCCTGGCAGTACCGGTCAGATAGACGGAGAGCCAGTATGCAGGAGCAATCCAGATATGAGACCCACAGTCAGTAGCAGGTGTGAGGTCATCCCTTCGAGCTTGCTCGTTGGAAGATGGTTTACCATCATGGGCGCTGGTTCACGTGTGGACTATCCTATAAACACACCCTTGAACGCAATACGTTGGACACTTCGGTGGAAGACGGGATTAGCCTCCCAAAAGGTTACCACAGCGGCTCAGCCGTATCGGGAACGCTACGGCTAGTATCGATTGGACGTAGTCCACTAGCTTCGGCTTACCACGAGAAGCTTATGCTTTCTACGATGGGACTTCGGTCTCCTTCCATGAAGCTTAGGCTTCCTACGATGGGACTTCGGTCTCCTTCCATCGCTTAAGGCGCACCGGTCGGACCAGAGTCCGCTGTAGACAATCCTTCGGAGTTGTCTATTATTTTAACCTTTTTCCTACACCTCTGTGGTGAGGGGAGGACAGGAGCATTCTGAAGGACAGAGTGGGAAGTGACTCACAGAGAGCGCGTTGGTGGAGCGTTTATTCTCACTCGTCTCGTAAATGCTTTAACAGTTAGTTTGCTGTAAAGGTGTGAGCGTATCGGGTCTTTGCTGCTAGACTGCTGTCTTGCTCGGGATCTGGGGTCTTAGCAATCAACTAGCTGAAGGAACTAAAACTAGTTCCTTCGTCAGGGCTGGATCTTGCTAGATCTTGCTGGATCCCTTGTGTGATGGTAGTATGGAAGACACAGAGAGATTATGTAACTGTATTTTTCAATACGGTTGACATAGCTTAAGGAAAAGGGTATCCCGGTGCGTAGAGCTAGGATGGTCGTCTCCAGGAAGTATCATTAGAGAAACTTGGTTATTGATCATTCTGTTGAGGAAATGCCCCTCAACGAAAGTTCCTCTAGGAACTAGAAGTTCTATTCAGAACTACAGACGACACACCCGTCGCCGGCTCAAAGGACTCGCTGAGGTAGTCCTGGAGCCATCCTTTTATACCTTTTAAATTACATATATCATGTAATAATCCTTGTGATCCATTTCAGGAATCTGGGCTCTTATTGCAGAAGCAATAAACTTCGAAGTTCTTTTCAGAATACGAAGTTAGTATTGTTTAATAAAGTCGCTGGGATTTCCTGGTGACTTTATTCTTTCAGTCCGCGAACATGGGTAATCAGGAGTAGGCTGCTTGCCGGCTGGCAACTGATACTCCTGTGTTCGGGCGAGAGATAGGGACAAATCAGTATATAGGAATAACATAGAAGTTGAGTAGGCGACTCTATGTGTAATTCCGCAGTTAGAAAACATAATATAAAGACGATCACATTGTAAATTTCTAAAAGAGTTTGGGTTACTCTCACAACGTAGTAAGGATCTGTTATTAGATGATCAACGGCCAATTTTGATTATTATTTTTAGAGAAGAGATGTTCAGTTACAATGTCAACGAGTTTATGAATGATATTATATAATATAACAGTATTTCTTTTTTAGATTTCCATCAAATAATGATTTGAAACAAAGGTGGATTAAAGCTGTTAACCGTGAGGCAGAATGGGTACCCACTAAGTACACAAAAATATGCTCTCTTCATTTCGAAGATAAACAAGGGGGCCTTTGTTACGCATCTAAAGATGTTGTAGATATTTGTGTGCGCGCTGAATGTAGTATTAGAAGCTTGAAAACTGAGTCCTTAAACAATCCAATTTTTAGAAAAGACAAAATAGTTTTACATACTTTAAAATCACTTGTAGGTGTAAACATTTTTTGCGCAGAACATGAACATGTTTGAACAAGCTCCTTTTGATAATCATATCATCCTTCTATGCAAATGTATATGTTCAAGCGCCTGGCGAAAAAATGAAGATCGCTTTTGCCTTTCTCTAAATACTAGGCACTTTACGTATTCGTGTGCGCGGTAGATTAATAAAAAATTACTTTTTCTTTACACTCTGATCGATTAACATCCTTTGTTATATTTTATCCAAAATTATATATAAAAATCAAGATTTTTGAGTTTCATTGAAGAAATTCCTTTCTTGTTCTTAAACAAGAAAATTTGGCGACCGTGACAGGACAAAACAATCACAAAAGTCAAGAACAAAACTCAGAACTCAGAAGAAAACTCTCGCCACGTCGCGTCATCGTTATCGTGACGTCGTGACCTTTGTTCAAAATTTTACAAAAGGAAGAGGATTGTGGCTGCGTATGGTAAAGAAGAGCAGTTTGTCAGCCTGGTCAACGAGTCAGCTAAAGATCGTGCCGGAAAACTGCGTATTTTCTACAAAAACGCCGAGTTAAGTGTCATTCCTTTGTTCTCATAGTCCACCTATATTCCATATATTTCCACTAAATATCCTAAAATATCCTTTCTTATCCGTTTCATAATCGAAGTAACTGTTTGAATAGCCTTCCACTTGTGCTATTTTCATAAATATATTGAAAATTTTCTTTTTGTTTTTTTTTTTTTTTTTTTGGATTTACATTTCCATACAAAACTCATCAATTAGTAAATAATTTACGATTATATCCTATAAATTAGTTTTTACAATAACAAACAATAATTTCAGTGTGTTAATCGATCCTATTTCTACTAAATATCTGCAAAAAATATATAACTTTATCTAAATTTCATTCTACCAAAATCAAAGATCAAAATATTTCTTATATTCATATTGTTTTGCGCTAGAATTTAACCCGATCTCGCCCAACAATTCCAGACATTCCCCTTCGTGCTGCGCTGCACCGCACTGTTATCAGTTACGAGCCTGTCCAGGCCTGATCAGCTGACGTCAGTGCTGTGGTGGTGACTGGTGACGACCGGCTTTCTGTTTCTGCGCGGTTCACCGGGACGGGGAGCGTGAGAATATTCCATTTTATTCCTTTCAACTTTTTGCCGAACTTTGTTGATAATTTATCATAATTATATTATTGTCATTATTTTTTGTTACCTTGAAATTAATTATCCATAATGACAAACGAAGGAAATAAGGCTACCTTAAAGGATCTTTTATCTAAAAGAATTTCCATTAAGGGGCAAGTTACAAAATTCAAAAATTATTTAGAGAAATTTAATAAAGTAACAGAATTTTCTAACGTACAAGTGGCTGAGATAACATTGAAGCTTGTAACTCCCCGACCCTAATGTAAATTAAAACTATGTAGAACAACGTGTGTCTGTTGTAAGACATAGAGAAAGTTATAATAAAAGATTCGAGACGAATTAAGAGAATTTTTGTTTTTTTAATACGTTCTTGTAATGAATTTTTATAATTTTAATACGTTCGTGTAATGAATGTTTTTAATTTTATTACGTTCTTGTAATGAATGTTTTTAATTTTAATACGTTCTTGTATTGGACATTTTTGATATTTCTAAAATTAATAACTCAGAAACTAAAAGAGATAATGCAAAACTAAATGCATACTTGGGGTGCATAGACTGAGATACGTTCGCATTGTGAGTTTCAGAAATATCGAACAAGTTTAGGAAAAGGGCCTGTTGACCTAGCGCGTACCGTCGATGCGTATCGCCAATATACATGGTGGGAGGCAGTCGGCCGTCTAGGAATAGATGGCTGGCGGAACGTTAAGTTCAAGAAAATTGACATTATTATAAAAGTGCAAAAATAGACTAATATAAGTCTATACTTGGAAAACCAAGTGAAATAATTGCCGAACCTAAAGTCGCAGGCGCTGCACAGCCTCTCACTGCCTTTCGACGGGATTTCGGTCCCTGAAGACTGGCGTGCTGCCTGTTTGATATGGGAACGGTTAATTATGCCTCTATGGATGACATATCCCATCCGAGATGGTCAAAAATGAAAATCAAGGGAATCATAGGCTTGACGCACCTAGATGACCTAATGAAAGCGGACACGGCCGCTGGATCAAACTGATCATATAATGCACTATATTTGACCATCTCATAGAGAGCCCTTATCTGACGCATGAAGACGAGGTATAACTATCGCTGCTATGATATTGTTGGCACTGCATGTCTAGCTCTGAACCGCTGATGTATGGGTCGCATCCTAGGCGTGATAAGTACACTAAGTTTACCCCCGATAGTGGAGTTAACAATATCTTAGTGGCTACCTTCAAGACGCAAGTCTGTGGAGAGATTTCCGTATCTGACCTATGAAGATGTGGAGTAACCATCGGGCTGCTATGAATGTCGCTACCACTGTATGTCTAGCTCTGAACCGCTGATTGACCGAAGACGCATACAGCGACTTGAATACATAGCCGCGGATGGGGACTTGTCCACAGCCGTGTGCGGTGGACCTCAGACTGATTAGTGTCGATGATGGTCTTTCAAGTCTTAACCCCGATAATGGAGATAGCGGAGGACATAGTGGCTTCCTTCAAGACATAAGTCTGTGAAGAGGCATACTGGAACGAGTTTATTAATTGAGAACGAGAAACTGGACGTGAACTGCTCTGGCTAATATCATCATGTATGATTTATTACTGAATCAACTGTGCGATGTAATATCGACACATATGGTTGCAAGGAGAGGAGGCTCATAGTCCAGCAGTGGACTGGACGAGCGATGATGAAGGCTGTAAAGCTATATTCAGAGCGATAGCTGAAATGAGTCTTTAGATTCATATGCGGTCTCAGGCACGGAGACACGCGGCAGAGATATGTATATATGGAGATATGAAGTTGGAGCAGATCTGCCCTGGCAGTACCGTTCGGATAGACGGAGATCCAGTATGCAGGAGCAATCCAGATATGAGACCCACAGTCAGTAGCAGCTGTGAGGTCATCCCTTCGAGCTTGCTCGTTGGAAGATGGTTTACCATCATAGGCGCTGGTTCACGTGTGGACTATCCTATAAACACACCCTTGAACGCAATACGTTGGACACTTCGGTGGAAGACGGGATTAGCCTCCCAAAAGGTTACCACAGCGGCTCAGCCGTATCGGGAACGCTACGGCTAGTATCGATTGGACGTAGTCCACTAGCTTCGGCTTACCACGAGAAGCTTATGCTTTCAACGAAGAGACTTTGGTCTCCTTCCATCGCTTAAGGCGCACCGGTCGGACCAGAGTCCGCTGTAGACAATCCTTCGGGGTTGTCTATTATTTTAACCTTTTTCCTACACCTCTGTGGTGAGGGGAAGACAGGAGCATTCTGAAGGACAGAGTGGGAAGTGACTCACAGAGAGCGCGTTGGTGGAGCGTTTATTCTCACTCGTCACGTAAATGCTTTAACAGTTAGTTTGCTGTAAAGGTGTGAGCGTATCGGGTCTTTGCTGCTAGACTGCTGTCTTGCTCGGGATCTGGGGTCTTAGCAATCAACTAGCTGAAGGAACTAAAACTAGTTCCTTCGTCAGGGCTGGATCTTGCTGGATCTTGCTGGATCCCTTGTGTGATGGTAGTATGGAAGACACAGAGAGATTATGTAACTGTATTTTTCAATACGGTTGACATAGCTTAAGGAAAAAGGGTATCCCGGTGCGTAGAGCTAGGATGGTCGTCTCCCGGAAGTATCATTAGAGAAACTTGGTTATTGATCATTCTGTTGAGGAAATGCCCCTCAACGAAAGTTCCTCTAAGAACTAGAAGTTCTATTCAGAACTACAGACGACACACCCGTCGCCGGCTCTAAGGACTCGCTGAGGCAGTCCTGGAGCCATCCTTTTATACCTTTTAAATTACATATATCATGTAATAATCCTTGTGATCCATTTCAGGAATCTGGGCTCTTATTGCAGAAGCAATAAACTTCGAAGTTCTTTTCAGAATACGAAGTTAGTATTGTTTAATAAAGTCGCTGGGATTTCCTGGTGACTTTATTCTTTCAGTCCGCGAACATGGGTAATCAGGAGTAGGCTGCTTGCCGGCTGGCAACTGATACTCCTGTGTTCGGGCGAGAGATAGGGACAAATCAGTATATAGGAATAACATAGAAGTTGAGTAGGCGACTCTATGTGTAATTCCGCAGTTAGCAGACATAATATAAAGACGATCACATTGTAAATTTCTAAAAGAGTTTGGGTTACTCTCACAACGTAGAAAGGATCTGTTATTAGATGATCAACGGCCAATTTTGATTATTATTTTTAGAGATGAGATGTTCAGTTACAATTTGGTGCCGTGACCAGGATATTCTAAATTGTATCGTGAACGGTGGCTATAAGCCACAATTTGTTGCGTGTGAAATGGAAAGAAACTTTACAATGTGAATGTCTAAAAATACCCATAGGACATAGAGATTGAAACGGGTTTTGTGTATTACAGACCGAATTATATTTGGTTAGTGGTGCATGAGGACTTTAGTTTTAGTTTGCTAGGTTACTATGGTTATAAACAAACTTTTCTATTGTTATAGAAGGTTCATGAAACAGTGAAGAGGGACACTGTAAGAAGTGGAATAGGACACTTCAAGGAATAAAAACATAGGCATGAGTCATTCATGAGACAGTGAAGAGGGACACTGTAAGAAGTGGGATAGGACACTTCAAGGAATAAAAACATAGGCATGATTTGTTCATGAAACAGTGATTGGGGACTCTGTAAAAAATAAATAGTGTCATTGTACTATAATAATAAACAATGGAAAAGCGAAATATTTGATGATGAAGATTGGGAGAAGGAAGACCGGAAACGGTCTTCAACATTTATTGTAACAATGTCGACTTATTTAGCGATGTCTCAGGGGCCTCTACGGCTTCGGATGTATATCACAAAAAGCTAAATTCAGAAGTCGTTTAAAAGCTGGGTGTCGAGCGTACTGACGATTGTATCGTTTACGTTTTCGATGCTCTAGCGAATTGCGCGTCAACTACAAGGTTAGTGGCGGTTTGTCATTTTAATGTGGAACTCATCTAATTCCGGGCGAAATCGTTTTTGTCTTGTTGATGGTAAACAAATGTTTTCAGTGAGTTCGACAAACTCGCCGGGTTAATTGGCTTAACACTTGGGTCGTTACAATGGAAGAGAAGTAATTGCAAGCAAGTGAATGATGCACATTGTGCACATTAACGAAGAACTTTTAAGTAAGTCTTCGAAAACTGATGAGGGGATCAGTATGAAGAGAGATGGTTATTGATCCACAGTACCTCGAGCGAGGGAAATAATAGATGGACCAATATTGATGAAGAGAGATGGTTATTGATCCACAGTACCTCGAGCGAGGGAAATAATAGATGGATCAATATGGATGAAGAGAGATGGTTTTGGAAGTGAGTCTTCAAAAGAAGAACTTTTTAGAAAGACTTTCTAGACAGTGATAAAAGTCAAGTAGGTGAATAGGGATTTTGGTGCATGATAGTGGGCGGTAATTCATATTATGAGGACCGCCGCGAGGAGGAAGAGATGGCGCAAAAACCTCCTCGCAAAAAGACATAGAAGAGAAAGGAAAGGCTAGGAAGCACTTTATAACATTATGTTTAAAACGGACAACATGCCTCGCAAGTTAGTCCGAAACGCAGAACCGAACAATACTGCCACTTGCACTTTTAGTTGGATGAATCATAAACGCTTCTGAAGAAGCGAACCAAGTCTAGCAAGCAGAATTACGAAAATTGTGTTTCAAACAGATGGAGGGACATTGCATTATCTAGGTGAACTAATGGCTGCGAAGTCGACCGTTGGAACTAGTTCGACGTAGGTAGAGCAGGTGGAGACTCCTTTTTCGAAATACTCAGATTTATATCGTATAATGCTAACATCCATGCAAGTGTGCAGACCATCAATTGTTGGGGGGCTGTACGAGAATTGTGTTCCGAACAGATAGAGGGACATTGTCATATCTAAGCGAACTAATGGCTGCGTAGACGATCGTTGGAACTAGTTCGATGTAGGTAGGACAGGTGGAGACTCTTTTTCGAAACACTCAGATTTACATCGTATAATGCTCACATAATCCCCATGCAAGTGGTCAGAACATCAATTGTTGGGGGGCTGTGCAAACCAACAAAAGTTCGGGGGCTGACTGACACAAATTCAAGGTCAGTTGATTATAATGTTATATTGTTGCGATAAAGATTGGACACTGAGTTCTAAATGGTTCTTAATGTCTTATTTCAATTGTTAGGAAATTATGCACCAATAGGAGTTAGGGAGTAGCACAATCCAATGGAGAGATTAAGTCCAGATTAAAACGATAAAAGTCTAGCAAGACAAAAGGCAAGTTAGGAAATTATGCACCAATAGGAGTTAGGGAGTAGCACAATCCAATGTAGAGATTAAGTCCAGATTAAAACAATAAAAGTCTAGCAAGACAAAAGGCAAGTTAGGAAATTAATTAACATGTGGTCGGTGGCGAGCCACAGAATGTTATTAATATTATTGTTGTTAATTTGGACTGGTTAGGTTTGTATAGGTGTGGTTGACGGAGATGGACGTAACCACTTAGGTACAAGTTTTATTTAGCTAGATAGAAAATGGATAATTTAGGATTGTGCTAATATAGGTGTGGTTGACGGAGATGGACGTAACCACTTAGGTACAAGTTTTATTTAGCTAGATAAAAAATGGATAATTTAGGATTGTGCTAATATAGGAGTGGTTGACGGAGATGGACGTAGCCACTAGGGTAGAAGTTTTAATGAGCCAGATGGATAATTTAGGATTTAGTTGAGAGTTAGGAAAGTTAGAGTTGTGTAGGTTTTGTTAGCTAGGGGAATATAGAAAATTCCACTATAGGGTTTTAAACATGATTAGGTTAGAAGTTAGGATAGGGAAATATAATCGCGAAGCTGAAACCAATGGAGTGAGTACCTCGAGCGAGGGAAAGACGGAAGTTGAATGATTTGGTGAGGTTTTCGGACCGACACGCGGTGGCTTCACGGCCGTCAGTGTTGCTGGAAAGTTGACCAAACTTGATCATTCAGAGGAAGTAAAAGTCGTAACCAGATTTCTGTCGGGGAACCTGCGAAAGGATCATTAACGTATTACGATGCCGCTGCATATGTATTGTATGCTGCGACGGTGCGTATTACGAAAATATCCGTTACTGAATTGCGTCATCGTTGGCTCGACGACGACGCGCTGATGTTTCGGCGTCGCGCAGAATGTTCGATGCAGAAGGGTAAAAATCCGCGCCCCGAGTCGAACGTTGCGTGTTCGTAAACACAATAAAAATGCGGTTAGAAAAGATGTGCATACACACGGAATTGTATAGTACTCGTGCGCGCGTGCAACGAGAGAGAGAACCAGATCCCAGGTTTACTGGTTGATATTGTTTTCCTTTTCTTCGCGTGTGTATGACTATTTTCATTGCGTCGTGCATCTTTTCTAAGATACATATTTAATCAAAAAGCCTGTAAACATTGGAGTGAGTACCTCAAGCGAGGGAAATATAACAGAAGCTTGAGATAGAACTACAGTACCTCGAGTGAGGGGAAATAATAGTAGTCCTAATCTAACACATGAAATACTTTCCAAATGAAGTTAAGCTGATGGAAATTTTTGTCTTCATGAATTTCAACAAAACTTTGGGGCTGGATGTAACTCCCCGACCCTAATGTAAATTAAAACTATGTAGAACAACGTGTGTCTGTTGTAAGACATAGAGAAAGTTATAATAAAAGATTCGAGACGAATTAAGAGAATTTTTGTTTTTTTAATACGTTCTTGTAATGAATTTTTATAATTTTAATACGTTCGTGTAATGAATGTTTTTAATTTTATTACGTTCTTGTAATGAATGTTTTTAATTTTAATACGTTCTTGTATTGGACATTTTTGATATTTCTAAAATTAATAACTCAGAAACTAAAAGAGATAATGCAAAACTAAATGCATACTTGGGGTGCATAGACTGAGATACGTTCGCATTGTGAGTTTCAGAAATATCGAACAAGTTTAGGAAAAGGGCCTGTTGACCTAGCGCGTACCGTCGATGCGTATCGCCAATATACATGGTGGGAGGCAGTCGGCCGTCTAGGAATAGATGGCTGGCGGAACGTTAAGTTCAAGAAAATTGACATTATTATAAAAGTGCAAAAATAGACTAATATAAGTCTATACTTGGAAAACCAAGTGAAATAATTGCCGAACCTAAAGTCGCAGGCGCTGCACAGCCTCTCACTGCCTTTCGACGGGATTTCGGTCCCTGAAGACTGGCGTGCTGCCTGTTTGATATGGGAACGGTTAATTATGCCTCTATGGATGACATATCCCATCCGAGATGGTCAAAAATGAAAATCAAGGGAATCATAGGCTTGACGCACCTAGATGACCTAATGAAAGCGGACACGGCCGCTGGATCAAACTGATCATATAATGCACTATATTTGACCATCTCATAGAGAGCCCTTATCTGACGCATGAAGACGAGGTATAACTATCGCTGCTATGATATTGTTGGCACTGCATGTCTAGCTCTGAACCGCTGATGTATGGGTCGCATCCTAGGCGTGATAAGTACACTAAGTTTACCCCCGATAGTGGAGTTAACAATATCTTAGTGGCTACCTTCAAGACGCAAGTCTGTGGAGAGATTTCCGTATCTGACCTATGAAGATGTGGAGTAACCATCGGGCTGCTATGAATGTCGCTACCACTGTATGTCTAGCTCTGAACCGCTGATTGACCGAAGACGCATACAGCGACTTGAATACATAGCCGCGGATGGGGACTTGTCCACAGCCGTGTGCGGTGGACCTCAGACTGATTAGTGTCGATGATGGTCTTTCAAGTCTTAACCCCGATAATGGAGATAGCGGAGGACATAGTGGCTTCCTTCAAGACATAAGTCTGTGAAGAGGCATACTGGAACGAGTTTATTAATTGAGAACGAGAAACTGGACGTGAACTGCTCTGGCTAATATCATCATGTATGATTTATTACTGAATCAACTGTGCGATGTAATATCGACACATATGGTTGCAAGGAGAGGAGGCTCATAGTCCAGCAGTGGACTGGACGAGCGATGATGAAGGCTGTAAAGCTATATTCAGAGCGATAGCTGAAATGAGTCTTTAGATTCATATGCGGTCTCAGGCACGGAGACACGCGGCAGAGATATGTATATATGGAGATATGAAGTTGGAGCAGATCTGCCCTGGCAGTACCGTTCGGATAGACGGAGATCCAGTATGCAGGAGCAATCCAGATATGAGACCCACAGTCAGTAGCAGCTGTGAGGTCATCCCTTCGAGCTTGCTCGTTGGAAGATGGTTTACCATCATAGGCGCTGGTTCACGTGTGGACTATCCTATAAACACACCCTTGAACGCAATACGTTGGACACTTCGGTGGAAGACGGGATTAGCCTCCCAAAAGGTTACCACAGCGGCTCAGCCGTATCGGGAACGCTACGGCTAGTATCGATTGGACGTAGTCCACTAGCTTCGGCTTACCACGAGAAGCTTATGCTTTCAACGAAGAGACTTTGGTCTCCTTCCATCGCTTAAGGCGCACCGGTCGGACCAGAGTCCGCTGTAGACAATCCTTCGGGGTTGTCTATTATTTTAACCTTTTTCCTACACCTCTGTGGTGAGGGGAAGACAGGAGCATTCTGAAGGACAGAGTGGGAAGTGACTCACAGAGAGCGCGTTGGTGGAGCGTTTATTCTCACTCGTCACGTAAATGCTTTAACAGTTAGTTTGCTGTAAAGGTGTGAGCGTATCGGGTCTTTGCTGCTAGACTGCTGTCTTGCTCGGGATCTGGGGTCTTAGCAATCAACTAGCTGAAGGAACTAAAACTAGTTCCTTCGTCAGGGCTGGATCTTGCTGGATCTTGCTGGATCCCTTGTGTGATGGTAGTATGGAAGACACAGAGAGATTATGTAACTGTATTTTTCAATACGGTTGACATAGCTTAAGGAAAAAGGGTATCCCGGTGCGTAGAGCTAGGATGGTCGTCTCCCGGAAGTATCATTAGAGAAACTTGGTTATTGATCATTCTGTTGAGGAAATGCCCCTCAACGAAAGTTCCTCTAAGAACTAGAAGTTCTATTCAGAACTACAGACGACACACCCGTCGCCGGCTCTAAGGACTCGCTGAGGCAGTCCTGGAGCCATCCTTTTATACCTTTTAAATTACATATATCATGTAATAATCCTTGTGATCCATTTCAGGAATCTGGGCTCTTATTGCAGAAGCAATAAACTTCGAAGTTCTTTTCAGAATACGAAGTTAGTATTGTTTAATAAAGTCGCTGGGATTTCCTGGTGACTTTATTCTTTCAGTCCGCGAACATGGGTAATCAGGAGTAGGCTGCTTGCCGGCTGGCAACTGATACTCCTGTGTTCGGGCGAGAGATAGGGACAAATCAGTATATAGGAATAACATAGAAGTTGAGTAGGCGACTCTATGTGTAATTCCGCAGTTAGCAGACATAATATAAAGACGATCACATTGTAAATTTCTAAAAGAGTTTGGGTTACTCTCACAACGTAGAAAGGATCTGTTATTAGATGATCAACGGCCAATTTTGATTATTATTTTTAGAGATGAGATGTTCAGTTACAAGCTTAGCAAATTGGAATGTTTATCAGCAAAGTTTGATGAAATTCAGACCGAGATCGAGGTTCTTAATGCTACAAATATAAATTTAGAACTTGATGAACGCGAGCTCATTGAAAATGAAATTATTATTAATATTGCAAAGGCTAAAACTTTAATTGGTACTGATGAACATAGACGAAATTCCAATAACAACTGCGATCATCAAAACATGGGTTTTAAGTTGCCGCAAATTCAAATATCCAAATTCAATGGTTCTCATTTTCAATGGCTGGAGTTCCGCGATACATTTTCGAATTTAGTACACAAAAATGAACGCATGTCTGATATTCACAAATTTCACTATTTACTATCATACTTAGAAGGTGACGCGGCGCGTATTATTTCAAACCTTGAGGTTTCTGACGCTAACTACAAGGAGGCTTGGCGCATTCTGTGCGAGCGATACGATAACAAAAGAGTTCTTATCAATCATCATTTAGAGTCGTTATTCAACATTCAGGCTTTAACTCGCGAGTCTGAGAAATCCCTACGTTTTCTTGTTGATCACGTGACTAAAAATCTTCGTGCTTTATCAAGTCTCGGTCAGCCTACGGATCACTGGGACTTACTAATTATATTTTTGTCGTCGTCTAAACTAGATAGCCGTACACTTCTAAAGTGGGAGGAGTACCGGAACACTTTAGAGGATGTTCCTACATTGGAACAATTTAATAAATTTTTAATAGATCGTGCCGACGTTTTAGATACTCTTAATAGAAATAAATTTGGAAATAATAGTCAAAATAATTCTACTAAACCGTTATTTACGCCGCGTTCCGGTACCTCATCCACTACACAATCCCAAACAAATCAAAACAGATACAACAATAATAATAATTTTAACCGTTTTCAAAATATTAACACTATGGTATCAACTAATAATCAAAATTCATCTGTTAATTTTGTTTGCATAATTTGCAATGGAAATCATAGAATATACGATTGCGCAACTTTTAAATCAAAACCCATACAAGAAAAGTTTTCTCTCGTTTCTAAATACAAATTATGCCAAAACTGCTTGAGACAGGGACACCCTGTAAGTGAATGTCACATGGGTCCTTGTCGTCAATGCACTGAGAAGCACAACACCCTTCTTCATGAACCTAAAAAGGAGAATAAGGAGACAGTTGTTGCTTTTTCACAGCAAATAAGTCAAGTGTTATTATCCACAGTCATGATAGAAGTTTGCAATCCACTAAATAATCAAACAGAGGTAATTCGTGCTATACTAGATAGTGGTAGCCAATCTACACTCATATCAAGATCTCTTCAACAAAAATTAAACCTAAAATGCAATCCAATTGACACAATAAATATAATTGGTATAGGTAATAACTGTACTATTCAAGTGGCAGAAAGCTGCGTTGTCCTACTAAAATCAATGCAAAATACTTATAATGTTACTTTATCTTGCTATATTCTTAATGATCTTACAGGAGACTTACCAAAAACCCCAATTGACATAAAGAATCTTAAAATACCAAAGTCCATAAAGTTAGCTGATCCTAAATTCAATGATCCAGCTCCAATCGACTTGTTAATTGGTGCAGATCTTTTCTGGGACATCCTTGGCAGCGAACAGCGCTCCCTTGGCCCCAACAATCCTAAATTACACAGTTCAAAATTTGGCTGGGTTATAGCTGGCCCCATTTGTACAAAATATACTAATAATAATATTCTATGCAATCATGCAATTCTTTCAAATTCTGACTTTATTGATCACTCCATTACCAAATTTTGGGAAATGGAAGAGCTTCCTCAAAGAAACCTTCGAAGTCAAAATGATACAACATGCGAAAAACATTTCCTAAGTAACACAATTCGCTTGAATTCAGGTAGGTTTTGTGTGAAGTTACCACTGAAGGATTCACCTGACTGTCTTGGAGACTCATACACTCAAGCAAAAAGCCGTTTACTAAATATCGAAAAACGATTCAGAAAAAATCCAGAACTAAAGTCACAATATGTAGAATTCATACGTGAGTACGAGGACTTGGGACATCTTTCAGAGTCACCAGTTTCTATTCCGTATCCGTCATATTTTTTATGCCATCATGCGGTATTCAAAGAAGAAAGTGAATCTACTAAAATTCGAGTAGTATTCGACGGATCTGCTCCCACCTCTTCTGGCTACTCTGTCAATGACATCTTGTTGGTAGGGCCCAATATGCAGGATTCTCTCTTTTCAATTTTAATCAGAGCACGACAGTACAAATTTATCTTGACTGGTGACATAGCTAAAATGTACCGACAAGTTAATGTTGATGAAAATGACTGCAATTTACAACTGATTCTTTGGAGGGAAGATGAATCTTTACCTATCAAAACGTTGCGTTTAGGTACCGTCACTTACGGCACTGCAAGTGCGAGTTACCTTAGCACCAGATGTCTTTGGCAGGTAGGAGAGGAATGCGAGGATGAATTGATTAAAACTATTATTCAAAACGACTTCTATGTCGATGATTTGATTACCGGATGTGATGACGAAGCAAAAATGAAATATATACAAAATTCAATCTCTAACGCTCTAAATTCAGCTTGTTTTCCTTTAAGAAAGTACAAAACCAACTTAGCCTCACTTTTCCAAAATACAGATATCAATACTAAAGAAAAACTTACCATTAGCGAATCGTCGAGTACTCTTGGATTGGGCTGGGATCCTTCCAGTGATAAGCTTCATTTTCCTGTAAAAATGCCTTTTGAAGATAACAGAATTACCAAAAGATCAATCATGTCACATTCTTTCCGTATATTCGATCCACTGGGCTTGCTTAGTCCTTGCATAATACAACCAAAAATTCTCTTGCAAAAACTTTGGTTAAAGGGAGTAGACTGGGACGAAGCTGTGCCAGAAGACCTAAAACAAAATTGGTTAGAAATATCGCAAAACTTACCTTTACTTGCAGGTCTCCAAGTCTCCCGTAGAGTTCTGTGTAATGATCCAGTCACCATAGAGTTGCACTCGTTTAGTGATGCATCACAGAGTGCTTATGGTGCTTGTATTTATATGAGATCTCAAAATTTACAAAAGGAAGTGACTGTTAAATTGTTATGTGCAAAGTCCAAAGTTGCACCTCTAAAGCCCACTACTATACCTCGCCTCGAACTTTGTGCTGCCCTGCTGTCAGCAAGGTTATGTAAATCTGTTTGTGATTCCATTAGGTTTACTCCATCACGAATAGTACACTGGTGCGATTCTAAAATTGTGCTCTGTTGGATTAAAAATGATCCAAGTAAACTAAAAACTTTTGTAGCAAACAGGATAGGTGAAATTCTAGAACTTACTAATCCAAGATCATGGCGGTATGTACCTACTGACGCAAATCCAGCGGACTTGATTTCTAGAGGGGTAAATGCAAGCCAAATTATTAACAATACATTATGGTGGCAAGGTCCTTCATACCTCCATAATGATCAATCACAATGGCCAAAATCCAATGAAAATTACAAGGTTGACTTGCCTGAATTAAAGATAAGTTCTTTTGTCTCTTTGCCTGAACCTGATTATGATTTTAAACAGTTCTCAAATTTTAATAAATTACAACGCACTTTTGCATTCGTTTTACGTTTTCTACATAACACAAATCCTAAAACCAAAGATTCTAAACGCATAGGTATTTTAACGGTTGACGAACTAAACGGCTCCTTAAATTTCATTTGTCGCGTTGCTCAAAAACAATGTTTTACCAATGACTATAAAAGATTTTTACAAAATAAACCGTTGGAACCAAAATCTAAAATTTTAAGTTTATCACCATTCTTAGACGAAACAGATAAATTGATTAGAGTTGGGGGAAGGCTAGCTTTATCTAATTATTCGTTTGAAAAACGTCACCCGATTCTTCTTGACTCTTCTCATCATGTAGCTAAGCTTTATTTTGAGCGCGAACACATGCGTAACCTTCACTCCGGTCCACAACTAACTTTATCAGCTGTTAGAGAAATCATATGGCCTCTAAATGGAAGGAAACTTGCAAGACGCACAGTTAAGCAATGTGTTACATGTGCACGTTTTCGCGGTCAAACTCTTAATCCTAAAATGGGAAACTTACCTCCAAACCGTCTTTCTGTGGACTTTCCATTTAAATCTGTAGGAGTCGACTATGCTGGTCCTTTTCTCATACTAAATCGCAAAGGACGTGGGTCTAAATTAATAAAATGTTATTTATGCTTGTTTATTTGCCTAAGATTTAAATGCGTTCATTTAGAAGCCGTCAGCGATCTAACCAAAGAGGCTTTTATAATGACACTTCGTCGATTCGTTGCCCGTCGTGGAAAACCGGCCGAAATATCATCAGATAACGGTCGAAATTTTGTAGCAGCGGCAAAAGATATTGGTATCTTTTTAAAGGATAACAATGAATCTCTATCTGAATTTGCATCGATGGAAGGAATAAAATTTAATTTTATACCAGCTTACGCTCCCCATTTCGGAGGCATTTGGGAAGCCGGCGTTAAATCAGCAAAACACCATATTAAACGTGTCATGGGAAACTCCCATTTAACTTATGAAGAACTTTCTACTCTGTTCGCACAAGTGGAGGCCATTTTAAATAGCCGTCCCTTGTGTCCTATGTCATCCTCTCCTAAGGACTTCCACTCCTTGTCCCCAGGGCACTTCATCATTGGAAGACCACTAAACGCGCTTCCGGCACCTGATCTAGCAAATCACAAGGAAACTAATCTTCAGCGATACGCACGACTTGAGAAAATTCGTCAGCACTTTTGGCAAAGATGGCAGAAAGAATACATATCCGAATTGCAACATCGCATAAAATGGAAGACTGACAAAACAACACTAAACGTTGGAGACTTGGTCCTCTTACAAGAAGACAACGTAGCACCTCTAAATTGGCGTCTGGGTCGAGTTTTACGGCTGTTTCCTGGACGAGATGGTATTTCCCGCGTCGCAGATGTGGATACAACACGAGGCTGTCTGCGCCGCCCTTTGGTTCGTCTGTGTCCACTGCCTACATCTGAAGAACTTCCAGCATGAAAGTCTACGCCTTTCAGCGGGGGGAGATTATGTTCAAGCGCCTGGCGAAAAAATGAAGATCGCTTTTGCCTTTCTCTAAATACTAGGCACTTTACGTATTCGTGTGCGCGGTAGATTAATAAAAAATTACTTTTTCTTTACACTCTGATCGATTAACATCCTTTGTTATATTTTATCCAAAATTATATATAAAAATCAAGATTTTTGAGTTTCATTGAAGAAATTCCTTTCTTGTTCTTAAACAGTATAGTAGAAAGGTACGTCAACACAAGGTTACGATATTTTTCGATTTGTGAGAATATTCGAGAAACGAAAAGACAGCAGTTAAATAAAATTGTTCTATTTATGGGTGGGTATGTACAGGTTTTAAAAGTCGCTTATTAACGTCTATTACATCCATACATCCAAATATCCATACATCCAAACATCCACACATCCAAACATCTAAACATCCATACATCCAAACATACATGCATATTATTAGTAAATAGTAAATTAGTAATATGTAATTACATCGAAATTATCTTCACATAAATGTCTTGTATTGTAGCCTAAGCAGAGGGTGGAGTTTTATCAACTCTGTTTACGACGGAATACCATTTTTTACGAAGTTTTGGAAGAAAGAAAGAAAGAATTGGCCTTACTTCTTTATTATTTTTTGTATCTATTAAAATTATTTCTTGTTTTAAAAATGTGTTTGTAATCTGACCCACGCGCTAATTTTTCCAAGTTCATCACTGTAAACGATATAGGTACTTTGATCTAAGACTTTGAGCGAGAGGACGTACTTATTTTTAAAAATAAAATCTCAGTACGGCCCTGTATAAGTATGTTTATAACACGTTGCGCCCTCTAGTTGTGAATAGTGTAACTACCCGCAATATGAACGTGACCGATAATTCTGGTTTTCACCACTAGGTGGCAAGAGATAAAAAGGCGGAGTCAAGGCGGAGTCACCCTCCCCGCGTCTCAGACTTCGACCCCGCGCGATGTCACACTCAATCTGTATGAAAATGTTTATAGCGCCTAGTCCTCTTCCTACTTGGTCCGTGATGTTTTCACTTACCAGCAGATGCAGTGCCTATTAGAGATTGGCCGGGCCTGGCTGAAGAAACATCCCAGATGCCATCTTTGTGGCTAGTGAACTCTCGGACCAGCTGGCAGTTGTATGTGGGGGCCTTAAAGCTGGACACAATCTTGCTGGTCTGCACTCTCAGCTTGTGGCTTGCTTTCACCTTCTGGGAGTTGCTTTGGGATACTGAACCAAGAAAAAAATTAGATCAGCTACTACTCTTTTATAATAAACTTAAGAATAATTTTTACAGGATACACAGAAACTACGCGGTTTAATTAAATATGTGAGAAAAATAAAAAAAACTCCCTGGCCTATAGTAATACAGCTCTCAATACATTATCATCACACTCAGGCAAATAGACATAAGACAAAAATTAATATACTTAAATAACATAATTTATAAAAAATACAGGCAGAGCAAATACTGCAATGGAAAACCAAATCCTTTTTCATTACAGACATAAATTTCAAATCTATTGTTATCAAATAAATAGGGTAAACCAACACATTTGTAAGTCATGAAAATAATATTTACTTAAGCAATATATCCCAGAATTCTGACACAGTCTCATGTTTAAATAACTTTGTCCCACTGATACAATCATACTTTTAGTAAAAAATATCTAGATAAGATAATTTTGTATTCAATCATGCTGATAAAAGACAAAAGATATAACATGAAACAAAATATTGTGTATGTTTACAGTACTAAATGCACTCCGAAGTTGTTCATCTTTTTGGACTAAATGTCTATGTAAAATTGTATATTAGTTCAAAGTACCTATTTCAAAGTACATTAATCTTCTGCTGGGTTAGCTGTAGTAAATACTGATAATAAACAATACAATAACTCAACTATGCTAGACTAAAACAATCCTGATGAATACAGTGCAGAACTACTGCTAACCAGAAATAATTGGAACTTAATGTTCATCATACAAGAAGTTAGTATGTTATAGTACAAGACTGTTATTCAATCAGTTCAACTAGGATGATCTGAAAGGTCAATGTTGCATAGGAAGTCTTGAGGAGTGCAATAGTAAAGTATGTAAAACAAAGTATAAGGTATATATTAGTACTACAAAAATAGCTTTTTGTTGTTAACCAATGATAGAGATAAAAGTTGGGTTTGTTTTATAGAAACAAAGTAATATTACTCTAAGCTTTTTTTTTACTTTTCTAGTTAATTAAAGAATGTTTTATTCAGTCTCTCAGTGAGGATGTATATGTCACCGTAAGATTGTGAATGCCGTTAGTTTATAATCTTACTCGCGACATTATAAACTTACGGAAAATTGTGAACTGAAACCAACCATTTACAATTTAACATATTATTTCACGTTAGTTTATAATCTTACGATGTCAAACCGTAAAATTGTGAACCGTGTTCCTGATTGGTTGGTTTTGGTGGTAGCTACCTACAGAATGACAGGCAAGAATAGCCGCACTGGACTCGTCAAACGTTTTAACCAATCAGCGTGCAAGGTGCGTTCTGTCGCATGCCAATTTTTAATCAGTTCACAATTTGACAGTTTGACATCGTAAGATTATAAACTAACGAGAAATAATACGTTAAATTGTAAATGGTTGGTTTTAGTTTGCAATTTTCCGTAAGTTTATAATATAGCGAGTAAGATTATAAACTAACGGCGTTCACAATCTTACGGTGACATATATAAGCTGGTAAAATGTAGTAATACTGTTTTCTGCAACAATGTAAACATATTTATGGATCGTAAATACTTACATTTGACTTTTGAGTTCTTTCCTGATGTTTCCAACTCTATGTAATCTGCATTCTGTTTGTCTCCCACATAACTTTCTCTTTCCAGCTTCTCACTCAAGATATCAATCTTCTCTTGCACTATAAAATAACAAATCACGCAAAATTAACACATCATGCTTAAAGGTTAAGCACTATATTGAGAAACCTTGCATAAAAATATTAGTCAAATCAGTGAGCAGCTAATGTGCAAGGATCTTGCGAAAGTACTAACCAATAGTTTGGTAAGAACCTATAAATATGTCAAGGCAAAAATTTATAGTGTGATGAAGACGTATTTCATTAAACAGCTGGCTGTGTATGCTAAAGACATGTGTACTTACAGTTTAAGTTTTCAGTGTACAGAAGGTCAAATTCTTTCTCTATTTGCGAAAATAGTTCGTGCAATCGTGACCGGAATACAGGTGGGATTGAAGTTTCCGAATCTTCCATTTTGAGGTAATTGGGAATTCCATCAGATCCTTCAGTGAGCGCCTGGAGCCTCCGCTTACTGGATTTCATGGTCACGGATACAGAGCAACGATCTCTGTGATCCGATTTCACGTCACAGAATACACATGTAGTTTAGAGTTCACTTGTATAAAAATCACACTACATATTATTGTAAACACTTTGTAACGATAGTGAAAGAGTTTCGAAGGAAAGTTATCGTTTTATTTATACAATATTCAAAATAAATACACGATAGCCTATTCAGAAAACACAACTTGCTTGACATGACAATGACATTTATTTTAGTGTTGCTATAAAAAAAACTGGTTGACATAATCGGTTTTCTCCGGTATACTTTAGTGACGCGATGCGAATTCCGCGCGAAAGCTTTTCGCTTCGCATAGCATAGATAAAATGAAAAAAAAAAAGATGTTCGTCACGTCATGTGTGCCTAGCTCCTTGTAAGCTATAAATTCCTTCAGAGACGGATAAACAATTTCTTATTTTGGTATTCAGGACAAACGTGACGCTACAGTTTAAGAATGATTGACGTTTGAACATGGTACACACGAGATGACATTTTAAGATCATGGATGCTGAAAATAACAAAATCTATCTAATAATGTTTTGTATGTTGTTCGAGTGTTATATTTTATTTATTTTTGCGTCACTGAGCACTAGGGTAGTAAAACTGGACTTTCGTTAGCTATTGTGTTATTTTTAGCATTCATGATCTTAAGCATTATTTCGTGTATGCCATGTTCAAACGTCAATCATTCTTAAACTGTTGCGTCACGTTTGTTCTGAATATCGAAATAAGAAATGGTTTATCCGTCACTGAGGGATTTTATAGCTTACAATGCAGAAGGAGCTAGGCACACACGACGTGACGAACATTATATGTATCAGTATTTTGAAAATAGCAACATATTTAAAAGTGATCCTTTCTAGTCTATGAAAAAAGATGGCTGGTGAGTAGCTCTCTGTGAGAACTGCCAACGTACGATCTATTTTTGTTATAATTTATTTGAAATCATGTCGTTTTCAGATTTATACGCTAAATATAATTGTACTTATTGTCAAGAGGAAATAAATGGTTTGCGTGTGAAATGTGCTGAATGCACAGATTTTGATATTTGTTTGCAGGTAAAGTAGCGTTGCTACCATTTTTTGTTTGTAGTTTTGGCGCAAATTTTGAACCACTTTTATTTATTTTAATTTCCATGTGTTACAGTGTTTTTCTCTTGGTGCTGAGATAGGGGCACATAAAAATGACCATGCTTATCAATTTATGGTAAGATTATACATAATTTACTTAATATAATTTGCTATTATCTTATGTTGCTGTATTTTCTACAATAATCTTATTTTTAGGACTCTGGGGCATTTGGAATATTCTTGGGACGAAGTAGTTGGTCTGCCAATGAAGAAGTGAGGCTTTTGGATGCAATAGAACAGTTTGGGTTTGGTAATTGGGAAGATATAGCCAAGCATATAGAAACGCGTACACCTGAAGGTTTGCTCCTTTAAATTGTATTATTATTATAATATTGCCATGTTATTGCCTGTTGTTAACAATGGATTTGATTTTCAGAGGCGAAAGATGAATATATCACCAGGTATTTGGAAGGAAGCATTGGCCGAGCCACTTGGGGCAATGTGGAAAGTACGAGTCGACCGTCTCTACACTGTGCTGATCGTGATGAAGGTCCTCTCGGTCCTAGTGCTGTTTCAAGGCTACCCTCCTTGGCTGTCTCATCTGATGAAGCTGCCCAACTTGGGTATATGCCAAACAGAGATGATTTTGAAAGGGTAATTTTATATTAGTTCTATATTGCTGTTTTATAGAGCTGGGTACTTTATTCAAATCAAGCTTAGCAAAAATTATACTTTTGTGTGCTGGCCCTACCTACAGACCGCGAAAAAATAATAATTTTGGTTATAGATTTCAATTTATATTTATCAATATATATTTTTTCCTGATATTCTGGTTAGACTGATACTAACCTGTCCTGTTTTATGTTGTATCGGTTTTCTAACCTGTGGTTGAATTTTCTGTGAATAATGTACCAAAATAGATAGATTATGTCCTTTGTGTCTCCATTTAGTGAGTCTATAACAAAGTTGTTTTTGTTTCAGGAACATGACCATGAAGCTGAACAGTTGATATCTGCATTATCCATGAACCCAGAAGATGATGAATTAGATGTTGGTAGGTGTAATTCTGCATTTACACAAACAAGCCATTCCAGTAAGACTAACCGTTACTTGCATTGTGTAAATAAAGGAACTGCAGTAATATGGTGTCTTGACTATCCATCAGGCTAAAAGTGGGAGGCACTTAAGACTGACTAGAGTGGGGGATTTTCTGACAGCCAATTAAAAAAACAGTTCATAAATCTTCGATAGATGGCGTTGACGATTTCGTGGATCCAAAGAAATCCGGCGAGTCACCCAGGGCAATAAAAGGATTTTAAAAAAAGAATCTACGAAGTACACCTGGCGCCATCTATCGTCTTAATTAGAACTATTAATTTTATTTTTTAAAGAGCTGTCAGAAAATCCCCCATTGACATCCCACATGCACAAAGTGCTTCGTCATGGTCATGGCCAGGATGTGGAATTCTTTGTCGGCGTCTATTCCATTCCAAAGCCAAAATCTTTTTAAGACTAGAGTGAATAAGCACTTTCGGCTAAACTCATTAAATGGCCTTGCGATAAGCACTAAACAATTAGGTTAAAAAAATATCCAGATCACACCAGGAGGCTCCAAGAACCACACCATGGGGTGATACAATTTATGTTTGGAAAATATTATGTTTTTTTCATTTTATTCCAGCCCTAAAATTATCCCAAGTGGATATATACACGCGGCGGTTGCGCGAGCGCACGCGAAGAAAAAGACTTGTCAGGGACTATCAGCTCGTCACCATATTCTTCAATAACCAGAGAAACAAACAGAAGACCCTCGGGAAACTTGCCAAAGAGAAAAAGTAAGAATACAAAAAGATAAAAATACTATTACTATTTTGATAGATTTGCCAATTTAGTTATTTTTTATTATTATTTTATTATTAGCCTGAAGTGTGCCACTGTAGGGCAAAGGCCTCCCTCGCTTCCTTCCACTTATCCCGATCCTGGGCCAAACTTTCCCACTCGCCACAGTAGGCAGCGAGTTCGTCTCGCCACCTCTTGCGGGGCCGACCACGACATCTTGCTGCATTCTGGGGCACCCAACTGTTGGTCTTTTTAGCCCACAGTTCGTTAGGCATTCGGGTGACGTGGCTAGCCCAGTCCCATTTTAAGTGGGCGGCCTTCTGAGCTACATCAATTAGTTTTGTCTGGGAGCGCAGCGTCGTGTTTCGAACTCGGTCGCTTAGCCTTACACCGAGTATGCTGCGCTCCATGTTTCGCTGGCACACCTGGAGTTTGGTCTTGTGGATGTCAGTCAAAGCCCAAGTCTGCGCGCCGTACGTAAGGATGGTTAAGGTGCACATATCCATGAGTTTTCTTTTCAATGTTAGCGGCAATTTACCCGAGATCTTTCATGGCCCAGTAGCTCTTCCAGGCATTTTCAGTCCGTCTTTCGACTTCCTTGTCTTGTCTGGTCTGGAAAGAGACTACTTGGCCAAGGTAAAGGTACTCACGGACATATGCTATTCTTTCCCCATCTAAGTCCACGATTTTCTCAGCCTGATTTGTCATGAGCTTGGTCTTCGACATATTTATCCTCAAACCAACTTCAAGGCTCTCCCTGCTCAGCTCTTGTAACATTTGTTGTAGCTCAGTGACCGTCGATGAGAAGAGCACAATATCGTCCGCGAAGCGAAGATTAGTCAGTCTTGCTTCGCCAACGCTAATGCCTCTGTTTGCCCAAGCCGGAGCCAGCTTTCGGAATATTTCCTCTAGAGTGGCGGTAAATAGTTTTGGGGACAGCGGATCGCCCTGTTTGACACCCTTTTGAATCGGAAATGATGGTCCAGGTATTTGCAAGTTGACAGCAGCGCTACTATTGTTGTATATGTTCCTCAGCAACTTTATGTAAGTTTGGGGTACATTTTGGTTTTCTAGGGCTTGGTAAATAGAACTATGGGTAAGGCTGTCAAAAGCCTTAGAGTAATCAACAAAAGCTAGATAAAGAGGGAGGTTGAATTCATGATGTTTCTCAATTATCTGGTTTATGGCATGAAGATGGTCAGTTGTTGAAAGTCCTGGGCGAAAACCTGCTTGCTCTGGAGGCTGTTCTCTATCGAGCAGACCAGATATACGGCGTTCGATAACTTTTATAAAAGCCTTATAGAAGTGAGAAACAAGACTTATTGGTCTGTAATTACCGATATCTGATCTGTCGCCTTTTTTGTGGAGAAGTTTAATCTCCGCATGGCAGAATTTTTCGGGTAGCTTTCCTGTATGCAGAATTGAGTTAAATAATTTTGTTATGTGTGGGATACATAATACTGGTTCTCCGACTCTGAGAGATTCTGTTGAAATGCAATCATATCCGGGGCTCTTATACTTCATCTGCCTAATAGCAGATTGAACTTCAAGTTCAGTAATAGTTGGAATGTCTCCCGAACATGAGTATTCAGTTCCAGACTGTGGCGTAACTGATGATGGATCCGAGTAAAGTTCTTTATAAAACGTGGTACAAATTTCTAAAATCTTATCTCTGTCTCTATGCTTAACCCCTTCCCTGTCCTTCATGCATGTTATCCTAGATTTGCCTTTTGTGATACCCTTTCTTGCTATTTTCATAGAAGTGTTTTTTTTCTAATGCAACTTGAACAATTTTTGTATTGTATGCTCGAATATCTCTACGTATACTTCTTTTAACTTCCCTGTCCAGTTCTCTGTATTGTATGCTATTTATATAATCTCTCAATGCTTGTCTATTGTCAATCAATTGTATAGTTTCTGATGTTAGCTTCTTTAATTTATTTTTAACCTGTTTTATTTTATTGCTGGCTGTTGTTATACTTTTAACTATTTTGCTAAACTCATGTTCTACATCCACAGAATCTAGCTCTGTTCTTTCCAATAAGCTGAAAGTATTAGTGAGTTCCAGGTTGAAACTATCGACGTTTGCGATTAACGTGTTTTTATTTATGTATTTAATTTTCCTGTTGAAACATTGATGCCGGAAAATTTTAGTTTTAAATACCAAGGTACTACGAAGAGGCCTATGATCTGAGTAAAATTTAATGTTATTAATTACATTAAGGTTTTGTATAATTGTTCTGTCCGAAGCAAGAGCGTAGTCAATCTCGTTCTTTACGTTACCGTTTGGCGAAATCCACGTCCATCGCCTTTGGGGTTTTTTAAAGAACATACTATTAGCCACGTTAAGATTTTGACCGAAGGCAAACTGGAGGAGACGTGTGCCTCGCTCATTACGTTCCCCGAGACCATAAGGTCCCAGGATCTGCTCGTTATCTGAGTTTTGCCTTTGACCCACTTTCGCATTAAAATCGCCAATTACTACCGTCCAAGTCCCGCGCTGTTCATCACAAGCTTTGTGAATGTATCGTAAAACTCCTCGATTTCGATATCGGCATGTGACGATGTGGGCGCATATACTTGAACAACAGTCAGGGTATGTTTCTCACTAATCCGGAATTTAAGTGCCGCGACTCTATCGGAGTACGCTACAAACTCTAGTATATTGTTAATCCACCGTTTAGATACCAAAAAGCCAACCCCCGACTGACCACCGCCTCTTCCGGAATAGAAGAAAACGTTGTTATTTCGCTCTAGTGTATCTTCGCCTTCTCGTCTGACTTCGGACAGACCAATAATATCCCAGTTCATGTTATCTAAAGCGTGTTCTAATTCAATTAATCTTTCTTCTGAGCTCAAAGTACGGATATTATAGGTTATTACGTTAAGCTTGTGTTCGGAATCTAAGCTTGTCAATCGTATCGCGTTAGTCGTTTGACGGTGAGGGAATGACGCCCGGGGATTCTTCGCACCCCAATTGACTCCAGTGTCAGCAGGCATACCGTCGTAGCTGCTGGCACTGGTGCCGCCGGGCACTAGGGGCCTTTTGTTAGGATCGTGATTCATGGAATGTCTTCGAGAGGATTGCGCTTTTAACCTGACGCGCTTGCCCTTTGCGTGTTGCCAGGTAGACAGTAGCCTGTACTCGGTCTGTAGGTGCCGGGTTTGAATGCGATGCCATTGCCAACCGCCACCCTAAGTCAACATCCTGCCCTGATGTGGACTGTACAGTTTGAGCCTCGACCAGATTCTACTCCTTGAGCCTCAAACTGCCCTCGCGGGTTATATTTCGGAGTTTTCCTTCTCCTAGACGGGTTGCAGCCCAACGCTAAGGAGGCCCATCTCCCCCAAAATTTTGATATTTATTAAAAAAATATTATTTTTACGCTGATACATAAAACATAGCCGTGTGGTGACGGCAGAGTAGAATACATTTGTCACCAACCCCTACTCTTCCCGTGGGTGTCGAAAGAGGCGACTTAGGGACTACACATTGAACAGGGAGCGGGTAGCAGCGCTCTCTGATACAGTAACCTTTTAATCTGCGATCTCCAACCCGCCTGCCAAGCGTGGAGATTATGGCAAAACCCTCCACTTAAGTGGAGGAGGCTCATAGTCCAGCAGTGGACTGTAACGGGCCGTTGATGTTGCCATAAAACATAGTTTCTATAGCCTTTGAACTGTGATAGTGGTATTATATCCTCTATGAAAAAATATACAAGAAAAAAAACTTAAACAAAAACCGTCTTCTGGTGTCAATCCTAGAGAATATAATTACTGTCAACCCCGAGTTTAATACTTTTAAAACATTCAACTACCCAATTCGCAGAGAGTTCACGGACCGTCTCCGCTGGACGGCGCAGTTCTACGGGCGCGCGGAGCACGCGGGCGTGGTGGCGGGTCTGTGGCGCGAGCGCGAGTTGCGCGTGCGCCTGGCCGAGCTGCACCGCTACCGGCTCGCGGGCGTCACGCGCCTAGAAGAGTGCGCGCACTACGAGCAGCACGCCGCGCACAGGAAACACCCCAACGCGCAGCCGCACCATCTCGACGTGAGGCCCCGCCCCGTGGTACTTCCCGCTTTTTGCGTTCCCTGCTGCTGAGCGTGTTATGTCAAGATTGTTTTTTCTTTTTGTTACAACACGAATGGGCACTTTTTCGTTGTCATTTGGGTGGAGAAAAATCACTGGATTTATTGGCAGCATTTGCGTTCAAAAAAACTTCAAAGATCATGGTTTAATTGTTTTTTCGTCTTTCCTGCAAAGTCAGAAAAACGCATTCTGGTGGACGATTTAGATAAATCAACATACCTATATTTTATTAAAAGTATAGAGTTGGAAACTGAAAGTATTTCTCTCAATACTGCCATTACGCTAACTACTGAAATATAAAACCTTGACATATCACGCAATGCTCATTTACATTTCATTTTATTATTGTTTTATTTTTATTTTATATTCGCATCCCTTGTTCATTTTACAACGAAACCAAACTCAGGACTTTGCGTTGTGTCACATACCTACCTCATGTTTACTTCGTCCATATCCGCATGGCTACTCGGTTCATGCTTCATATCATATCAGGCTTACGCTTCGCGCGATGTCTTAGGAGGTAGTGTGTAGAGACCTTTATCGTGCATGATTAAAATAGATTATTTTCATACTATAATTATAGTGTTTTATGACTATAATCAAAAAGGAAGTAGATGTATACAGCGCTTAAGGTGCAACTTTCTGCAAAAATCTGTATGTGCATATATGAATAAGTTCGCTTCACGAAAGGACAGAAGATCTAATTTTCGATTTATCGGATCGGATTGCGACTTTAGGGCAATTTAGTGTTAATTATAAAGCGGAACAATGAAAAAAAAAAGGAAAATAATACAAATTTATTAGATAGTAATATCTTCGTTAGCAGACGTAATCTGCCCCGTAGCCTAGTTGATAGTACGCCTGCCTGCGAAGCACAGGGTCGCGGGTTCGAATCCCGCCCAGGGCAAACGTTTGTGTGATGAGCACTTGTGTTTGCCTTGTGTCTGGATGTTGTTTATCTATCTATATATGTATGTATTTATCTATTTAAGTAATGTATATCAGCTGTCTGGTACCCATAGTACAAGCTTTGCTTAGTTTGGGATCTGATGACCGTGTGTGAGATGTCTCCACATATTTATTTATTTTATTATTTATGGATTTATGTACTATTTATATACTTGGATTAAAAAAATATTCAACTTTGTCATATACTTTTGAAACTAGCAAGACGTTTATTATTATTTTAAAACATAACTTTGAAGTATTTGTAGTATTACATGTTTGAAACTTATTAAATTTTATACGAAAATTAGCAGTATTTTGTGTAGGTGTTAATAGTTTGGTATATTTTTGCGCCTTAACAACTGTTTTATAGACATTTGTGGTACGTAGTGTTAATTACGTTTAAAAGGTGTTACCAGTTAGCGCACTTAGCAAATTATAATCCCTTTACGGCTAAGACAAAATATAGACTGTAGATTTACTTTACAAACAAAAATAGTAGCTATAGTTGAGCGTATTCTAAATTGTATTAGTTTTGGTCTAGGTGTAATTTTTTGGTAGATATTTAACTAAATAACACACGTGAAACAAAATTGTCGTGAGGAGGCCTGCACGCAAAAATCGTGTGTGGAGTCGACCACTTGTTCTGTTTAGGACAGACAACCCGCATTGGGTTAGCGTGGTCGTCTGAGGTCTGATCAATTAACAGTCGGTAAAGTAGTCGTTTTGGGAAGTGGTCCTTGTAAGAGTTAAAAGTTGTCTTTTTGGGAAGTGGACGTTTTGAGACTTCGCAGTTTGAAATGTTGTCCATTTGGGAAGTGGTCCTTATGAACCTAAAGGCCTGTAGGTTCGTGCCTTTCTGTGTGAACGGGGATGTAAGTGAACTGATGACAATATGAATACAAGCAATATCTAAGACATTTAGTTTTGGGTTTGATCTCGTATAACGGTTGCATTCGCCAGGGCAGCAGTGGGTGCCCGGACACCAGCCTGACAAAAGAACCAATGCAGACCAGCACGCAGCTGCTAAGAAAAAGGTAACTTGAGCACAAACATACACACATACATACATACATACATTTCTAGTTCATTATATCTTGTGGGTTGGAAAGTCGAACGACATCACAAAACCTGGTTGCGCAGAATTATCGCAAATGACTTCTGATATGGCTTATGTAATGACTATTCCGTAAATAATATCTGGGGGTGTACCAGGCTCTCCAAAGTACGGAATTATCTTACTCTTCGGGCGATCAGGTGATTCCACCTACAATGTTTTAAACAAACAAGGGTCGGTCTCATATAATTTTTGCTTGGCCAGACCCCACCGAAGCTCGGTTATGAAGGTTGTTTTTAGGTTCTTAGCTTATTTTAATCAGTATCTTTGCCGCGCCTAACCTGGTGTGTTTTGGGCAAAATATTGACCATGTTTTAATGGCACGTTTTGTGACCAGCAGAGAAGGCGAAAGCGGCTCAAGTTCCACCAGCCCAAAGTGCACACGGGACGGAAGTACCGGATGTGGATGCTGCAAAAAGAGCTCATGCAGCAGCGGCAGCGCATGCTCGAAGCAGCTGCTGAATAGTAACGAAATACAGGTGAGCATCAAGGTCAAATGTCAACCATCCAGTTTGGGTGCTTTAAAAAAGTTTTTAAAGCTAGGCGATAGGTACCTACTGCTTTTAGTTTTTTAAGTAAAATATTTCAAGGTAAAAGAAAGAAAATATATTGGATGCTGGGAATTCATAAAATCACGTTTGAGGCTGGAAAAAGAGGTAATGGCCTCGATTCGGGATGGCACGCTCTAATCCTTAATTTAAGTTAGTCCGTCCTTTTTAAGAAAGGGACAGGAGATGGCCATCCTAATATTAGAGCTGTCAAACATCGAATTTAAACCTTATGGCCGTGTCGATTGCACAATTTTAGAGAGCACTTAAAACATGCGACTTAAAAATCTTTTAAACTGACAGCTATACCCTTATTTTAAGTTATCATTCGTTCAAATTAATATCATTCGTTCATCACCTCTCTTTCATTGGTCATAAAAACGAAAAGGATAGCTGGATTTTAAAATTAGAATTATAGCATGACATCCCGAATCGAGGCCAATAAATTTAAAATTGTCATTTTGCGCTTAAAATTAATGCTAGTCGGACAGTATCGCAGTGCACGTAAACATGGCAACACCAACTCATGTTTGAACAACCGTTCAGTAGCAACTAGATCAGGCAAGATGATAATCCGAGGTCAAATAATAATTAAAGTTTTGAGACCAATTTTAAAAACAGAATAATACCTCTTAGAATTAAATGTATTGCTCCGAGTTTAAGCGTGACGAATAGTGTATGTGAATACTGGCGCAGTTCTGTTATAAAAATAATTATCTTAGCAACAACCTTCAATCAACTCTTATTGTTATATGTAGCACTGTGACTCATCTAAGGGTGCGTCCACACTTGTATCGTTTTGACCATTTTCGGCGATCGGATTTGGCCGATAATTTTTCCATCACCATCACTGACGCATATCACAAACGCATCCTAACTAGGGATCACAATACGCGACATCGAGCATTTTTTATGGACCTAACTAATATTTGACTTATGTCGCAAAATCAAGCTTAACCCGATTTGCGGAGGGGCAAGGTCGAAGGGAAAATGATACAGCCTATCTTCGCGTTTCTTTTTGCAAATTATCATAATCATATCATTTATTGCTACATGTGGTATACATAGGTATAACTTATAAAAAATGGTGCAAAATTCAAAATAACAAAATATAACTTATTATACTTAAAAACAAACTAGTAATATGAAATATCGTCGTCATTGATGAAGAAAACGGTTTATGAGCTTTTGGCGAAAGTGTACGATGTGAGTGAAAGAGAGAGACTGACACTGGCTCTTTCATGGCATATTTCATGGTCAGCTTTTATATAACGTTGCGATAACGTAAAATCTCGCGCGTGTGTCGTTCAGCCCATGAAACTTTTGTCACACAATTTTCAGATTTGATTTTCAAACTTTCATACAGTTTCTGCTTTCAGTTTTAAAAAGTAATATTTTACCTTGAGATTTAATAAAGTTCTAGAACAATTCTTCAATTTCACGGGCTGAACAACCACCGTCTTGCATTATTTAGCCAACACACTGTAAACGAGTATGCAAGTGATAAATGCCACTTGTGTGAACCCTGCCTAATCGTATTGTGTGCGTGTGCGCAGCTGTGCTCGTCGCTGAGCCTGCCGCCCGCGCAGTACGTGACGATGAAGGGCGTGTTGCTGCGCCGCCCGCCCGCGCCCGACTGCGACCTCGACCTCGCGGTCCGGAACTACCTCCACTCCGCCGGATGGATACGTAACTAACCCTACTTCCCAGTTTAAACCTAGTTAACAGGGTAGTTGACTGACTAGTCAAATTGTATTACTTTTTATTATAATTTGTATTGTAGTTGTCCTCTCGTTCGAGTTTTCCCTTTTAGAATGCAGCGTAATAATCTACTGATGCATCGCTGATAGCCATATCAAGTCCCCGCAACGGTTTGCGAGTGATCAGCGAAAGTAGTAGGGTAGTAATATCTTAGGCGCGCATATTTTTATTCAATAAAATATGACTGGTTGCCGAAATCTTCTTCCAGGCAAATATTTATGTGTCAGATCTTATTAACATATTATTTACGGATTGATTGAGAGAGAAAAATATTCTGTCATATTCAAGGTCAACACTCAAGCTCACACATAACTCTTGGGCGACCTGTAGATACTAAAAGGCGAATATCCGAAAATAAATCTACCTTTGCCGCTGTTATTGATATTAACAGGGACGTAGTGTAAAAGTACGACGTCATGCCCATTAATAACCATATTATGTAAAAAATATCCTATTTATTTTATAAACAGTTTTAAAAACATACAGTCAACTACCCTAATATTTGGTGCTCTTAAAATATTAGAAGATAAATGTGACCGTGAAACTGAGCAATCGTAAAAACAAACTATTTGTACCTGATTCTGTACACATTATTAATATTCAATAATTTATTTAAATCAGTATTTTTCACGTGAGAAAAATTTGTTGTATTTTTTCTTTTTTAATTTATGTACCTATCTTTCAATTAAGAATGCTTAGTTTCGGAGCACATTTAGCTTAACTATTATAGACAATTTTAATAAAAAATACCGAAATATGATTTGTTACAGGTTGTTATGTAAGTTCTTTAACATTGGCTTCGTCTTGCAAAACGACTGATGTACTGGATTATAACAATGTTTAGATCACATAAGTAACCGATTCGCCGGTTGTGGAGGCGTACTAAGTGCTACTTAGTCTTTATGAATTTCCATGCAAAGTAGACGTTTTTACACAGATTCTCATTATAATGTATTGTTTTAATAATGTTTATTTATGAATTATGTCGCGTTTTAGTCATTAGGTGACTGAAGTTTCAGCCGGCGCGGGCACTTTTGTAGTTGCTTGTGTCGTTCCATATTAAGCTTGTATCTCCGTGCGTGAAACCAGCTTGATGCTGTATTTACGTGAGGCCATTTGACGAACCATTGGCATTGTGTACATTGAGATAATCTATTAAAATACTTTTTCTCCATCATCGTGTGGGATGATAGTGACAACCTTACATCACAAGTATCAGTTTTATAATGTTGCTAAAGGCTCGTGTACCAGCTTAACGTGAACTGCGAAGCACGGAATCATTTTTATTTTCAGACAATCCGGCCTGCAGTGTTCAAATTAAACTGTCGATTAAGTTTGAGTTATTTTAAATCTATAGCGTTAATAGCTTGGCTCGTCAAATGGTTTTACGTAAATGGTCCTTAAGGTGTAGCACCCAAGGTAGTAAGGTCGCCGCACCCCGAATGTATCTGTTCCTATAATTCGAAGATGCGACGGGTGTTAAATACGGCAGTCTTACTCATTCTTTTATATACGTACATCTCGTACAGATGACAGGTCATACTGACGACGCCAAACTGATCGAAACCTGTCGTAGATGTAAGTGTGATTAAAATTGCAATAATTTCAAAATAAATAGTTTCGTAGTTTACATCCTATTAGTCTATTATAGGGACAGAGATATTCACACTTATTATGTTGTGTACGATACGCTGTGCCCTGCCTTACCGTAAGTACCTAATAATTATATTTTATAGCATGCGATTAGCAAATAAATAGTATAGATATTGTTAGCAATAAAATGGCTGCAACAACGGGTCCATATTATAGCCAGGTTTTAGACATAAAAAACACCAAACTATAGTTAATAATTGAAGCGGCATATGGCAAACTTTTTTTCATCTTGCGCTGAATTTTAACATGCACAGCTGCAGCCCGGACACTACCTCACAAGTAGTGCTAGTAAACGTGAGCTAGATGTACGGTTTATGTACGATTTAGTACTTCAACACTATTAATTGTACTAGCTAATAAGAATGAAATAATGGGGTCAAATGTTTATTATAGATTAGGTATTTGTCGTTGTTTAATGTAGCGCGCATAGTAGTTCAAGACTAAAAACAATAGACGCATTCTATACTTTACACGTTAACAGCATTTCGATTGGAAACTATGAAATGAAATCTCTATAGAAGCGTTGAAAGGTCTTAATAGCCAGTACATGCAGCACGAATAACACCTCTACTGCTACAGGATAAAGCAGCTTTTAAGGTCAAAGTGTTCCGCCACATGTGCTGGCTCCTGTACAGAGTACGTGACTACCCTAGTGTATATTTATATGTCTTTTTTGAAAGGCCAACAAGTATACGCAGAGATCTTACTCGCCAGTGTTAAGCTGCAGTGGGTTCGGGGATGAGCAACTGCTTGACGTTCAGCACGTAGTTTTTTATTCAATATGGCAGTTTCCACCCCGCATGAGCAGGATGAAAGATAAGCGAGTGAGCGAAAACGCGATACCCAACGGTCCCCTCTGTTGTAGCTCCCCGCTCCCCAGTAACGTCGTCGCAGGCGTGGACTCGATTATCTTGTCGCACTGTAATTCGTATTCGGGATATACCTATATAGGTAGATATAGTATCCGAAACCATTACTATTACAATACAGTCCCATAATTTTTCTGAGCATAGAAAGGTTATCAGCACTTCTAGCTTCGTGCTTGAATAAAAAATATATTGGTTGATAGCGACAGATTTGTCTTTGATTTGACTCACGTAGAAAAACAAATCCTACAAAAAGAAGACATGGGTATTGTGACTACTTATATTCTAATCTAAAATGATTTGAACATCGAAGGTGTTACTAAAATCTTTAGTAAAACATTAGCGGCTGTGCTAGTCCTCTTTGCATTCTGGTGCAAAGATTTAATTAATTTGAGGACATAGAGTTCAGTAAGAAATATTAGTATTGTTTGAAAAAAGACAAGCGAAAGATACGTCAAAAAACGTTCTGATTGTATCTGAATGTATCTGAATGTATCGAGTGTTATATTTTGATCTCCTACTGTGTAATTTCATTGTATACATACTGCATTTTATTTAAAAATATATTTATTAAAGCAGCTGGCATCTTAATAAAATGATGAATGATTTGATTAAATGAAATGATATTTCTTTTGAAGCAATATAGTATGAATATTTAAAATATCATGAATGAGTTAGGTTTATATACTGTCATGAAGTGATGTATCTCACCACCTCGTTGAATTACTGTTCTTTGGCTCAAATGTACATATAATATATTATAACAAAGTACAACTTGATATTTGTAATTAATTAATTATTATTCTAGTTCTAGTTATAAATAAATAGCGTAAGTTATTGGAGTTGAATAAAATGTGCATTTTAATTATTTGTTTTTATTTAAACTGCTATTTTGGTTTGTTAGAACCACTAGGCTTTGGCATTTCCTCCAGTGATGCTGGGAGAGGTCTCGTTTGGAACCACTGGTGCTTCAATGCCTGTAAAAGTATTAACAATAATAATACATATGTAGTAAGGCGCTCTTGAAAATAGAAACTTCTTTACCCAAGAATAGGACCTTAAAGCAAAGACAAATATCCGTTTGTCTGTGTCACTGAATTAATAATATTATAGTACCAGAACGGCTTCATCGCCGCCCGCCAATCCCAGACAACTTCCCCCACACCGCAGTGCGAGGGCGACTTGGGAGTATCGCCCTCGCACTAACTATTATTATATAATTCTGCAGTTTAGAGAGCGCCGTGCGGCATCCTAGCTAGACGATAACCTAGAAACGCGACTGTTGTATGAAGAGGCCGAGGTGTGCCTGTGTAAAGAAGTGCTTGCCTACCTGTTGACGGAATATGCTCAACTAATTAGGTTGACTAGGTATTTACTTTTTACCTCTTTAGCGGATATCCTTTTCTTCTCGTCATAGAGTACGAATGACTTGATCAGATGCACTCCGTCAGGCTCTAAACCGGGCAGCAGTTCTGGCCAAGGTGTGGGTGAGGACTCCGGGAAGCTTATCTTGTGGAAGTCCGGCAGGTCGCAGTGGCCTGGCCAGGTCTCCTCCGTGGGTGTGCCGAGGTGGCGGAGAACTATGGCCAGTTGCTCGATGTCTGATTCACCCTGTATTTTTATGATATAGGCAATATAGTGACCAATACAGTGTTACTAAATGACACAAAATGTCTCTCTCTGTCAGCTGCTCTGAATGTAGTTTGTATGAAAAGTAGAGCGAGCGTACCCCGGCAGGGGTCGGCGACCGCAGATTAGGTCTAACCGGTTTATTATGTTCATTTATGCATATTTTATAGTGGAAACCATTATTTTTATAGTGCAATGTATTAATTACGACTTACGGCAGAATAACTTTTTCTGATAATCTGCCGCTACAAAACTATACTCATTTAACTGATCGTAATGATTCTGTGATAAAGAACAAATTTGTATGACTATAAATTCACTAGTAGCAAGATAACTCCTAATATTAAACAGCCGCTAGCGGCCAACTAGACACTTCCTATTTTTTAAGATTTTGGAAAAGTTCTAGAACAAAAGTTGTTTATAAAGTTTCACAGACTGAGCAGTAACTTGAAAAGGTTATGGTTATTTAGTTGACACAATTTACCTATCGTAAACTTTGCCTTGGCGAGAAGTTTATTTATGGCGCACGGTAATTTATTAGCTCTCCGAATAAAAGCGTTATTAAAATATCCGGTCCCGCGATGCTTATGGGTCTTTGGTGAAAGCGGCGGGGTTTTCACTCCGCGTGTACGTTCAGCATTTGCGGAGTGAGAGAGATACTATCATCGAAGTTTTCTTCATCATCCTGTGGGTTTTAAGGTCGACAACCGACCACATAGAGCCGCTAAATAGACCACTGACATGAGATTTTTGGCCCAAAGGGATTCGCACCAGGAACCTCCGTTATGAGAGTCGACCACTCGATCGTGGAGGCTGTTGTACTACCTACTAAACTAAAACACTTAGAGGTATTAGGATTGGACGCAGAGCGAAACCGCTCTTAGAACTAGTCGAGATACAAACTAATCTACTTATTCTGTGTTCGATAGGTATGGTTTGGTAGATCATGTCCGTGTACCGGATGGATACCATGAGTGTCTTACCGAAAAAAGAGGTTGTTTATTGATCATCTCTGCGACGATGCAGCCGACGGACCATAAATCTACTTTCTCAGTGTAAAACCTTGCTCCATACAAAAGTTCAGGCGCTCGATACCATCTGTGAAAAAAATCGCGAGTTTTCGAAATTACAAAAATTATCAAAGTACCTATATATAATCTGAGTTATGAAAAATTTAAACTTTCAACATTAACCCATTTTATCGAATGAATAAAAAAAATATCCAACCTTGTTGCTACTTGATGCGAATATGGTCGGCCACCGTCGGGCCAATACAAACGAGCTAATCCCAAATCTGCTATTTTTAAAATGCCTTCATAATTAATTAGCAAGTTTGCTGGCTTTAGGTCCTGAAGAAAAAAATAAACAAATGAATTCCCATATTGTATCCTACCAACTGCGCCAAATTTTTCGAAGAAGTGGTTTTTAATAATACTTCAAAACTAAAACATTGGATCTAAATTAGGTTTTTAGGGTTCCGTAGTCAAAAAGGAACCCTTATAGTTTCGCCATGTCCGTCTGTCTGTCTGAGTAATCCAGTGAATAGAGACAAAAAGAGGGGGGTTACCTTACAAACGGTCCGGTAGTTCTAAATTTTTGATATGTTATCTAGGATGGATATTAGGGATTTAAAATGCAATTCCCCCCCTCCGCGCCCACCGCCATATTGAAAAAATCGGCTCTTTTTTTCAGATTTTTGCTTATATCTTCGTTTTGGTGCATTTTAGCTAGAAAAGGGTTAAGTCAATGTTGTAGAGAATTAAATTTCATTTACCAGTGATTCTTTTGTGTTTGGAAATGTGAAAAAATTCACGTAGTAGTCCATATTATGATGAATTTAAGAGAAAAATGATCAACATCTAGTAGGCTTTACAGGTTAACGAATAAATATACCCACTTATACAATATACTTGTACAAGTAAGAAATTTGGTACTACAAATATCATAGAAAAATATTTTGATGAATGTTAACTGTCTACAGGTACCTAAGTAGTATTGGACAACTACGGAACCCTACACTTTGCGTGGCCCGACACGTGCTTGGCAGGTTATTTCTAATGGGTTCTAACAAAACACTAGTAACACGACATCCGAGTTTACGTACCCTGTGCATAACATAATGAGCGTGCATGTAACGCGTCCCTTTGAGTAGCATCTGCGCATACGTCTTGACCCTGGGCAGCGTCAACTCCTGCTGGCTGTGGTGCAGCATCTCCCAAAGCCCTGAGGTCATGTACTCCAGCACCAGGACCAGGCTCATGCCGCGGGGGAACATCTCGTACAATTTTATTATCTGAAAATGTCAACATAAATAGGGATAGAGAAGATTTTTTTATTTTAAAGAAATTATCTCACAGCAGGAGCGTCCTCATACAGCGAAAAAAATAAGTTAATACGATTTTTTTAAATTTGTAATTTGTTCAATCATAGGCTATTTTTAACAGATTGTAAAAAAGGAAATTTTAAATTTTCCTTACCCACCACATACAACCCATTGGTGTTCTAAAATCAATAAAGTAAATCCGCAGGCAATAAAACCTAAATTTGTAGAGTTTTCAAATACAAACAGAAGTTGGCCGAGAAACATGTTATTTTTATTTTGTTAAGTGTTGCGTGGGTTTGTACTGTTCCCGAGAGGAAACTAAAACTACCGTCCGGAAGTTCGCTAAATAAATAAAAGGGAGTAGGACCGTAGGGAGAGCCTCCTCCACCCTCCATAGTGTGTATCTATATGAGACTACTAACATATTTACAGCGCAGCAATTGCAGAGCTTTGATCTCCCTCATGACATTTACTGGGATTCCATCTTCAAGGTTCTTGATCAAGATCTTTTTTAGGGCCACTTCCCGACCTGTGGGAATGTGCTGGGCTTTGAAAACAAGGCCATGGGCTCCTTCGCCGATTCGCCCGACAACGGTGTAATTTGAGACATTTACGTTGTCCATGGTGTTTTGTCACTAATGTTAAAATTCCTAGCGAATACAGCCAATTATTCAGGCGAAAATGATCGAAATTCAAATACTTATCGCGGTTTTCCTATTGTTTTGTTGATTTGTATATAAATAACACTGACTGTAGTCGTCTGTAGCCCTAGAGACCACAGAACAATTCTAAAGACTTTGACTTTAATAAAAATTGTCACGCTTTGTTGTGTGACCGTTGCCATGGTTGCAAAACTCGGTAAAAAGTTTTTAGTTCTACGAGGAGGGATCAAAAAGTAGTGAGAATGAAATAGAATATAATGACTATTGATAACTTAATAATTTATTTTTCTACATAGTCTCCGAGTCTCTCTACACACCGAGTCCAGCGCTTTTCCAAGGCTTCAATCCCTTTAAAAAAAAAGTTTTGTCTTGGTCCTGCAAAAAGCTCTCCACGGCATCCATCACCTCGTTATAGTCTTCGTACCTGTTTCCCCTTAAGTATTCTTTCAATTTGGGGAACAGATAAAAATCGCTAGGCGCCAGATCTGGTGAATAAGGGGGGTGGTCAACCAATTCGAAGCCAGCTTGCTGAATGGCAGCCATCGCAACTGCCGACCTGTGCGCGGGTGCGTTGTCGTGATGAAACAGCACGCCCCTTCGAAGTTTCCTTCCTTTTTTCTCTTTGATGGCATTCCTCAACTTGGGAATTAAAGCTGCGTAACCTGTGTCCTACCCGTTTTGACATACGGAGCCGAGACGTGGAACATGACGGTGAAGCTGGCCCACTGGCTACATGTCACTCAGCGAGCTATGGAAAGATCTATGCTTGGTATTTCGCTACGGGATAAAATCCGAAACGAAATCATCCGGCAAAGGACCAAGGTGGTGGATATTGTCCAGAAATGTAGCAAGCTGAAGTGGCAGTGGGCTGGCCACGTCTGTCGCAGAACCGATGAGCGTTGGAGCAGACGGGTTCTCGAATGGAGACCGCGTCTCGGGAAACGTAGTGTGGGACGCCCCCCTGCCAGGTGGACTGATGCCCTGAAGAAGGTCGCTGGTGGTGGCTGGATGAGGAAAGCGGGTGATCGTGCGCTTTGGCGTACCCTTGGGGAGGCCTACGTCCAGCAGTGGACTGCAATAGGCTGATTGATTGATTGATTTAATATTGGCCTGTAATAGTGGTTCCACGCTCCAGGTAATCAATCAACAATATCCCTTCTGAGTCCCAAAATATTGAGGCCATAACCTTGCCAGCCGATGCCACGGCACGAAACTTCTTCGGGGTCGGTGATGATGGCCGTTTCCATTGCGAAGATTGCTGTTTTGTCTCAGGATCAAAATGATGGACCCATGTTTCGTCCATTGTTACGAAACGAGACAAAAAGTTCTCAGAATCTTCTTGAAACTTGTCCAACAATATCTTCGAAATGTCAAGTCGATTTTGTTTCTGACTGTCGGTTAACATTCTCGGCACCCATCTTGCGGAAACTTTTCTCATATTCAAAGATTGTTTCAATATGGATTGAATACTTCCATATGAAATGCCCGTTTCTTGAATTAAGTATCGGATGGTAACTCTTCGATCGCTCAATACAATTTTCTCGACTTTCGCAACATTTTCTTGGGTGACTGACGTCGACGGACGGCCGCAACGATGTTCGTCTTCCGTGCTCGTTCTCCCTACTCGAAATTGAGAAGCCCACCTTGCGACAGTAGAATACGGCGGAGCAGACTCTCCTAATGTTGCCTCCAAATCGCAATGAATCTCTTGAGTCGTTAACTTTTTTAAACAGAGGTATTTAATAACGGCTCGCACTTCGTTTTTCTCCATTTTCGAGAACACGTTCCGACACGAAGCAAACAAATGACTACATTCAGAAAAAAACAATAGAGAATCGAAGATTTTTTTTCTTTATTAATATTACAAATATGTATCTGAGCTATGCCTGCCAGTATTTTTTTTTCTTACCAAGGAGTATGTCGTTCTCACTACTTTTTGATCCCTCCTCGTAATAGGGTGACCCTAAGAGATTTTTTCCTTGTTCCATGAGAAGCAGATGAAATGTCTGGAATGCGGGAGGTATAAAGTACTTATTTATCTAAAAAAATACATGTACCACCTATCCATAATCGGCTTAAAATGCTATGTATTAGATTTTAATAACACGCGAAAGTAAAGAATAATAAGTTGTTAAACTGCCTATCCTAGGCAGCATTGCAACAGCAATCATCGTGTTGGCAGTAGCGATTACTATATTGTTACATAATATAATTTTCCATGATCTTGTTTGTACAAGTGCGTGAACCTCACATTGGTCTTTTATGATCCAACCTTTACCTCAGTCAGTCACTGTTTGCGGTTTCAACATGGACGGGTTAAAATTGTATAAAGTGTTGCTCCTAGCGTTTTTCTGCCACGTGGCAGAAAGCGCTAATATTTTAGCCCTATTTTCATCTCTATCCTATTCCGACCATCTCGTGTTCAGAGGGTATGTGTCCAGATTATCTCATGCTGGACATAGTATAGTGGTAATGACGGCTTATCCGGGACAGTTCGTGTACCCAGAAGCGGAAAGAATCATCGAACTTGATGTTTCCCAAGAATCATTACCGTTTTGGAATGAATGGTTAAAAGTGGCGACGAACACCGACGATCTTTACACGAGAATGCAAGCATTAAACGAATTTTCTATCAAGTTGGCCATAGCCCAGCTGAAATCGCAACAGATGACGGCCTTATTCGTTAATCCAAACGTTAAATTCGATTTAGTGATTACGGAGGCAGACGTTCCTTTACTCTACGCCGCAGCAGACAAGTACCAAGTTCCGCACATTGCCATCACAACTTCTAGCGGAAAGATCCATCAGTACGAAGCTAAAGGTAACCCGATCCATCCCATCCTGTATCCAGACGTAAATTCACTGAATTACGGAAACTTGACTCGCTGGCAAAAGCTGATTGAATTCAACCGTCACGTACAGACGAAGTACGAATTCTATAACAATTATCTCCCTCTGTGCGAGGTTGCTGCTCAAAAGATCTTTGGACTGAAGAGAGAGCTCCAGGAAGTAGAATATGACATTGACATGCTGTTCATAACGACTAATCCGTTACTAGTTGGAAACAGACCAACTGTGCCTGCAGTAACTTATACAGACCGTCTGCACATTAAACCTGGATTCGGTTTGCCTCAAGTGAGTTCTTTTGTATTTTCTCATCCAATATTTTTACAATCAGTATTTTTGGTTTGCCAGTTTATGTGTCTCTCTTTTGATAACTATTCCGTAAAACCTGGAGTTAGTGTCCTGATACGTCTTAAATTTCAGAATCTAAAAGCAACTTTAGACGCGGCATCAAAAGGAGTCGTCTACTTCAGCATTGGTGCAATTCAAGAAGCAGAAACTTTATCTCCCCACCTTCTTCAAACCCTGGCCAAAGCCTTCAAGCAGCTTCCCTACACGGTGCTCTGGAAGATCGGCAATCTGACCGCTTTCGATAAGCCTGATAATGTGATCGCTGGTGCTTGGTTCCCACAGCAAGAAGTCTTGGGTAAATATGATAATGAAGTCAGTCATATTATGTTGATAATGGTGATGATGCAATATTGACTACTGTTAAATAAAAGAATTTTTACTTAACAGCCTCCGTGGCCGAGTGGTCGAGATTTCGCAGCTCGTTACGGAGGTTCCGGGTTCGATACTCGGTGGGGAGTCTGTCAAGCAAAAATCTCTTTGTGAGACTTTCCCCGGTTTGGTTAGGACATTGCAGGCTGAATCACCGATTGTCCGAAAAGAAAAATGATTCCGTGCTTCGGAAGGTACGTAAAGCCGTTGGTCCCGGCTACTATCTAGTCGTTACACGAGCCATCTCAGTGGCTTTTGGCGGCTCAAAACGCCGACACTAGGGTTTGTGAGGTCGGTTGTCGACCTAAAAACCTCACGATGAAGAAGAAGACTTAAAGAAAAGGTAAAATTTTACGAGTATCATATTTTGTTCTTATTTTAGCTCATCCAAACGTAAAAGCCTTCATCACGCACGGAGGCCCTCGGTCGCTTGAGGAAGCTCTCTTCTACGAGGTCCCCATAATCGGTCTCCCAATAGTGAAGTCCAGGAGAGTGTTCATGGGAGAGATCACGAAGTATGGCGGTGGTGAAATCCTGGACCCATACTATTTGGACACGGAGGAATTGAAGACTACGATTTCAATGGTTGCTGGCAATGACAAGTAAGATGGTGTTTTTTTTTCTGGTGGTTTATAGGTATATTGATGTGGGGTGGGAGTGGTGGAGATTTTCGGATGTAGATTTTTAAACGGCTTATGCGGTCTATTCGAGAGGTCATAGCGTTCGGCTTTGGATTCGGTAGTTCTGGGTTCGACTGTGGAGAGGATTGAGAGACTGTCCCCAGCTTGGTTAGGAAAAGCAAGATGAAAAACATGTAGTGCAAAAAAATATATTCCATATTCGGAAGACACGCTAAGCTGTCGATCTTTTTATGATTGTAAGGTTTTTATAACCTACCCATAGCAAAATTATGAAATACTAGCGATCCGCCCGCGGCTGCGCTCGCGTTGTGTAAGATTTTCCCGTGGGAATAAGACTTTTTCCCGTAAAAAGTATCCTATGTGTTAATTCAGGTTACAGCTTGGCAAAAAAGAGTTTGTAAAAAATTAGGGCGCTTCTATCCTCTTCTATCACACTTGTGGCCACCTCGTAATCAAAGAGGAAAGGAAATATTACTTAATTTATAAAATATTGTAAAATTCAACGTGGCGTACAAATGGGATTTTATGGGATAATAAAAAGCAACCCAGCACGGCAGCAAACTAAATATTTAGTTGCACCTGTCACCGTGCCAACTCTTTTTTGTCAAGCTGTACAAACCACAGAGTACAAACTATCTCTATTCCAAATTTCGAAGTTGTAGTAGTATTAGTTTTTGCATACAAACTTATATAAGGTACTACATACAACTTTCGCGTTTATAATAGGTACTCGTAGGTAATTCGTAAGGAGTAAGAATAGTAAGGATACTTAAGTCTAAAAAGTTACTAGTTATTTGTATATCTTTATTATAATTTTGTTTTGTCTGTGTACCAGGTACAAGAAGGCAATGATTAAACTCAAGTCCATGGTGGTAGACCCCTTAATCTCTGGACCCGATAACGCTATGTGGTGGACAGAATACGTCCTTCGTCACGGAGGTGCCCGCCATCTTCGGTCTCCTGCAGCTGGCGTCAGCTTCTTTAAATACTACATGCTGGATGTAGTTAGTATCCTGCTAGCTGGCGCTTGGGTGGCCTTATGGATTTCATACGTGATGCTGAAGAGTATGTTACGAAGACTTCGTGCTCGTTTCTTCGGAAGGCCAACTGTAAATAAGCAAGGCGGGAAATTCAAAGCTCTGTAATAGGCTTATTACTGACAGATATAATTTTGTAAATTAGTACATAATAAATTATGTTTCCTATATAAAGTTTTCCAAAAAGTCAGCCAGTACTATTTTTTCTTTATTTTCACTTGCAAAATGTCATAATATTACATAAATTCAAGTTTCTATATATCTATAAAATCATCGTTTCTTTCTACTCCACTCTTATTGCTTTTTAATTATAATAATTTAATTTAATTATTTTTTTCTATTCAATCCCTAGTTATATTTTTGTTAGGTAGGTACTTACATTATGCACCTTCTCTTCACACTCGAACACTTGTCACCGTGGAATGCTTATAAATTGCCCACTGTTTAATTATCATTATTACACTATTTTAAAGAATGTTACTACTGACTGATGCAACCAGTGCAATTCTATTAACCTTATGGTATTTGTTAATAGAATCGCTGTTAACAAACAAATGTAACCGACATCACACTGTATGGACGGTGCGTCCTCTGCTTGTGGGCGACAGCTGAAAATCAGCGTTGTGTAATGGTGTGCAATTAATTGTCACTAGCACTGCTGAGCTTGTTGCCTTTTTGCAGCACACATAATAAAATAATTAAGTTTGAGCAGTAGTGTGCGAAATATTGTTCTAGACAAATGTATAGACTCCTTAACCGTCAGGTTTGCAACTGCGTTGCAATGCAACCTTATTTATATAAAAAATATTTTGTAGATTAGTAAGTTAGGAACAAAATATTATTATTTATTTATCTATTAGAACACAGAACAATACCTTTTTGCTACTTACTCTGCCTGAACAAGAAACGTAGCGTAGCGAGCGTGAATCGGAACGGAACAGGGAACACTATCCCTGCGTTCCGAGACGCGCAAAAAAAAATCACTGTCAGCCATAAATTTTTTTGCTCTTCTGATCGCTGACCGCGCTGAAACCCCGCGTTCCGAGACGCGCTGAAATTGATTAAAGTACCCGTAATCGCGTTCCGGATCACTGTCAGCCATACATTTTTTTGCTTTTCTGATCGCTGATGGTGCTGAAAGTCTGATTCGGAATGCGCCCTATTTGACAGCTGTCACTGTCATTTCCCTTCCCAGCTGCTGTCTGGCTTGGTTTGTGTTTGTGTACCTGTGTGAAGTGAATAAATAGGTCTTTTTTATTGGTAATCACGCCAAAATCCTTGTAAATATAATGTGAATATCCTAAGAATATCAAGGTGCTTTAGTCTGCCAAGATGTCGGTTGTGAAATCGTGCCCGGGCCTGTATTGTGGTCGCACGGAACTGTCGGATGGTTCTTGGGGTGATTGCGGCGCCTGTCCTCGAGGGTACCGCACGAATGCCTCCAGCTACTGCATCCGGTGCACCGATGACCCTTCTCTTTACGACTGGCAGTATCTAGGCTTTATGGTTTTACTGCCACTGGTGCTTCACTGGTTCTTTATTGACCTGGTTTCTATCGGTAAAGGGTGAGTATTTATGGTGTTCAAAAGGTTGTCTATAAAAATCATTTATTTATTGAAAATTTGCGCATATAATTAGTAAAAGCCTTCGCGAGAGATTCCGTTTGAATTTATAATTTTTTATAGATTATTATTATTGCATCTGTTAATGAAGTACCTATCTAATAATTATAAAGCAGAAAATGAAAATTTTTTATTGCTCTTGAACAGGAATCGCATCTAGCTGTCTAGATAGAGATAGCTAATTGAATGTGAGCTGTGTGATGCTAAAAAAAAACAGAGAATCATAAAATAAAATGCATTTCTGTATAAATTGTAATATTTTCTTCCTTTCTAAACTATAGATACTTATCATTTTTTTAACGAAATTAATTATTTATTTATAATTTTTCTATTTTAATATAATTATCCTATTTTTCAGTAAAAATGGCATCCTAGCACAACACATCTGCGCCTTTGCGGAGGTGCTTACAGGTACACTAGCGGCCCTGTTGGTTTTGCCCCCGACAGGCAGTATAGCTCTGGATGTGTGCACACCAAAGGCTCTATCAGACTGGTACACACTGCTGCACAATCCTCAACCAGATTACAAGGAAACATTGCATTGTACGCAGGAGGCTGTTTATCCCCTGTAAGTGGAAAAAAATATGATTTAAAACATATTTTATGTGGTAATTTTTATTAAGATACCTACATTGAAACTACTTTGATAAATTAATATTATGTTGATCAGATTCAGTTTAGAAAGTCCAAACAGTATAAAAAATTGTATATTATTTTTTTATTTCATGTACCGGTTCAGAATTCATTAAATGATGTCATTGTTTTCAGATACACAATTATTCTCTTGGTCTATGCATTCAGTTTATGCATGACCATCTCCCTCCGGCCCTGGATACTGACGTGGCACAGTCCCAATCCGGGCAAGAAGGCTATTTACAGTGCTCTCTACTTCTACCCCATACTTGTACTCATCCACACTGTGGCTGCTGGACTCATTTGTAAGTTGTTTTATGAATTATTATTATTCATTTTTAGATCCTTACTATACTTGGGTTACTATAGGATGAGCTCTGACAGATTAAAATTTTAAAAACTTTTTAATATTATTTCGTTTATTTAATTATTTATTAAGTAAAATTACATACTGTTTAATGATAAAATAAGAGGTGAAGTTACTTTTTAAAAATATTTATTATGGTTTTTAAATTGAATATTATTTTAAAAAGTTGTTAAAGTCGTATGAAAAATTTTGAAGCTGTCAGAACCCATCCTATAATAACCCAACTATAATATTATAAACGCGAATGTTTGTATGTATGGATGGATGTTTGTTACTCTTTCACGCAAAAACTACTGAATGAAATTTGGAATAGAGATAGTTTGTACCCTGGATTAACACATAGGATACTTTTTACGGGAAAAAGTCTTAATCTCACAGAAAAATCTTACACAACGCGAGCGTAGCCGCGGGCGGACCACTAGTGAACAATAAAGGTTAAAATATTCATATCATATATAATATATATAAATATCTGTCAATTACTAAACCTATTTTTATTATTGATACTTAGCGAATTTTCCTTTTAAATGTGTTCTGTATAATTTTCTATTGTTTCTTCCAGATTGCTCCTTCCCGTACATAATAATCATAATATCAATGATGACATCAGCATCTCACTTCTCCATCAAAATTGACCAATCGGCGCCTGCCCTGCTGATGTCTTCCATTACCAACACTCGGAACCTGATAATTCTGATTGGTCATTGGCTAATTCACGCGTATGGGATTATTTCTCTAACCGGTTTCAAGGAGTTATGGTACCTGTCTCTTGTCCCTGCGCCAGCAGTGTTTTATATACTGACGGCACAGTTTACAGACCCTATGAAGATACACAATGATTGACATACAAGGCAAGCATCTGTCAAGTTGGTCTTAAATTAATTTAGAACTCTTATGGAGCTGTGATGGAAAGTATTGAGGAGGTAGAGTGACGAATGTGGAGATAATATAAAAATCTGTAATTGTTATTTATTATGATGTAAATATAGAACATAGAAACCAATAAGGCACATTAAGTTATCTGTTTCTGATTTTGAAATGAATAAATTAATGCTAGGTATGACATACAATTTTAACCTTTTTTATTTAAAAACTTTATGCATGTAAAGGTCGTGTTGCTTTTTTTTCAGTTGATAGTGAACTAGGAACATGACTCAGCACTCCTTTTAAGTCATATTTATTAGTTAGAAAAATAATCATGTACTTTCTAATAAATCATGTGTAGTTGACATTGCAACTACATTATTATACTCAACGTGGCGGTTTCCTGATACACTCTAAACCTTTGTGTATTATAATAATAATAATAATAAATCTTTATTTGTGAACATAGGTTAGGTACATTTTACAGGTGATGAAGTTTCATTTGTTCGCTATGTCCAACCCACTTAGTAGGTATACAAATATTCAATTAGTCACAACTTCTTATTACTAAGTTAGTAGGTATAGAATACAATTATTATGTCCTAGTTCTTAATTAATGTCTAGAAATTCGTTAACACTATAATAACACTTTTCAAGCAGGTAAGTCTTAAATTGCTTTTTAAACATATTAATATTTCCTATTTTCCTACTAAATTTCCTTATTTATCTAAAGTAGCAGTTACACCTTCACACAACCGCCAAAAGTAGAACTTCTGAAAAAAAAATAAGTACAAGTTGAATCTTATTTTTTTAAAGTCCTTTCCCCATCAATTCGCAGTCGAGTATCGACAATAAAAGACGTTTGTTATCCGCGAAGCGCGTTGTGGTTTAATTTGCAAACTAACGAGGAACCCCCGCCCCTCACCTCACACCCTGAGCTGGTCCGGGCTACTCGTTTGTCGATAGTTCGAAAAAGAGAAAATTAAAATCGTGGCAAAGTGCATAAATGAACGCGTGTACGAACCGAACAGAAGAGATAAAGATAAAATCTTTTGGTGTTGTTAAGAGATCTGACGATTTTCTAAAACTACCTACTTAAAGTGCGTGTAGTCTCTTTGGTAGTGCTATTGGTATCTGTGTCGGAGGTTGCAGTTTCGATTCCGGCCGGGCATATGATTGTACCTATATGTTGTGGGTCTGGGTGATTTGGGCGAGAGATATAAGTCTTTATACCGATGATGGGGAAATTTCGTAGATGACGCTATGTCATTTCTATGAATATAAGATTTTAAGTAACAGATAGGCTCGAGACCTTCGGTGGGGACGTGGTGAGGATTGCTGATAATATAACACTAACGGGTTGAATTTTCTATTTAGCAACCACTTGGTATAACAAATAAGTACGTTGCGTTATTATAAGAAATAACTAATTCAAAAGTTTTAAATGGTTGTTATCGGCAATTTTTGTCAAGTGTGGGTGATTATTTCTCACATAAACGGTTCATCAGTTTTCATTTGAAATCAGTCACCGAAAAATTTCCCGCTGCCCTTTGCCATTATTTTGTTTTCATTATCTTGGAAGGGTGGATCTGAAAGGTAAAAAAAATAGACGAAAATTGGGTTAAATCGTTTGGGACTATAAAAATATTATTCTTTTATGAAATTTGGAGAACGGTCGCCTCCGGCTACATCTGATAGCTCAGCCGTCTACAAGCTGAGAGCTTACTGAATTTCGAATTTCAGCTTCATTCGTCTGTAAATTCTTTCGTTATTTTTAATAACAAACCCTTGATTAGCATTTTTGATACGTTTTTATTAAATTTTATTAAACATTTAGGATCGGGATCAGTGGCGAATGCGTCATACCAGAGGCCTAAAACACAAGCTGATTATTGAGGCGGCAGCTTGAAATAAACATTTTGTATTTAGCAGCAGTTAATTAATACTTCATGTTTAACATTCTGATTACTAAATGTATCCGGTCTGCTCCGTTATTTACCTTTTTAAACACGGCACCGATTATTTTCTTAGGATGATAGGCGGCCTTACTATATTCTTGTACAAAAAATAATACTTATCTGTAATAAAAATTATAATAAAGAAATTGAATGATTATATTTAAAGAAGATGTTAACAACAGTTGTGTTTGGGATATTTATATTTTTTAAATATTCTGTTCTTCCGCTTACGACACACAAGATTAATTCGCTACCATTCCCTGCATCTCCTTCTCAAAAAAAGAACTGCTATGTTCTGTATATTTAGATGTAGGTACTTAGGAGTCGTAAACTTCCATTAATAGTGTCCGAGGACTGCGGAGTGCGAACCGCATAAACCGCCGATGGTTAAGGATCGCACAAATGCTAGACCCATTAAAATATACCAGTTTATGAGTATTACCCGCGCAGGTGACGTGACTGGGCTTGAAATAAACTGCATCGAGAAGGTCGCTTTGTAAGCACTACTCATATAAGTATTTAAAATTATCATATAAACTTAAGCAGAAAAGGCAATCAGGCTTTTAATTACCTGTCCTATAATTGATCAAAGCCTCAAGTCTTTTCTACATAGCTAAGAAACATTGCTTATAAATATACATACACACAACCTCTGAAATGGCTTTGGTACGGTAGCTATCTAAAACCGTACAAAGATAGTTAAGTAAATATTTTTCACGTCTATAATAATTTAAGGCTGTCTGTTTAAAGAAATAAAATATATTTTTTAACTGAGTTTCTGCATCTAGTTCTTCATCGTGTGTCATCATTTGGAGTCATATCTACAGTTTTCAACTGTACCTTAATATCTCTGCTTATCACGGTATGAACGACGCATAAACATGTCCGTCCATTCCATGCATCAAGTGAACAGAAACCATTTGTAACATGGGCAGTAACATTTAGTCGAAATTCGGCGCGTACAAAAAAACAATACGGAATACTCACATAAACCACACGGGCAGCTCACGGTTGACGGAAGTTGTAATAACTCAACAAAGGCAGGCATTGTCTCCACGCACCCCGCACCCCGCACCCTGCAGACGGGGCCGGGATGAAACTCATCCCGCACCGCCGAAATGTTTGCGAACGTCTGCTTTCAAGAGGACGACGTCGACGCTAGTTATGTTCGCGGCATATTTTGTTGTAGACCCATAATAAGTTTTGATTGAAAATCCTTTTTGAATTCGAGCTTTAGATTAGACGTCGATATTACTAAATCTAGGCTCTGGTGGCGTAGCAACGTAGCAGTGAACGGAACTAGTCTGCGCTGTAGCAAAATCTAAGTTACGGTGGCGTAGCAATGTAGCAGTCAACTGAACAGTCTACACTGTAGCAAAATCTAAGCTACGGTAGCGTAGCAGCATAGAAGAAAATTGAACAGTCTACGCTGTAGCAAAATTTAAGCTACGGTGGCGTAGCTACGTAGCAGTCAATTGAACAGTCTACGCCGTAGCAAAATTTAAGCTACGGTGGCGTAGCTACGTAGCAGTCAACTGAACAGTCTACGCCATAGGAAAATTTAAGCTACGGTGGCGTAACTACGTAGCTGTCTACTAAATAGTCTACGCCGTAGCAAAATTTCAGCTACGGTGGCGTAGCTACGTAGCAGTGAACTTACGCTCGACGCGCTACACTGTAGAAAATAATAATCATATAGCTAAATATTGTTAGTGATTTAATTACTATTATGTACCTATAATTGTTCTAAAATGAGACAGGTTAGACGGAAGTGTTACTTCCATGGAAACTGTGTTTACGTACACTTACAAGAAGAAGTTAAAACTACAATCTCTTTAAGTACAAATTAAAATATATTATTATTATTATTATTATTAATTAATTATCTTTCTACAGAAATAGTATAAAGAATGTTCGCAAACATGTTAAAGAGGAACAAATAAGAAAGTTATCGGTACTTACAATTTACACAATGTCGGAACCGTTGTCAGCTGGAAGAATGAAACGGAGACATTCTGTATTCATAGGCTCTTATCGTAACAAACGAAAAACAGAGAATTCGATAAGAGACAACCAATACTGAAATCGTTTCTAATGTGCGTTTCGCTTTTTCTTGTCTTCTTTCTTTATTTTTTTACCTGAACCATGGTGTTTTGAGGAAGGACAAAATTGTGATGTTAGCTTGTGATGTGAATTACCTACTACTTATGCTAGTATTTCTTAATGAACACCTACTAGCATACTTGTAGAAATACTTGGTATTCTTGTATGCATATTAATTAAAGAAAAGAAAAACAATTATGTATGTGCTTTATCATTTTGTGTTTTTTTTTTTACTTTAACTATATTTGCGTTGAATTTCTTGAATTTAATTTATTGAAATTATAATTTTCAAGTTTTTGAAGATTATTTTTATAATTTCCATTAAACTTTATCACCTCTTTTACTGTATAAAGATATATCATATAGCAGAATAGCCCTCCTGGCCGCAGAGTCGTGTTTCCTCGGTTTCGGAGATGAAAGAACGTTTAATAATGAGGCCGTCATAAACGCCGCGGTTTCTTTTTATTTCGCATTTTCTCGCCTTTGTCTTGCACGGTCCGGGTTTGTGTTAGCTCGTAGACCGGCTTTTGGGAAATAGGGCTCGTATTTACTCACTGACGACGACGTAGTTCATATTTCTATGCGCGATTGTAGTTGGATAGTTAGCGGTCGTCTGTCTAGTAGAATTTGCACGCAGATCGATCGGAGTAAAACTGGTTTATATGTATGATATTGATTCCGTGTCTCTGAGCGTGGGACTGATTGACCTAACCTCGGTAGGCTCGAGCCCCTCGACGTATATATAGCCCTAATACAGAGTACGCTCGACGAGCCCCGTAGTGGGGAGAGCTTATATCTAACTAATAGCTTTCGTAAATAAGTAACTAGAAGAATTTTATTGTAGTTGATTTACGAAGATTATCGCTCTAGAACGAGGTCGCGCCTATTGTTAACCGGTTGTTTTATGACGGGAATAAAATCAATTGTTATCAATACTCTACTGCTCGGATTTAATTTCGTTTGTATTGGAACTCCTTTTTATTATTTGGATCTATTCCAAGCCGTTCAGTTTTATGTCTGTGTGCATAATGTACTTGTCTCAAATGTATAATATAGGTAGCAATAGCAGTCAAGTCAGCTCAATCTTTATATAAAGCTTATTATTATTTACTACGATATATTAATATTCCAGACCGATTTATTTATTTCTTACTCTATGATTGTTCTATTAAAATAAAACTGTTATAATAAACTATTTCTTATTTAATTTTTAGTCTGTTGGTGACTATATAAATAAAAATAGGTTTGCTATAATCTCCAATACCATGAATTCAACTCACAGTTTTATTAGAAACCAAATCACCGGAATGTACCAAACAAACCCAGGACTAATTTAAATTACAACAAAAAAATATCACTTATTTTTATTTTGACATTTTAACACCTATTCTAAAATACTCAAGGAACAAGTGAACAGTAAGATGATTTATGACTTTTGTTGTTAAAACAAATATTTATGAACGGGTCTTAAACGCGTTTTAAATGCGGTACTCACTATAAAATAATTTACTTTGTTATTGTTTCGTTGTTATACCTTATTTTGTTATTCATTTTATGAGTTTGTACTGCATAGATAAATAAACTTTTTATCTATCTAAATATGTAAAAATCCTACAGTAAATATCTAAAGTACTCAGGTAGCACACTTTACTGCTATGATGACGTGTTGTTAAAGTTTATCAGTAAAATTAACTTGTTTATAAATCAGGTAATTCAATAAATAAAATAAAATTATAGAAGACATATTGTATATAAAAGAACGATAATACAGGGCTGGAGATGCAGAATCGAATAACAATAACATAAGTTTTCAAATTTCAGAACAACATAAAACATTTGTGTACATATAAAAAAAGTTTGCCTCCAGCGCTCGCGTTTTGTGAATAAGATTGAAAAGAGCTGCGGGAACTCAGATTCGTGGGACTTGAATAAAACGGCGACGAATAAAAGCCTTTTCTATCCATTACATCTTTCTCATTGGAATATTAGCTCCACTAAAAACGCAACCGCTTCAGTCTTTGTTTACCTTTTCTAAACTTAGCTGAAAATTAAAAAAGAAGAAGAAGCGAAATACTATCAGATGGGGCTTATCTGGGTTTAATTATGTGTACGTACCTACAGGATGTTACAAATTAGTGAGGTGGTTAAGGTTCGCAAGTTATCCTCTGACATTTTTTTTTCTTATACGAAAAGAGTCGTTCTTTTGATAGATAGCAAAACAGCAATGGATGATTTATGAGAAGCATCGAAGTTTTCGTACAAGATTTCATTCGAGCATCGAAAACTGGATTAATTTGGAAATGGCTGGCGATTTGTGCTGGTTGGGGCACTCGGTCGATTGGGCTCCTCGTCTTAACTTGCTCTCCGAAGTTGAGAAGTAGAGTTGTGTTTGTTGATGTTGATGCAGTGTTTATTAGACTTTTGTAAACCCTCGATTATAAGTTTAGTTTAGAATTCTTACGACTCGGAAAACTTATTTTCGTTTCTATTCTGGCAAGTTTATTTTATGTTTGTGTTCCTCCTGCGTCCCGTTCTGGGTTGTTCTGGGTTCTGTCAAAATAATTACTTTGTAACCACATCGTTCCCAGTTTGATTAGGTCTTTGCAGGCTGAATCATTTGCTCGAAAATTAAGATGGTTACAAAACGCACGTTAAGATCAGGCAACGTTCATTATCATTATCTACGAAACTATCTAAAATTGTCTCAATAACTCCGACACCAATTACAACCGACAGATGATGATGATTGATTTTACAATGATTTTATATTATTCCATAATGTCAATCATCGAAAATTCTGATTATTGATAAAAAAATTACCTACATAAAATACAACTTCTGACAAAAAAGCGTAGGAAAAGTTGAACATTTGAACAAGTTAGCGGTAAAGTTTTGGATCGGCGCGCGCCTTGGCAATCGGACCCAGTAACTTCCTGATTCCGCGCATTTTTTCCAAGGGAATGGTTTATGCGACTCCTCATCGTTAATGCGGATAACATTGGAAATATATTTTCTAGGGTACTCTTTTAGACTTCATGACATTCTTGATTGGCTGACAATAGTTAACGATAAAAAAAAACGCACTGCTTTTTGTCTTTTATCCATTATTTAAAATATAGTCGTTTTAGATGGTGTAACGTAGGTACGCCAAACATGCTGCAAATGTGTTGTAGTAACTGATGTATAGTAGCTATATTTATTTTGCATTTCTTACAAAAAATGAGTATAAGAACCTCTTATCTAAACCTAAATTTGTGAGTTTTGGAATAGCTTTTGATATTCAAGTTGTTTTTTAGGGTTCCATAGTAAAAAAGGAACCCTTATAGTTTCGCCATGTCCGTCTGTCTGTCTGTCTGTCCGTCCGCAGCTTAGCTCAGGGACTCTCAGTACTATAAGGCTGTAATTTGGCATGAATATACATATTAATCATGCCGACAAAGCTGAAAAAAAATCTTAAAAAATAAAATTGAGTTCCTTTCGTACACGTGAAGTGGGGTTTTTTTTATTCACGATTACCTTATAGTGTGAGGTATCGTTGGATAGGTTTTTTAAAAATAAAGCTAAAGCCGTTTTTAGTTTTTTTTTGTACGTTTAAACATACATTAAGATCTCAATTATTTGGCTAACATAAAATAAATTAAAGAAATGGACAGCGAATGATTTTTTCTTTACATTTTTTAAAAACAAGCTAACGTAAATAAAATAATAATGGAAACTACCTACCACAATGCCGGTGGTTTTGTCCGTGGCTTTGTGGCGTGGTGTTATCGGATTATCGCGCAGCCAACAGACAACCGCTGGACATGTCACATGACATGTAGGTTGGCCGTCGTCGGGTACATAATGCTACGTCCCATTTAAGGCGCTGGCTATAGCCCGCCCACGTCCGACAATCAGTAACCGATTTTTTATAGGAGAAAAATTGAACATACTGGTTGCAATAGTTTGCACGTGTCCTACAAAATGTCGGCCAGAAATAAAATAGGTGCATCCCGACCGATCTGATTATCGGTGAAAAATGGAACGTTCGGAAATGTATGCGTGCATACTACTTACTCACTGATAGTCGGCCACAAGCACGACGACATGCTCCTCCCTAATAGCCACGAAGTGTCTGACGTGTGCGTTGAGTCGGTCACAAGAATCGGAGCGAAAAACAAAAAGTCTGACGTGGGCGGGCACCCATAAAGTTGACTTCCGTGGCTGTCGACTGACGGCCAGCCGACAGCCGACGATAGATGAAAGGGGCGCGACTGGACGTCTCGTTGTTTATATGAGACTGTATTGAACCGTCCTTGATTGAACCAGATGCTGCTGCTTGACGACGACGACGGATGGCTGACGAAAGCGGCGCGACAGCTCCCGTTTCGGCTGTTGTCGGTCATATTCGGTTTGACTTTTGTAAAGCGGAATGTGTAGTTGTCATCGTGCCACGCTGTAAAGGTATTGGTACAATTTGTACGATTTTTCTCGATTCCATTATACATCAATGTCTGAGTTTTATGAGAGGGAAAATGGAACAGAGTTTGGAAATGCTATTAGACACATCATCAGAAATCGGATGACTATACATATTTGTCTGAACTTTGAAATTAAATGAAATGAAAAATGAATTGAAATATCTCGTGTAAGGACATCATAGGAGAACATATTTTGACTGTAGGGATACTGTATCTAAATGGCTAGAAACAAAAAATTATGAAGAGACAGAGAATTTACTTGACATTATACAATAATAAAACAATATAAAATAATCATTAACTTAATAAACATCAAAAAGTAATAATACTAACTGTGAGTTAAAGGATATTTACATGTACACAAAGTTTGTGGGAACCGATTCCAAGATAGTATCGTAGGGCTTACTATCCCCCATCATACACACACATCTACATCTACATATACATACACCCCCATATACAGACACATTTACATATAATCATATACACACAACACATACATGCATAACACTAACACTCACAACACACACCCAACATAAACACATACAACACCTTAACACGACTTGCTAATACATACACACACGTACACAGACATGATAGTTTTAAGTTTACTTATAATTCGTTAGATTGAAGAGCGGTGCCTCCTATCACAGGTTTTATAAAACTTAAAAGGAGGCTCCGGTCACTTAATATTTATGTAAAACTGTTACAACGAATAAAATATTTTAATTTTTTTTTTAATATTAATAGGTATAGAGATGCTAAAACTAGTGACTCTGTGAGCTGTAGACCTTACGCTTTTACGTGATTAATGTTTTTTTTTTTCGTTATAAACTCCCATATTTTCGCAATTTTGAAAATGTCGAAAAACTGAAGCGAAAAAAGAAAACTAGGTATATATTTATCGGACCTACTCACGAATTGGTTGAGAAATGCGACCTGTAGAGGAGAACAGCCGTCGCCGCCGTCCGTACGTACTCTGGACGTACGAAAGCAGTAATTTGCCCAAGCCACGGGGTCTCATTCCTTAGTACGGAAATTTTGTTCTAAATTAGTGATGACATCTAGTGACAACATTGGCACTACGTAGAGTCTAAGCAATCGTTATCATTTGCAGCGCTATCTATCGTCTAATAGTTATATTGTTTGTGACATATCACACATACAGCGACATCTATTATCTAGTAGTTGTAATATTTATCAAATTTGGCCCTTGACACAGCGATGTTTTGTTTTTGCATTAAAACATTTTTAATATTTTTGGATAGTAGTAACGATTTTTGAAAAGATTCAAATAATAGCAAACAGAAAACAATAAAAGAAGACAAGTATATTTATAATAAAGGCGCTCTCAAGGTCGTCAACTTGGCACTAGATGGCGTATCTGCGCAATTTTGTAGGTCAGTGCGCACATAGCACCATCTAGTGAGCTAATAGAGGAAACAAAATAGCCCGAAGAATAGCCCGAGTTTTGAGGGTACAGTTTTTTGTATGAGGTGAGGCATCTGTACGTAGTATTATATTATCTGTGCCCAAGCTGAAACGGAGACGCGTCGCGCTCGCACGTCGTCGATAAGATTTGGAAAAGAAATTGGAGTTGTGGATTAAAAATAAATAGCAATATAATATAAAAACAAATAGAAATGACGACGTTTGAAATAAATCAAGCAATTATTAAAATTTCCATTTTGTATGCAAATGTATATTTTAGCAGCTACGCATGTTGTCGGTTGTCGCATTTACAACCCACATGACGAAGAAGAAGAACTACGTATGTATGTGCCTATATTATTTTTTGAAAATGTCATTAATGGCGTATTTAGTAATTCTAATTAATAATAATTCTTTATTTCAGGCATTTCAAAAAACCCATAATAATAAAAATACAATAAAACTTTTATTAACTTTAATTATTAACTTTATTAACTTATTAACTTTAATTATTAATTATTAACTTTAATTAATAACTTAACTTTAATAAAACTATTATTATTATTAATTAAGTTGCCTCGACGCAAAGTTTCATTAAATAGTATAATCATGCATATCCGATCTCTATCATCATATACGCTCGACGAGGTGCGATTGGGTCACTCAACTCTAAGGATAGTATCATACAACTTACATGATATGGAAGGCACTTAGATCGAACATCCCCGTGGAATTATATGTACTAGACAGCATTAGCTAATGGCGCTAGTGTCAATGTAACAAGACGCAAAAATTCAAATGTAAATTTTTCGTGCACTAACCAAACTTATGCGATCTAGCTTTGTATATGGTACAATATTTCACAGCGTTAGGCGCTAAATTGTACACCTATGAAGGATTATGAAATAATAGATAGATGGTGATTCTTAAAAATAAACCACGTTAATATCCCATGTTTTTATATAAAAATAAATTATTGTTGATATTGTAAATTAGGTCACAACTATATACATACTCTGTTATTGTTGTTAAATCATTTATATTGTGGGTGTATTTATAACAATGACTTTGATTATTAATATCAAAAAAAGCTCTTTTTTCTTTTCAGAAAAGACTTTGAATTTTGCGCTGATTAGTGTCGGCCACAGACTTCGAGAAAGATATGAAATATTCGCTGCCAATAAGTAGTGGACAGCCAGGGAGGTGCCCCCCTCCACTCCATTAACCCCCCTCCCCCTGTCCGTTTATTCGCTGGAATAGTGAGCAATAAAACCTCCGCCGCTAGCCGCAGCAAAAAATACAACCTAAAAATTATTCTTTTGAACGAACTACATGGGCACAGCCGCCCGCCCGTCGGATGTTGGCTTTTCATGTTTGTAGCTCTGAATTAAACACCAAAAATCGCACACAAGTTCTGTAAATTGGACAGGGCCAGTTTATTAGATTTTCGAAAAACCCCTTCCGTAATTATCCGGCTGACGGAATACTCGAATTTCCGACTTGACTCGGAAACCGTATACACCGTTTGTAGAGAGGCTTTTGACGCTCAGGAACGGACGAGTGACGCCATGAAAATGCGATTATGGAAAATGAATTTTCGTTGTACAGAACATTTTCACGCTTCTGTAAGATACTTGAAATTAATTATAATGTGGATATTGTAATCGTTATATAAGTACCTTATTACTATAATAGACGAATCAATCGGTGGTACGATGAATTAAACGAAAAATAGAGTCAGCAATTTTATTCAGGTAGTTTATTAACTTACTTTTTTGTTTTATATTTAAAGGAATATTATTTTTTCGATTGAACAACGTCCCGCTCGTTCGTTCATAGTCACTCTCACGTACTCGATACCAACATACAAGCAATTTTACGAAATTGTTAATGTCACGGTTGCACGAAAGGCCATAATTAAAATTTATTTGATTGCGGCGGCTATCCGCATGGCTTCGGGCGTGGTTTTCAAATTGCAAAGAAAACATAATATTTTTATGCGTTACCAAGTATGCCCTACATGGATAAGTAGACAAACTCGCTTTAGATTAATTAGGACACCAATAATTTTCCAGTTATAAGTACAACATACATAATAAAACTTTACTCACCTACAACATTCTTCATCCAAAGTTCCATTTAATTTGCGATGCAATTTTGAGTCGTTTCGCTATTCATCTCCGCTCCTGCGCAGCGGCTCGAGTTGCTCGCCAGTAATTTCGCTTTACAGAGTCAAATTAAAACAGTGAGAATTTAATTAAATGTGTAAATGGGTGCTTGAAAAAATCCGTGGCAAGAGTGCGGCTGGGAGCGGTGGGCGCGGCATGGCGGGCCGGGTGCGAAATGGCCACGACTTCATTGCGTTAGTGGCTACGTTTAGTCGGATATTGCCTCCCGTCTGTGGTTCATTCATTTATTCTAGACTCAAGTGTGGAGGTTAGAGCGTGAAAGCTGAGGAATACGTAGATGAAATAATTATGAAGGTGGCTATTGTATTTTTTGTTGGTTTATAGTTTTGTGTAGATTTTGTTTGAACGTTGGCAAAGAATGACGTCATCGTAGTGTAAACTTCAGTTAGAAACATTTGGCGTAATTATTTTTATTTATAAATACGCAAAACGCCACAAAACATCGCGTTGGTGTTTCACTTGTATGAATTGATGCGCAAAGGATGTGAAATACCTAACGTTTTTTTATTTTTATTAATTTACAAGTTTAATTATTGTACTCCAATAACTTCGTCGCTGGCATAAATATATAACATTATTGCACAGAATGTACTTATTTTCCTCTTAATTTCCACACTCGTATTACCGCGACAAGATTTTGGGTTTGCGTGTTTCGTTCTAAAGAAAGGAAAAGTACTTTGCTTATGTAAGCGTTACTTTCAGATAGAAAGGACTCAAATGGAACGTTATCCCCCTTAAGTCTACATGGAATTGCTCTTTTCTTTCCTTTTCTTTGTGTAATATACCCTTGTGCTAGGAATAAAGAAGCATGATACACGCTGACTGTCTTTTTGGTTTAAGCTGCAAAGTCGGTTTGATTATCTATACGTAATTCAAAATCTAATCTTGCACATTTGCATATACCTATACATACATTAGCTTCTATATGATTTTACATATTTGGATAACACAAAAAGTAAACGATATTACACCATTCATTAATAGGTTTATCTAAAAAGTTGTAACTCATGATATTTTCTTACGCCTAAATTTTCTTTATTTCAAAGAGTAATGGAGTGTGGTGAACAAATGCTGCCTGATCTCCTCATAAAAACTCAGTAAATAAATCTTACTACGAGTATTATCATTTTGTACCGGAGGGAGGTTGACAACTTCCCTTGTAAAAAGTACAGTTTCATTATTTTAAATATTTTTTCGTAATAATAATTTAAAAAAGCGAGATGTCGCGTGCATTTCTACTAATCCTGAAAAACGTAAGAACTGCTATTTGTGTCATAGACGGCGGCAGCGACAAAGCGGGTTGTTCGCGACAAACTCCACTCTAAAGGTATATTCACTCGCCACGCCAAAAAGCTCTCGGTAAATAGGTACACGTTTTAATGTCGAAATAGTGAAATACATTAATTACTTAGAATACAACTCATTTAATAAATAACACAAAACCATTCAGGAGATAACCAGCCTATGTGGCCTATGATATGCAGCCTTTAGTAGGTTCAGCCTATGTACCTGAAAAACTTTTGGGCCACAACTCTACAAGTTTGTATAATATTATTGACCCATACAAAGTTTTTTTTGGATGCGATGATCGATGACGAGGTTAAAAATACAATTCTTCAGCAACATAAGATTAATATTGTTGTCACCGAATCATATACGAAAGACAAATACAGTAAAAATGGTAATTCCATTTCTGAAATTGCTTTAACTTTATGTTGAAAAAAAGAACGTGCTTAAAAATTATTAGAATTTCTTCTTCAGATAATATTATCCGTCAATAGTTTATGTATCTTCGATATCTAAAAAGTGCCTATATTTTCCTTACCAAGGCAAAATATCAGGTTATTTATACCTTCGGAAAGGGATTTACTGGTCTTGGCTGGAGTCACGGCGTCGCACGTACTGAATTTATTGGCTCCTAATAAAACAGAACACATTTTCTGCATTTTGCGGCGTGTCCCGCAGGATCACGGTGCGTCATAATCATGTTATCGGTGCGACGTGATTATTGACATAACAAACCACACAAACATACTATTTTGCCACGCTAATTGAATCATCGATTCTGCTGATCGATTTGCTGTTCCAAAGGATAAATAGTAGATCAATTTGCCTTACTGTGGTGATAGAGGTATGACATAACTTATAAACACTTTTAGGTTTTCGCGGTTATTAATATTAATAACCACGTTATTACCACGATTTTGGTTACGACATAACTTGGCCAGGCCAAGAGGCAGGAGTGAAGTAGACCGGTGATCAGGTGAAGGTCGTGGGATACCAAGAGATACCAATTGCATCTGGTGCGATGAAAAAGGAAGAAAAAGGGAAATTCTATAGAAATTCAAGAAGAAGATTTATCAGGATAATTAATAGGACAACAGGTTCGTTACGTTACGATAAGCTGACGCTACAAATTGTTCCTTGATATTATTTCTTAGCCAACTAACCAATCTAAGAACATACTTTCCATTTTCATCTCGAATTTTATCCGAGTAAAGTACAAAAATAGGATTGTCTGCTATTCAAATATAATTTGCTCGCGCGGGTGAGATTGGGTTTGGAGCGGTTTGCAAACAGATCTCGATAATTCATTTCACCACCTTGCGGGGTGCGGGGAAAGTAGCGAGGGGAGCGAGTGGCGGCTAGGGGGGGGGGGGGGGTGACCGCACATTGAGCTTCAGGTTGTGAAAAAACAAGAAGCCGTGGATAACAAAAAACCTGAAAATCATATCTTTATAATGTTTTTTGTTGTTATGAGAAGGATAATTATTAAGGTTGCTTTAAGCTAAGCACTGAAAAATATTGAGAAATATAATAAAAACTTTTATTTTTCTCTTTTACCATACAGTTCATTAACTTAAAAAGTAATGAAGGGATCCTCTGAGAAAGACTGGTCTAGTTTACCCTGTCATACAGATAACCTGTGTTAACCGCTAGCTAATTACATTATAACAAAAATATTCTAATAGTATGCTGGTACAAATAAACCATTATTTTTGTAGTAATCGAATTTTCTCATTTAAATGTTGTATAAAACAATAGCCGAACACAAAAGTGTTAAGAGGTTGGCACGGCAACCAATGTGTCGGCAACTGCAACTGATGCGCGTCGCCTTCGCGCTATCGTCTTTTGTTTCACTGAGATTCGTCGTCAGTAAAGTCACCGCGTGGTGACGGCAGAGTAGAATACATTTGTCACCAACCCCTACTCTTCCCGTGGGTGTCGAAAGAGGCGACTTAGGGACTACACATTGAACAGGAAACGGGCAGCAGCGCTCTCTGATACAGTAACCTTTTAATCTGCGATCTCCAACCCGCCTGCCAAGCGTGGAGATTATGGCAAACCCCTGGCTCATAGTCCAGCAGTGGACTGTAACGGGCCGTTGATGAAAGTGGCCTGAATCATGACGGAGATGGTGTCTCAGTGAGAGGATGCCGCGGATTATTAGTACGGATATTATAACTCCACGTGATCTGTTCATTCCGATCAACGTTAGCACAGCTGATAGAGAAGGGAGCCGAGGAAACTGCATTCCAGTCTGGAAGTGTCTAGTAGGTGCGGATTGAAAACATTAAAATGTATACTAACTTACATGTTATAAACAAAATTAAACAAGCTGTTAAACCAGACTGAGTAAAAAATAGTAGGTACTGTAGACACTTTAATGAGGTAGAAAGATAAATAGTCGTTCCTGCATATCATTAATTATTATCGTCAAGCTCTCCTATGATGCAAGATTAGTGCCATCCAAAGCTCTGCTCGCTTCGTAGCGTACGTGAGCATGACAGTTTACGTTGAAGAACAAAAATTGTACACAGGGAAATGAAATAAGTTTTTTTACGAGAAAAGTCATGCCAGGTAACTCTACTTTTATCACAAGTAAAAAACAACTTATTGCAATCTTCTAATGGTTTTTTCGTTATCTTTTGCTCTGTCACTCCAGCCGTACTTGAATTATTCAGATAAGAAAGCCGCCTAATGTAATGGAAAAGTTGGGAGATTTTGGGAATTGTAATTAGGAGAAGGTTTTTTGTGTGGTCATATTAAAATATTTTAGTGATAGGCATAGCAGGAGCGAGCAGTCGGGCGATACGAGCTTTTGGCGCCACTCCAAACAAGAAGGCATATTTCAAAAAGACATTTTAGGTTAAACAGTAAGGTACAAGCAGCACTTTTATAATAATTTGTAATATCTCGTAATTTGTATTTTGCATTAGAGATAAACCAAGATAGTTGTTACTACATACTATCCATTTGGCAGCTCAGTCACCTCTGTTAGTTCACTGGGATATTTCTGAAGACGTTTTCAACATCAAGCATACGCACACGCAGTAATAAAAGCGGTCCACAGGAGTGCGCATAAAACATTGTTAGCTTAGGACCTCGTAAGACCCTGCTTCAGGTCGGTTGATAGTTGGAAACATATTAGTTAGTTAATTCATCCCAGGAAATTAGGCTTCGCTTTGTTGACCGTCATATGAGTTAAAACCGTTCATATTATAAACTTACTTATGTAATATTTACTTCGGTAGATAATAGCCGACAAGCAAACGTCTTACTTTTCTAACTAACGTTACTAGTTACTACTTTTCTGAAGTTTTTTTTGTTCTCACCGTGTCTCCACTGGGACTCAAAGTCCGAACCTCCGCAACTTTTTTTAAATATAAATTAAGAGTAAACTCTTGACCTCCATCTAGTTCGAAGGAGAGATGAGACCTACGCTGGAGCGAGTTTACTCATGAGAAGCCTATGCACTCGCACTTTGAAGAGGTTAGGGTTGTATGCATTCGGAAATTTAGAGGCCGGCAGGGCATTCCATTCCTTGGCTGTGCGCATTATAAAGGAGGAACCGAAACGAGTAGTTTGGACCGAATGTTCTGCTGCTCGGCCATGGAGGCTGTAATATTGAAATGCAAACCAGTATACATACATACACCCATTATAATTCCTCGAGTCTAATGCATCGGTAAACATCACCACGTGAATGATCCTTTCCTTTGTTTGATTCCGTCCAATCCAGATCAAACGGGGGAACAGTACAATTTCCAGATACAAAAATGGTTTTCCGTAATACGAAATGGGAATATGGAAATATTCAGCTCGGGAAGGTCAGAGATTTCCATTTATGTTTACAGATATCTGAGACATTTAAAGTTCACCCTTCTCATCTTAGGATGGGATCATGTTATTATATAGATTCCACATTGGTTAGGTGGAGAAGTTCAACAAAGGAAATTCAGAATAAATTTATTCAGCGTCGCAAAATTGAAATCTCAGGTGGTCGGCTTGCGACCTGATCGTCCGACCAGCAATCCTAGACCCTTCATCGTTATATCACTGAGTTAGAAATGCTTGAAACATAAAATATAGTAGTAGATAGTGGGTCATGTTACGCTGGTTGGGTAACATCCTGGATTTGTATTCTTCAACCCACCTTACACTTGGCCAGAGATCCGTTGTGATTCAGAAAAGCTCCTTAAACCAATGTATTTAGGTATTTTTAGAATAATACCAAAAATAAAATATTTAAAAAGCATATGGTTGCTAAGATAAAATAAAAATACCCTCTTTTTTAACTCGTATCGATAAGCGAAGTTCAGTTGCCATGGCAGCCGAAGGGGATTTAAGTAAGGATAATATTTATATTTATAATAATACTTGTATTTTTATTATAAAATATAATACGAGTAAAATCATATCACAGTTTACTTGAGACTTGTGCTCTTCCGGGTGGAGTCTGCTACTAGTCTTTAAAATAACAAGCTCATTTATAAGAAAGTCAGTAGACCATCTTCTAATCACAATGTAATGATCATGTCTGACATATGTAACGAACAGTGAGCAATATCAAGCTTATTTTTATGCATATTTAGTGTTATTCACCTAGGCTGTTCACATAGGCTAGGCAATAAAAATGCCAATACTAGTGAGAATTCGTTTAGGAAGGAATGAAAATACGATTGATAAACGTGTTTAAGTGGAAGGGTGTCGAGACGACGACAATTCAATAAGTTTTGGATGAAAGCGCGCGATCAAATATCTGAGGGTCATAGACCTCTAGGTTTATTGCAATAATAATAATAAAGTAAATTGCTCGGAGAATATATAAATCAATCGGAGAATAATTTGGCATCATTAGTTTATAGTTTAGTTGTAAGTAAGCCTGCCTAAGAAGCAGGCGTACAGCTAAGCAGGCTTTATTCATTTATTTTGAATGTTTTTTTTTTTTTTGACGGACCTAATCACTGTTTATACCAGAGTGGTAATATAGTGGGCGCGGACTTGCGGGGGAGCAGAAGGCTCGTACCCCTTAGGAATTTTATGACAACGTATCTGGGGGCGCCCTCAGACGGGCTCGGACCGCGGCCCAGAACGTTGCCAGGGCGAGAAGCGCGTCGGAGAAGAATGACCCCTACCGGGTCATACTGAATTAATTCTACTATTAGTTCCGCGTCCCCGCCGGCGGGGGCGGTTGCTAACTGAAGGGCATTCTGTAGTAGAATTTTGAATGTATCAGCTGACATTTTTATTAAGTAGCATACTGATTTCGGTAAAGAAAGAGGACTCGTAAATACTGCTAGTAATCTACGATAGGTACTCTTCCCCAATAAATGGGGAGTTCAGGTGTTGCCTCCTCAACCTCAACCTGACTTCTATGTTGATTAGCTGACTTCATATAATGACTAGCACAACACAATATAACGTTGAACTTTTCGGAATCGTAAAAGAGTAGCGTACGCGTATGAGATAGGTATTTCATTCGTTCATTGTTGCTCACCAATCGGCACATACTAATTATGTTTCTCGATCGAGGCTGCGATGTTATTCATTGTATCGTAGTGATTTCTATCTCGACTGCGAAGGATATGTTTTATGCATTATGTGAGGAGGGTGAGGTAGGCGGAAATCCGCGCGTGCCTGCCGGTAGACGCGGGGAATAACCTAGAGATACCTGGATTTGACAGCCTGGATTTGATTACTCGCGATTCAGGTGTTTTCTATTGAATATTTTGCCGCATGACTAGAATTTTTATGGGAAGAGCTTTTGGTGCAAGTTATATGTATAATAGAATAGATTAGAATATACTATAATGCGCGCGTACCGTAAAAATAAAATAAATATAACTAATAATCACGTAATAAATAAAAATCACGCTATTTTCGTTCATCGTAGCTTATTTCTACGACGCAGCACAAATTCTACGACGTAGCACAATTCTACGACGTAGCTCAATAAACGACGCGATCTATGTTTTTATATAAAAATCTCTAAAGTACGTTCCTTTTTAAATATTGAAAGAATGGGACTC
>OX579662.1:6833300-6951167 GCA_951230895.1 Carpatolechia fugitivella | reverse complement strand
TAAGTTAAATGCGAAGTGCGAGTGTTTAATGTTTATTTTTTGGATATATTTTTTATATATATTATTATATAGGTATAAAAACATTAATTATTAATATATTATTAATATTAAATATTAATCATTAAAAATAATAATAATATAATATAAAGAATAAATAATAATATTATATTAATTATATAAAAATAAATATTTTTTTATACATTATAATATATTAATATTTTTTTATTTTCCTTTTATTCTTTAATCTAATGTGTACCTATAGTGTCACGGAAGTGAAGAGCGGAGTTCTTCTGTCACAGGCACCATATTAAAGTGCTTAAAAGAAGGCTCCCAATGACTTGTTTATAAGAAATTATGGGATCAATAAAGTTTTTTGTATTTTAATTTTTGTATTTTTAATTTAATTTATTATTTTATTAATTATATTTATTACAGATTTGAATTCGCTGTTGATCGTCCATCTTGGGCTAAGTAAAGAGCTTAACTACTAAAATGACGTGTAAACACTTACTTAAAATTTTGTCGCTTAAAATTTAGTTGCTACTTGACAACTTAATACGTGTAAACCAGCCAGTAGATTATAACTTTTTCTATTTTTCGGGTAAGTTTTGTTAATTTTAAGTTAAATGCGAAGTGCGAAGTTAAGTGTGAGTGTTTTATGTTTATTTTTTGGAAATATTTTAATATATTTATTATATAGGTATATACAACGTGTTACAAAAAATACCAAAAAAAAGAATATTCTTCATCACAGGCATTTAATTAAAATTTTCCCATCTCTAGTGTCAATTGACACCTAAAATATAGACTATCGGTTATCAGAACGGAAAAGTATTTGTACACCATTGTGCCTACATTTTAAAAAGAGGTGTACTTGTATCAATTTAGTGTTAGAATTATTTTATTTGCCTTAATTATCTTGTTTACGTATTTACAAACATAAATATTATTTTGAAATATTTAGTTCTTTTATTATTTAATTAATTTATTATTTCATAACAATTATTTAACAAAGCTTTTTTATTTACTTGTAGTTTTTTCATTTTGAAATTAATTGTTCTAATGTGAATGTTTTGGTACAAGTAGTACGTAAACATTTTTAACCCTAGCGGTAAAAATAGGCACATTGACCTAAAATTACATATCTGGTCCGAATATTCTTTGACACAGCTGATCACTAGAGATGGGAAAATTTTAATTAAATGCCTTTGATGAAAATATTCTTTTTTTTTGTATTATTTGTAACACGTTGTATAAAAATATCAATGATTAATATATTATTAATATTAAATATTAATCATTAAAAATAATAATAGTATAAAAAAATAAAAATATTCGCTTATTTTTTTTTTTTAAATTTTATTTATTATAAGATGAACATAAACAGTGTTGTACAACTATTTCAACTTATGTAAAGACTAGTTTATGGTAAGTAGACACCAGCGACATGTTCCACAGATAATAGCAACATTAAATATGTTTTCGGCTCTCTACAAAACTAAGGCTTGTGCACTGCATGCAATTAAGAATGAAAGGAAAACAAAAACATACGAGTATAAGTATACAAATTAACAGTTCGATGAAACATCTCTCAATACAGAAACTACTTCTTTTTTGAACTTGTATAATGATATGTTAAAAAGATCTATACTAGTGAAGTGTTCGTTATATCTTTTAATCATTCTGTAAATAGGGGAACGTTTACTAGCATTAGTACGACAGTTAGAACTCGAGAAAAGATTTAAAGAAGAAGAAGAAGACGGGCAGGTACTCGGTATTTGATTTTTGCAACGAGCTGAGAACAGTCAACATAGCTGGCTGGCAACTTATACAAAAAAATTTGATTCGAGTTGAATACGACGATGTTTAAGACATGAATTTATACTTTTCCAACAAGTCATCGTAGTCACAATAATTACCAGTTACTACTTGACAAGTTAATACGTGTAAACCAGCCATTTTCGCCGCCGCCGCCGGTAAGTATATTTTTTATTTATTTACGGTTACTGCAGTTCAACACGAAATGTGATTTGGTCATAAATAATGGGTTTGGTGATATATTTTTAATTATTAATCATACATAGGTTATCATTATCTATTAGTGAAACAGAGTGTAGACGGAATAAATAATAATACCTACTTCAATAACACAAGACAGAACAGTACATTACATAAAATACGAATAAATGGTACAGAACCCACAAAACAGAACCATGAAAATTGTACACACACACTCACCTCACGACTCACTCTTGTTATTTTTTTTTCGAAATGACTGACGTGACTATCTACCCTGCGTTCCGAGACGCGCTGAAGTCGATTAAAGTACCCGTAATCGCGTTCCGAATCACTGTCAGCCATACATTTTTTTGCTTTTCTGATAGCTGACAGCGCTGAAAGTCTGATTCGGAATGCGCCCCTAAAAAGTACAGTTCGTTCGTTTCGTTGATGAACCTTGAGGGCCCCGGAGACGGTCAAACGGTTTGACTCAAACACGTAATGATCAAACCGTTTGAGGTCGGTTTGAACGGTTTGTCAAACGGCTCTGCGCATTCCGATTCTGTACTCTGTCGTAATTACATTTCTGACGCGTCTAATGGCTGGTTTACACGTATTAAGTTGTCAAGTAGCAACTAAATTTTAAGCGACTAAATTTTAAGTAAGTGTTTACACGTCATTTTAGTAGTTAAGCTCTTTAGTTAGCCCAAGATGGACGATCAACAGCGAAATCAAATCTGTAATAAATATAATAAATAAAATTATAAAGTATAATAAAATATTTATTTTTATATATTTAATTAATATTATATTACTATTTATTTTTTATATTATATTATTATTATTTTTAATGATTAATATTTAATATTAATAATATATTAATCATTAATGTTTTTATATATACCTATATAATAATATATATTAAAATATTTCCAAAAAATAAACATAAAACACTCGCACTTAACTTCGCACTTCGCATTTAACTTAAAATTAACTAAATCGCGCCTTTCCAAACGTGTCAAGTGACAGGCCACGCCCACCAACTTACCCGAAAAATAGAAAAAGTTCTAATCTACTTGTTTACTTGCACACTAAATTTTAACTTGCAACTTACTACTAAATTCGCTGTTTACACGCATTAAGTTGCTTAAAATTTAGTTAAAATTTAGTTAACTACTAAACAACTTAATACGTGTAAACCAGCCATAACACAACAAAATTTATTTATTTATTAAAAACTAATAATTACAATCGACGTCATCATTACAGGATTGCTCCCAATACGATGACACCAAATATGAAATTGCATCAAACGAAGAATATGAAATTGCATCAAACATGTATATGTTTGATAAACCGTTCAAACCACCTTTGTAAACTGTTTGTAAACGATCAAAATGGTTTGAGTCAAACCAAACTTTACGTGTTTGAATCAAACCGTTTGACCGTCTCCGGGGCTCTTTGGGCCCTCGCGGTTTCGTTCGCGGTCTGTTGAATGAATGAGTCAGTCAAGCAAGAATGAGTGAATCATAAGAATGATGTGTGTGCGTGCGTGCTTGATTGATGCCTCCTTCGCTTCGAGAAATTTAAGGAGAAATCAAACAAATCAATAAACAAGAAACAATCAGCCGTATAAGCAAAGGTATATATAGTACTCTGTGAGTACATACCTACGTAACCTAGAAATTCATTGAATTTGTGCGACGGAGATTTCGGTAGTATTACCCTCTTTGTGAGATTTCTAGTATTTGAACATGCCTTTGCCTCCTGCCTTAGCGGCTCGTCTCGCTAAAAGAGGTATTCTCAAACCACATTCTCTACCTGAAGAAAATGCAGTACAAGCTAACGAGGAAATTATCGCCGAGGACTATGACAACAATCCTGAAGACCACGGTAATTCCAAGGAGCAGTTTTGGGAGGGCATAGAAGGTGTTAACGTTGATCCTATTAAAGGCCACAAAGGCTGCCCCAATAAAAGCAATGTCTACCACGAATGTACCAAGTTTTGCGTGAAAAAATGGAAGCAAGGGAAACTAGTGCCTGATGAAGTATATTTAGATGGCAAACGACAAGCCCTGGAGTTGTGGCCCTTACCTGCGGGTTGGGAAGAGGTGTATGATGAAGGGTACGGAAGACACTATTTTTGGAATGTCCATAATAATCTAGTTACCTGGTGGCCCCCTGCCCATCCCAATGCTGTGACGAGTGAGAGTGCTAGTCACCTACGCGAAGAAAGACTGCTGAGGGAGGGTGACGAGAGTGATGACAGCAGTGAGGCTTCCGACCAGGAGGTGCCCCAACAACAACAGGAAAAACGTAAAGACCGCAAGGAGAAAGAAAAAGAGAAGTTTCATCACAGAGACAAGAAAAGGCCCCGGGTTAAAGACAATGATTTGGATCCTATGGACCCAGCATCTTATTCAGAGGTTCCTCGAGGGGGATGGACTTCAGGCTTGGACACTCACGCAAAGACTGGAGTTGACACTACAGCATCAGGCTCGTTATATCAAATGAGGCCTTACCCTGCTCCTGGAGCTATATTGGCTGCAAATGCATCTAAACAACAGTCTCCTCCACCTTCGTAGTGTTTTATAATGTATACAAATAAAATATGGTAAATAAACACCACATCCACACATTTTTTTTTACTCTTTACCAGTGTCAAACACCACCAATTTATTCACGTTATTAGTCTTAGAAGATTTAAGCCTTTGTAAGATTTAAAGATTTTTATTCATAAAACACTTAACACATAACAGATGGTCTTACTTATAACCTCTCCTTTATTGTGGGCTGGAAGGATCAATTTATTTGCATACTTATGCTTAAAATTACACCCGACATCAAGAACTCGAGATTGTTAACCTTTAGTTTAGTACCACAATTCAAAATGGATGGATGAAATAAATAAATAAATTAGACATATTTTTAACTTACTTTTAATTTCAGTTTTATAATTAATTTTACTAACTTAAATATATGATTAATTGCATTTTTGTTATCTAAACACTGACTACTATTTGTATATCTCAATAAGTATTGACATAAACATGAAAAACAAAATTAATTTTATACAATTTCAGCACCATTTTTTTAAATATAATTTATAGAGTAAATGCCAGAATGTATAAATGCTATTAAAGTTTGAACTAACTTCAGATAAGATCATAGAAGGTTATAATAATCCATACTGAAAAATTATAGGTAGTTCAAGGAAGCACTGCCATTGCATTTCTTTAGAAATGAACCAGTGATTGGTCTAATAAATGCCTTATCAAAATTCAAGTTGTCTGATAAAAAGATGATTGGTAATTCAACGTCATTTGATAGACAAGTATAGAAGTACAGCTATTAAATTATGACAAATACATAGTAGTTTCATAATTTTACCCAATCAGTGGAAAATTCATTAGAATAATCATCTAAACCTAAAAACTAAATTCACATAGTCATTGTAAGTACATAATTTCACGCTAAGTATATAAAATAACAGGTTCTTTGTGAACCTTTATGTAGGTATAATGTTATAGTATAAAGTCTTGAATTATTCTTCTAATTGCCGTTTCTTACATGTTGTTTCTCCTTAGTAACATGCATGAGGAGATCTTCAGATGTTATCACTCCAATCGCGCGCTGTCTGTTCGACGTATCTGAAATAAGTAAGTAAACATTTTAGCAAAATATATTTTCTTATCGAGTCGATTATTATTTTATTACGAATCTTCAACGTGAGGTCAGTTACTGGCTGCTTCATCTTTTCAAACCAAAACCGTTAAGGTAGATATAATCCAGTTTTTTATGCGGAACTGATTTTAACCACACCACTGATTATAATTAATACTAGCGTAATTTTAACTATTATTTATTTATTTATCGTATGGCATTTTTTATCATTTAGTTGCTACAGCAAGATAGCTATAAGCGGAGACCCGCTGCACTGAGAAACTGCTTTGCGCAGTCTGAAAGTACTATTTAGGTAACAGCTTGGTCAGTCAGGCAGGACATTGATTCACGTGATTGTGTGAAAAGTAAGGATGATTCAGTCCTTCGGAAGGCCGAATAGAGTAGCTTGTACTGGGGCATTACCTGTGTTAAGCACGAGCACGTAGGGCGCGATGCCGAGCAGGCGCGACACGTGCCCGAGCGTGGGCGCGGGCGCGGCGGCCAGGTCCACGTTGTAGTATAGAGTAGCTTGTACTGGGGCATTACCTGTGTTAAGCACGAGCACGTAGGGCGCGATGTCGAGCAGGCGCGACACGTGCCCGAGCGTGGGCGCGGGCGCGGCGGCCAGGTCCACGTTGTAGTATAGAGTAGCTTGTACTGGGGCATTACCTGTGTTAAGCACGAGCACGTAGGGCGCGATGTCGAGCAGGCGCGACACGTGCCCGAGCGTGGGCGCGGGCGCGGCGGCCAGGTCCACGTTGTAGTATAGAGTAGCTTGTACTGGGGCATTACCTGTGTTAAGCACGAGCACGTAGGGCGCGATGTCGAGCAGGCGCGACACGTGCCCGAGCGTGGGCGCGGGCGCGGCGGCCAGGTCCACGTTGTAGTATAGAGTAGCTTGTACTGGGGCATTACCTGTGTTAAGCACGAGCACGTAGGGCGCGATGTCGAGCAGGCGCGACACGTGCCCGAGCGTGGGCGCGGGCGCGGCGGCCAGGTCCACGTTGTAGTATAGAGTAGCTTGTACTGGGGCATTACCTGTGTTAAGCACGAGCACGTAGGGCGCGATGTCGAGCAGGCGCGACACGTGCCCGAGCGTGGGCGCGGGCGCGGCGGCCAGGTCCACGTTGTAGTATAGAGTAGCTTGTACTGGGGCATTACCTGTGTTAAGCACGAGCACGTAGGGCGCGATGTCGAGCAGGCGCGACACGTGCCCGAGCGTGGGCGCGGGCGCGGCGGCCAGGTCCACGTTGTAGTATAGAGTAGCTTGTACTGGGGCATTACCTGTGTTAAGCACGAGCACGTAGGGCGCGATGTCGAGCAGGCGCGACACGTGCCCGAGCGTGGGCGCGGGCGCGGCGGCCAGGTCCACGTTGTAGTATAGAGTAGCTTGTACTGGGGCATTACCTGTGTTAAGCACGAGCACGTAGGGCGCGATGTCGAGCAGGCGCGACACGTGCCCGAGCGTGGGCGCGGGCGCGGCGGCCAGGTCCACGTTGTAGTATAGAGTAGCTTGTACTGGGGCATTACCTGTGTTAAGCACGAGCACGTAGGGCGCGATGTCGAGCAGGCGCGACACGTGCCCGAGCGTGGGCGCGGGCGCGGCGGCCAGGTCCACGTTGTAGTATAGAGTAGCTTGTACTGGGGCATTACCTGTGTTAAGCACGAGCACGTAGGGCGCGATGTCGAGCAGGCGCGACACGTGCCCGAGCGTGGCGGCCAGGTCCACGTTGTAGTATAGAGTAGCTTGTACTGGGGCATTACCTGTGTTAAGCACGAGCACGTAGGGCGCGATGCCGAGCAGGCGCGACACGTGCCCGAGCGTGGGCGCGGGCGCGGCGGCCAGGTCCACGTTGTAGTATAGAGTAGCTTGTACTGGGGCATTACCTGTGTTAAGCACGAGCACGTAGGGCGCGATGCCGAGCAGGCGCGACACGTGCCCGAGCGTGGGCGCGGGCGCGGCGGCCAGGTCCACGTTGTAGTATAGAGTAGCTTGTACTGGGGCATTACCTGTGTTAAGCACGAGCACGTAGGGCGCGATGTCGAGCAGGCGCGACACGTGCCCGAGCGTGGGCGCGGGCGCGGCGGCCAGGTCCACACTGTAGTACTTCTTCACGGCGAACTTGGCGAGCGGCTCGGCGTCAGAGCCTGCCAGGTTGGCGAGCCGCTGCCGCGCGTGGTCTGCCGTAAAAACGCCCACTACGGACCTGTAATGGGAGACGCATCATTAAAAAGTAGCTCTTCGCCCGCGCATACGTTGTGTAAGATTTTCCCGTGGGAATAGCATTTTTTCCTCTAAAAAGTATCCTAATTATTTATTTATGCATGTGCATGTGTGTTATCTAACTATCTCCGTTACAAATTTCATCCAAATCCGTACTGGTAGTTAAGGCGTGAAAGCGGTGAGATTACGTTATGTTTTACCTATGGTTTTACTAACTTAATAAACTGTTTCCTAATCAAAATGATAACGACAAAATGGATACAATAGATGGTATAGATAGGTAATTAACAATCCTATTCTAGCATCTCTGAGTAATTAGCACAATTAAGTTTTGATACCATAATAAACAATAACTTACCTGCTGCTAAAAATGTATATTGAAGTGCGAGGTCATGGTAAGAAAGTTAGAATCTATGGAGAATATTTCAGATGTCTCCATGTCTAAATATTATTTTTACAGGTCGCACTTATACAAGCTTTATAAGTGTTCCTAAAGAGCAGCAATCTACTTCAACAACCTCTGTTTCTTGTTTAACTGTTGTCGTCGTCGGAAGGACCTGATCCAGACTGTCGAAGGAATTCAGCTAAGAAGTATAAGACCACATATATGAATAGCGCGAGATACAATACTAGCGAAAACAACATTTACATGTAATGCTTACAAATTTAGGATTAGGACCTAGTTCGGAGTAGTACTGATAAATTTTGGACATTTTTGTTTTGCATCTGAAAAATCAGACGCGATGATAATAACATACAAAAAGTTTATGACTGTGTCATATGAAATGACATCAGAGCATAGAAGAAATTAAAAAAGATACACCTAAGAACATAGATAGAATACCTCTTTGCCTAAGAAGAATCTTCTGTGGTCTGTGGAATTTAGCTAAGAGTTTACAAATGGTGTCTTCCGAGATTTATGATGATCTCATGTGCCTTTCCTTGTTCCTAGTCATGAACCCATGATGGGTTTAAGAATTTTCTCAACCCATCATGGGTTCATGAGATCATGATCATTGCACTTTTTTTTTATCGTATCGTCATGGCGATTAAGTAAACCATTGGAATTTCGACTCAATGATTATAGAGGCCTAGAAGTGCTGGAGCTTGGCGAGAACTTGTTTCTTGTTGGCTCGTCATTGCCACTCACCCTTGATCGTCCTCGATGGTGAGGAGCGGCGCCTTGGAGTGCTGGAGCTTGGCGAAGGCTTCTGCAGGGGTGCTGGTGAGGGCGATGCTCGAAGTCGGCTGCACTATTGACTCGCTTACTTTGTTCTCCCACCACCTTCGAACATAATAGATAATATGATAACTCGCATTATATCAAATGGCTCACGTCAGGTTGCGCCAAACTTGACATAGAGAATAAGTAAATGTTAACCATAAAAAGAACGTTACCTAAACAACGTGATATCTCTCGGGTGGTAGGTCAGCCTATGAAACTGAACAACAACTGCTCCACAACTTTTTAAAATTCGCAAAAAATTATAATTCAACTTTCATACAAATTGACTCGATCAGTTTGTATGAAAAGTCTATTTTTTTTCGAGATATTGTGGATCTTCTGGAACAGAAGTTATTCAGTTTTATGAGCCGAGCCACCAATTAGGAGGTTTAACGTTATTTAGCTAAAAAGTTGTATGTGCAAAGAAAAGAAATATATTATTGGCATACTAGATATGCGCAATACTATGTGGTAGTGAACGTGCCATTCATGATAGCTTTGACGTCGAAAAATGATTTGTAAAAATCTTAATTCGAATAAAATAATATTGACTTTGACTATGAACAACTTGAATAGAACAACCCAGTCGTGGTGCATAATGCCACAAAAGTTTTAAACAGCTATCCAAGGTTAAAGTTCCAATTACCAATTACACAATCTTAAATCTTAAATTCGCATAAACCAATTTCGTCACCATTATCATCATCCATGATATCTTTAGGTTAGCTGCGGGTCATAATTGTCGCGTGATTGATATGATACGTCGATCGTTTAACACAGTAATTAGTATTTCATTGTGATATAGATGATTGATTATTGGCAGATCTCTCATGTTACTGTTGCAATTTTGCTGATTAAATCTTATTTTAGCAGGTACATGATGAATTTACAAATGTAGTGAATTGTTTAGTAGATAACTAAATAAAAATAAACTTCACGTAGCTTTCCTAAAGAACAGGTTTTCGGAGGCGAAGAAGGGAAGTATCGACAGGAAACCCGTTTAATTTATATACATTTTTAACATGATGTACTCGTAATTTTATAAAAATATAGTTTTGTGAATCGGTATTGTTTTGTTTCATTGATGATTGTCTACTATGGCTGTCTGTACCCCGACCTTAACTCAGTCAGTGGAAATGCGGCGGCGGCGTCATGTCGACAAAATAAACCGCGCAAGATACGTAACTCTTTGTTTTGGCGCGAAAAAAGTTGCCATACTAATAATAGAGTATCAGTTTTTTTGTTGACACGAGACGATTGGTTTTGTCGATTTGTCATATCTTCGCGTCTAAGATCTTCGCGCGATAAAAACTGTAATAGCAGTAGAAATTATCACTATCACAGATTTTCATCTAATTTAAATCTCGTACGTTTTTTGTCGCCCGCCCCCCCGATGCGATTTGGGAATACTAAATAATAATAATACCACAAATTGGGGTTCGGCTGGATGGGCTTGAAGCTGCGCGCCTCCATCCACTGGTCGCTGATGAACTTGGTCATGTAGTTGCGGATGTTGTCGGGCAGCAGCGCCACGCAGCGCTGGCCCGGCTTGAGCGCGCGCGCCGCTCGGCACGCCGCCCACACCGCCGAGCCCGCGCTGCCGCCTAAACAAACAAACAAAGTTGTAATCAATCAATAGTACATTTTATAACTAGGAACTTGAGTACCCCGACGCGACATTAAAGCGCCATTTCAACGAGCAAAATGTATCATGCCATCCATCAATTTCTACAATAAAATTAAAATATATAGATAGGTGTTACTCAATCAAATTTGATGGCTCAACGATAGGTATTATTTTTGACTTTTTAAATGTATACTTTTTTTGCTTCGGGGGTTTTTAAATTTTTTATGATAAAGAATCGGCATGTTAATTCGTATCAACTCACAACTGAGTGTTATTTAAGTAATTAAGTGGTATGGTATGGTCTCTACTTTTCACTTTCCTTCAGTACTTTCTAAAATATTAAAAGCTTTTGAGGTTTTTTGTACTTTCTACATATTTTACAAAATAAAACCTGTCAGTTACAAAAGGAATTAGACTTCTACGAGGTTTAGTTCAAGAGTAATGCGTGGCCGCGCGGTTCTCCGCGTTTCAACGGCGCGGCCACGTTTATACCTAACTTCCGAACAGTTACTTTTACAAATTTTTGGTTTTGGGCATTAAAGTTTTACATATTTCTACGAAAACTTAATGAAGTCGTTTTTCTTATTCTTCGTCGTGGCCGAGCAATCGAAACGAACACTAGTTTACTGTGCCATAAATATATTAAAAATATTTCCGCCCCACTTTTTTACGATCCGCAGTTAAAGTATGCTTTGCGATGCTTCGCCTACGTTTTGAACTTGTCGTTACCGAAAAGTGCGTACAAGGATAGTAAAGTTATTAATGTTTTTGTTGCATATTGATATGGCACCGGTCAAAGATTTTGCACGGACTAAAAAAATATATCTAGTGAAACATAATTGAGCGAGCGAGCGCGAAGTGTCTCAGTTTCAGCTTGTGCGAAAATGCTTTCGTATGTCCGGAGGATGTCCGTCCAGCGGATGTCAGGCTATTCCCTTCTACAGCTCGCATTTTAACATATTTTGTAAGCAGGTACGATAAATAAATATAGATAAATTTATCGATAATTATTTATTGATGATGATGATGAAATTATCAATTCAGTATTTCCAAATTTTTCAAAATGGCGGTGATATGAGGATTGACAACGTAAAAAAAACACAATCCGTACATTAAAAAAAAAAACTCGCGAAGTCTACAGGACACACACAGAGCCACTAGTCCTTTGGACATCCTCCAGACATACGAAAGCATTTTTACTCAAGCTAAAACGGACACACTTCGATCGCGCTTCAATGTTGAATTGTTTGTGTGGACCTAATAACATTTATGTATTTAATATAAATACAAATAACTCAAATTTGCCGCCCTAGGCTTCAGCCTACTCAGCCTGCTGGTAAATCCGCCACTTATATAGGCATGTAAACATACAAAGCTCACAGACCGTAACCACCCGTAATTCAAGGTCAAGGTAATCTAAGCTACAGATATACCAAACATACTCCTAATTAAATAACGCATTTTTTTTTTATAATAATATAATATAATTAAGGAAAGTTGATACAAAAAATCAAGCCACTGGTATTTAAACTAGGCCGTGCCTGTGTCTTAAATACCAGCCTCTTCCAATGCGTACATAACAGGGTACCTTACCTTAAACTATTACTTACTTAAACATAAAAATACATAAAATTACCCACATCTAATAACATTAAAATGTTATACTAATCATACAAGTAGCATGTCATCACAACGTCGTCGCGCGTATTTTACAATAACAAAGCGAGATCACAGTACTATTTTATTTTTAGTATAAATGCATTAGCATTACCTACCCTGAGTCTTGGCAAAATTAACTTGAAGTCCTACTCGAATATCCTATTCAATATGTATAATGCAATAGTAATTAATAAGTACTACATGAAAAAAAAACATAAGGGAAAAAAATAGTACCAAACACACAGCCGGCTTGCATTGGCCTGTTGTTATATTTACAGAACTAAAATTAGCTTCATCTCACCATGGGGTCTTTGCCCTCGTGTGGCGACGGCGATGGAGCAATCATGGCGCCGGGATGCCATGGAATCTGGATTAACGCTAATGTTTGTATTTCTGTCCTAAAGCACGGCTATTTAAGATCTCTCGCTCACTGTGTGCGCCCAGTTGAACAAAGGAGAATATGAGCTTTGTAAAGAATTCGCAATAAACCCAGCAGTGTATTCCATGAACGGTTTTGAATCCTCTCTATTAATTCTGAATGAGGCACCACTTGTATTACTATAAAACTTTAGTTATCTACGATCTCCGTGCTTGTATGAACATTATAATTTGAATTCAATACCATAAATGCAGGCTCGGTAAAGTACATTACAGAATATTATGGAAAAATACCGTTACTGCATAATGTAGTAAATTGGTTGGTAATAAAATAATAAATACTATGTCAGTACGATTCGAGTTTCGTTTCGATGCCGATAGTAAATGGTAAGAATGATCAATCTACAACCTGTACATTAGTAATGATTGTGTATAGCAGCAGCAGTAAGTGTGTAATTTGTAAGTGCTGTATGATGTGCTGCCAAATCACTGATAAAGCTGCTACTGATACGTATATTATTACTACTTAATTAGTTAAAAGTTCAGATAGTAAAACTTTTAGCAAAAATACAACCGATCAGAATTATTTTCTACACAATGCACGTGACCTGACGTCATTAGCCATGAGCTATGGAAATAGGATCTAATTGATTTACTATTTGCATGGCACGACTGGTTACGTGCGAGTACTTCCATCTAAGTTGTATAGATTCTGCCGATAGCTTTAATGTGTAAATTACTTGTTACGCAGCAAGTAACACCGCTATTCCATTACTAAGAAACAAGATGAATGTCGTAAAAATTAACGCATAGATAAGTCGGGTATTTAAGTATACTTTATATTTCAGGCTTGTTTGTTGTGACCAGCCCCTTTTTGTGCCATCATAAACATATGCGCGACTCCACAGCGCACTCGATATTGCATACGTCACGTGTCTGACGGTGTCTGCTATTTTGTAACGTCTTACATATATTTAAACAACTGTACTGTAAAAGACGCCATTTAGATATGTATGCATTTAATGCATTTAAGGGTTAAACAACCGTGTTAGCAAAATAACTCAAAACCTCTTGCACAACTTTTTAAAATTATTTTTCTTAACTTTTATACTAATTGACTCGATCAACTAAAAGTTTGTATTAAAGTTAAAATATATTTTTTTACGAATTGTTTTTTCAGTTTCATGGGCTGCCCTACCACTCGAGAGGTTTTGCGTATTGTGCGAGTATATGTTAACATGTTGTATATAGCCCTGCGTTCCGAGACGCGCTGAAATCGATTAAAGCACCCGTAATCGCGTACCGAATTACTGTCAGCAGGCAAAACTCATACGTTTTTTTGCTTTTCTGATCGCTGACGGCGCTGAAAGTCTGATTCGTAATGCGCCCAGGTACTTATCCAAATTCACGAATTCGGTAATATCTTTGTATTTCCTGTTCGAAATCGAATTTGTAATCAGAAAAGAATAGGAAAACGAATCATCATCACATTAGCCAAAAGGCAAGGCTCTTTCCAAGACGTGAATCCATCGGATTCCTTTGTGAGATCATCATTTAAGCCTCCAACGTCGAGTATCCTGCTGAGTAATGTAAATGGTATAAATGACTTACCGACGAGCAGGCCTTCTTCGCGGATGAGGCGGCGCGACATCTTGAGCGAGTCAGCGTCCTTCGTCTTCACCCAGGAGTCCACCACGCCGCGGTCCAGCACGTTCGGCAAGAAGTCGTAGCCCAGTCCCTCCACCTGAAGAACAATCATCGTCACTAGAGACATTTATGCTAGAGTTCTCCTCTTGCTATAACAAAGTTGTAATAAAGCGCTGCTGAGCGCATAACAGACATCCCATCATATCATGCCAAAAAGGATTTCAATTAAAGTGCGTATATAAAATGAGTATGTCACCGTAATATTGTGAACATCGTTAGTTTATAATCTGACTCGCAAGATTATAAGCTGACGTAAAATTGTGAACTGCACTGCAACCAACCATTCACAATTAAACATACTATTTCTCGTTAGCTTATAATAATAAATGTAATACTATGATGTAAGTTAACTATATATAAGTAACTTATTACTTCATTTTGAAATTAATTTTTCAATAAATATTTGCACACCGACTGCGTTCGGTAGAGTACATTGATACTTATAAAATATTTTTTAAGACCTCGTTTATCTACCAACATGTATTCTCGCAAATAAATATTTTTATCTTATCTTTATCTTTGTCAAATCTTCAAATTGTGAACAAAGCTGCAGAGTTCATAATCTATTGGGTTTTATGACCCGTAATATTATGAACTGTGTTCCTGGTCGGCTTTGGCAGTAGGTAGCTTATTCTAGGCCGGCCAATCAGGGATAATTTTACGTATTATAAACCTGCTGGCCTAAGATGCGCACTATAGACAAAACTCTCAGAAGAGAAGACAAAATTTGTCTTTTCTTCCAAATTTGTCTATTGGTCTAACATGGCAGCCCATTGCGACTCGGAAGTCTTCGAAGAATAAATTATCTCTTCAAGAGAAAAGCAGAGTTGCCAAAACATAAAATTATTCTTTTTTCTTATAAGCAACACTATGCAATGTCATTAAAAATGTCATGACATTCATTTCCATTCGTTCAATGTGAATCAAAAAACACCCAATTCTCTTTAAATTGTCTATGGACGTCCCGCGCCCGCGTACCGCCAAAAAATTTAATTGTTTGTTTTATTGTGGACGAGTGCATTTTAGAAATCAAAACAGTTTTCTGTCTACAGTAAAAAATAATTGACACAATCTAAGAATACTGTGCATTTTTAGCTTTAATAATGGCTTCTTCTTCTGCTAAAAGGTCAAAGTAAGTACACTTGTCAATATTAAAGCAATATCACAACAAACTTAAAATTATATTTTTGTTAAAAAGTTCCATAATTGTTGTTTTTGTATTTACCCTACTATCAACAATGTATTATGATATTCTTATCTGTTTCAGGAACTCATTAAGAAAACAGTTGGTAGTTAGTAATAATTTAAGAGCCGAACAGATCCAAGTCAAGCGAAAACGAAACACGCTTCAGAAGAAGGAATAAGATCTTTTACACAACAAATATGATGCATTTATAATTCTATTAAGCCTGTAATAGTGGCGTGCCTACTCTCAAATAGCAGTAAAAATATAATCTCTAAAATGGAGATGGGCAGGCTATAAGGTCCGGATCCAAAGCAAGAGAAGAAAAATAGAGCAAGATTATGCTATCTTGGTGCCCCAGAGAAGGAGAGGGAGCAAGAGGAAGGCAAAGAAAAAGATAGGAGGATAACTAAAATGGTCAGCAGGACATGGACAAGAACAGCACAAGATGAGAAGAATGGATAAAGTTAGGGGAGGTCTTTGTTGCAGTGCAAACAGATGTAAAAGAAGAAACAAAGTTTATTTTACCCTATTTGTTTTAAGTAAATTATAAATATCATCAACAGCTCATAATATGTGAGTCCCCGCTGAGGGGCTCGAGCCTTCCATGAATAAATATACCTAATTGTAATTTTGAATAAAGGCCAATTGAATAAAATAATACTCTCAAGTTTGACTTTATGATTTGTTTATTTATACAGATTTAACAAGTAGAAATAATTAAACAAATGCAATTATGTAATAAACATATTAATAGATAAAGTTAAAAATAATTTCTAACAATAAAATTTCTTGTCGGTTGATTCCTGCCAACCACAATAAATTTACAGGCTGGTCCTCATCGGCCAATGGATCCACACCACCATCATTCACATCCCCTTCTTCCAATTCCACTCTGTAAAAAAAATGTAGTTAAACAAAAGTAAAATTAGAAAAAAAAAACAATAGAAATGTATACCTACTAACGCGAAATGCTTCATAATTTTATCTCGGAAGATGCATATTATCTCTGACGCCTTCTCTGGATATAACCATTAGTGCGTTCAATGATGATGTGGAATCTGCAGTGCCAGTCGGTGTACCACTTCTCAGCTCAGCAGACCCGGGTTCAGCATTGTCGATAGGCGTCATCAGTCATGGTTCCAATGGGTAGCCGGAATCACCTACAAAATCAGCAAAATGTTGAACATCTTATTCTTATCTTATTTAGCAATGACTGGCCCACTGCTGGGCACCGGCCTCTCTCTTCTCCCTACTTCCTCCTCGCTATGAGGCCATCCACATGTTGATGCCAATCTGTATATCAGATCCAGATTAGTTGTATATTGCCCATAGGTCTAGCTAGAGGCATGCATGTGGCAGAAGTGGACCAATGGCTCTCATGTTTTGTTTGTCAACGAGCCATGGAATGCAGTATGCTAAGTAATAAAACCTGTGGTAAAACTGACTGATCAAGTCAGAAAACATGCTGCATTTCAAAACACAAATAGTAAGTAATAACAATAATATTTAGCACCTAACCTTTATAGGTAAGTATAAAATTTAATTTCCATTTTTTACATGCTTTTTTTGTTCTACTTTCATTGTTTTCTTATTTTGTATAATAATTGTATTTGCTAGACTTCTCTTTTGTTTAATTTTAAATGCTAAAAATAAATAGGACATTAGAAGAAAATAGTTTTGCCATCAGATACGCAGGATATATTATTATAATGTATGGACTTGATGGAATTAGACTCCAAATTCAATTTGTATTAAGTAATTACTTACCAACAGCATAAATCTATTGATTTTATAATACTTTAGGTACTTAATTTCATAGTTATGAGTAGGTAATTTCCTTCGATAGATCAATTTCAAAAAATACAAAATTTATGAACATTAGTAGGTAAAACATGATCCAGCCCCAGTTTCGACTGCGCTCAAAATCAAAAACAATAGGTATCATGTATTTTATTGGGTATTTTATAGGATTTATTTATAAAAACCACGTCTACGAGTAAGTTAGGTTAGAATTTGTCATTCACATAAAATACCTTTAAATGAGTAGGAATTCCGTCTTCCGTGTGTGGCTCCACATCCTCACTTAGCCGCTGCTTGGTCCATTGGCTAATTTATTCGGTAAAAGGCAGGAAAGTAGTCACAAATCAATTCCGCCAATGCCACATATTAGCGCTGCCGCTCCTTGTAGATGTTGATTTTTATTATCTTTCATTTTATGCTGCATACTACTACTTCACTTATTTTGTTGGTTTATGTTTTATTCCACGTTACGGACTTAATCAAAATAACTTTGCTGCCTTGTCTTCGACCCACTATGTGGAAGAAACATTGTCTTGATCCAAACGTCAAAAATAGACAAAAATTGAGTGCGCATGTTAGGGATTAGAAGATAAAACAAAAAAAAAAAAAATAGAAAAGTTTGTCTATTTTTGTCTTCATTCGCATGTTGCCATGTTAGCCCCTGTAGACTTGGGTCTTTTGTCTTCCTCAGTGTAGACAAGAGCGAAGAAAGAATTTTTGTCTTCGTGCGCATCTTAGGCCTACTGGACAGTTTATGAACCCTGCAGATTCTTTCACAATTTGATGATTTGCGATCGAGAAATAATACGTTAAATTGTAAATGGTTGGTTTCAGTTCACAATTTTTCGTCAGAATATCGCGAGTCAGATTATAAACTAACGATGTTTACAATATTACGGTGAAATAACATTTATGTTTTAGCAAAAGTCATTCTAGTAAGGGGAATCTGAGCTTACAATATCTTTCCGTCTTTTTTTCAACAGACTGAGTTCAAAAGTCAGGGATTTGTGGGTCTTTTGTATAATCATAACTATGTATAGTTTCCTAAGCGACAGAAGATTACTAATGTAATATAGTTAATTCGTAGGAAAAAGTATCTTTCTAAAATACATTATTTTAATTAAATTTAACCTATACAGTATTAACACTAGAATTATATTATTATACATATAAAAATGGACCATTTAAATAGCTAGCTTTGAACGGACACTTTTCAACTGTAAACGAATTATAAGGTGCTATAGGAACAAGATGAGGTAGGTAGGTATGTACTCGTAGCTTGGCGTATAGATAGACAATAAATTGACATTATCTTACGCATGTGTCTCCGATCTTCCTTATTCATAGTCTCCGATGTTAAACATGCATATTGATGCGGCCTTGACTGCAAGTATGGAGATAGATTAACCAACGGGAGAGCGACGCGATGGACGGACGATCGATTTTAATTACCATAGTGCCTTGCCTTCCATAATATTCATAATTTAGTAGATTTTATCGTTTACAAATTATGGGTGTGGCCTAATGTCACTATGATCGATGGAAATTTTTATACAAAATATAAATAAATACACCTAACAAATCAGTATTAAGATTTACTTTAGTTTCTAGATAGACATAAAGAAAGCCGTTTCATTAAACTTGAAAGTAATATTGAAAGCATTAAAAAGGCATTTACAAACTTTCTAGCTGTGGTTTATGGTATGGAACTTTGAATTGAAATTGAACTCAACCTATGTTTATTTATAGACAAACGGAGCCAATGGCTACATGTCACTCAGCGAGCTATGGAAAGATCTATGCTTAGTATTTCGCTACTGGATAAAATCCGAAACGAAATCATCCGGCAGAGGACCAAGGTGGTGGATATTGTCCAGAAATGTAGCAAGCTGAAGTGGCAGTGGGCTGGCCACGGTTGTAGTAGAACCGATGAGCGTTGGAGCAGACGGGTTCTCGAATGGAGACCGCGTCTCGGGAAACGTAGTGTGGGACGCCCCCCTGCCAGGACTGATAACCTGAGGAAGGTCGCTGGTGGTGGCTGGATCACCCGGATCGTGCGCTTTGAAGCGTGGAGATTATGGCGAAACCCTCCACTTAAGTGGAGCAGGCTCATAGTCCAGCAGGGAATTGTAACGGGCCGTTGATGATGTTGTTGATGAGGACGAGTTTTAGCTTTGCAATTCCGCTATTGCTATTTGGCTACAGAACCCCAAAGCAGTGAGCAGTGGTAAAGAATGAGCAGCTGCAGCCTGCCTGACCTCCGCAACACACGACTTGGCCTTTTAGCGTTATATTTAAACTAGTGGCTTTGAGAGCTGTAGACTTCGCGAGTATTTTTTTTTAAATGGCTAATTTATGATTTTGTTACGTTCCAACCCTCATAACTTCGTTTTTTTTATAAATTATTTTATAATTTATTTTTTATTGGTTCAGAAATGTGACTGTAGAGGAAAACAGCTTCAGCGGTGGAACCCCCATTACTCCGTCATTTTTAAAAATTTCCAAAAACTGACTAGACAAAATAATTTGATTAATTTATCGAACTTGGTCACAAAATTTGGAACAAACAGATGGACAGATAGACATACCAAAGCAATTTTAGCCAAACTGAAGCAGAGACGCTTCGCTCGCTCGGTCAATAAATAATACGTACCATTTTATTTGATGCTACCACAATGTTACTGATACGTAATATAATAAATCTCGTTACTGTAAAATTACAGTATGTACGCTAACTCTGAACATATTAGAACTATTTTGTGAGCGAGCGACCTAGCCCCGAATTACTTGTGCAAATCGCAGTGCATCTTTCGAGTATTTGTAACAGTGATTTTTACAAAATAATCTTTGGCAAGGAGCGGCGTAAAATGTGTCAATGTGTCTGTTTGGGAATCAAACCCTGGTCGTATTGAAAAATTAAAAATACATTATTTTTATTTCGTTATCTATTGTGTAGGTCATAAGAAGTAAATTTTACTATGAAATATGATAGGTACCTAAAATTATTAAAATGCATTCATTGTCACATTTTTAATTTAATTTATTTTTTCTTCGATTCGACACGGTTCGATTCCCGAACAGGGTACGAGGTTTTTTAAATCTATGAATGCAGGTTTTATTACCACTAAAATCGATGTTCCTTAGAAGAAATCTTTCTTTCTTTTTATTTATGTCTTATAGTTTCAGAGTTACCCATACTGACTTATCTAACGTATAACGACGTCTTACTGACGTATAACGTTTTATTTAGAGTTGTAGTAGTTCATCCCTTGAAACTGATCAACTTAATAAAAAAAACAAGTCATATTTTATTTTTTCATATTACTTTATTCATACTTTGTTTATTTTTATTTTATTGTAATTTTGGAAAAGTTCTAGAAAGTTGTTGAGTTTCGCGACTTTGTAAAACTACACCAGTTATACTCCTACTCTGTCCAAGGATACTTGTTACAGGCGAATATTACAACTGTGATTCTTTTAGTTGTAAATAAGATTTTTTTCTGTGACGTGTATGAACCACAATAAACCGCATAAGGGAGTCTGAACCTTCGGCCGCACTTTGGTATGTAACATGTAAGATATAAGTAAAGGAAAAACATAAAACCACATTGGTTTAAAACGCAGTACAAAACTGGGTTAATAACAATGTTTACGCCGTAATACAGTCGTCAGCCGCGGCAGCTTGCTGCGTGCGAATAGTAAGTGATGTAACTCTAACATCACTCCAATCTGTACAATAATATTTTTACTCTATACATAATCACTAAGTTATTAATAATATGTATGTTGGGTTTATCGATAAACATGGTACAGTGCTAATACAAAATAAATACCTCTTCGTTTCGTCAGAAACTTAATCAGTACATCGAACGAGCCAAGCGGAGCGGAACTAAGTTCCCAATAAAATTTTGATATGATTCCTTTTTTCAGGACCATACTCGTGTCCAACTGCAGAACAAACAGCGCGCGCCAAGGATCCTATTAGCTTGATTAATAGAATCTAGGAAGCAAGTGATCATACTTACAGTCATGATGTCTATAGTGTGGAGCTCAAGAGTAGTTGGACTTTGACCTAGACCCAAGTGACCATACACTGACCTCGTAGTAAGTGACGTCGCTGTCATTGATCTCCTCGGGCGCGGCCAGGATGGAGCCATAGGGGTCGACGCCGACCACGGTGCAGTTGGGGCAGCGCTCCTTGATCTTGTGTCCGATGCCCGACACGGAGCCGCTGGTGCCCGCGCCGATCACCACCATGTCCACATTGTCGTCCAGCGACCACAGGATCTCTTCAGCAGTGCCGTCGTAGTGAGCCAAAGGATTGCAAGGATTGTTGTACTGGTAATAAAAAAAAAGAAAAATAATGAGTTATTGAAATAAATAAGTTATTTTTCTATGTGGCGGCTGTATACGTACGCTCAAGACTGTTATCCCTGATATTCTATACACTGTAAGTGTGATATAAAATGTTACACAAGACTATGATTTAGTATCGAACGGTCGCAAACGTAACATGTCTATAGTAGCAACGCCTAAATTGCCAGCGGTCTAAAACTAAATTTTGTCTATTTTGAAGCCAGTCTAAAGGGTTGTTTTGTCTAAATTGTAAATGGTCTAAAATACTATTTTATCTAATACTGCAACAGGTGTAACTCTTACAGGGGGTTCATTTTTTGTTCTTACCGGGTTAATTTCTTTCTTTTTATCTCTCCTATCGTATTTTTTTCCACATGCTAGGTACTAATAGCCGATTTAGTTACAGATAGCCAAAGTGCGAAAAACGGAAATTTTTCCTCTGTTCCCGCTGTCCTTGTCCAGATTTAGCATCGAGCGGTCGCAAACATAACACTCAACCGAAAGCCGTGGTTGATCGCGAAATAGTCAACAAGACATTGTAAAAAATAAACTAAAGAATGAAATTTAATTAGGTATTATTGAAACACATGGAACGGTGAACACAAAAGACGTCATAAAAGGGGTTATCGTCAGTATAACGTAGTTAGTGTGATAAGTTCTTTGATCGCTCATGAATTCTTATCAGCTAACGAGATCGCCGAAGTTAATAAACATTCAACTTGCCCAGTGCTTACAGTAGAAAAATGGCACGTGCGAAGAAATTGTTATCAGCTATCAGCTCATATTATTATGTTGGATTTTTCGCCACCTAGGGTTCCAGACTAACGTGAATTAGGGCGATTGGTTTGGTAACGTGAATTGGCGAGCACTGTACGAATGAATAAACTACGATCAAAAATTATTCCGGTAATGAAAAATCTATGTCGTAGAAGGTCCCGAAATCGAATGCAGAAAGATAGAATAACAATATTTCGAATAGCTCGAATGTTTTTTAAATTGGTTAACTATGGGAATGTGTACAGTTTATAGTAATAGACATGCTAACTACAATGTAAATGTATGTGTATGTATAATGTAACTAAAGTAGGCGTATTTTGTATTGTTAGTAATAAATACGAAAAATTGTTCAATTAAGTCCTTCGGAGATAGGAGCTGATGATCATATTATGTATCTTATGTATGTCCTCGACTTTAAATTTTAAAGTAAAGTTATTCAAAAAGCTTGAATTCAAGAACAGAATTATTAACTTTTTATGTTATCAATTTGAACAAAGTAATTTTCCTGACACGGTTTCCTGTTTCTCGATGTTTGCGTAACCTATAAATCAATCGCTATCATGTTATCATCAAAATAATCAGGTATGTTTGATTGATTATTATTTTATTTATCATTATGTTACCTACATCAATTATTTATTATTTTTAGTTATCATATTAAATGTCACGGAAATACCACGGAAAACCGAGTATGCGTTAATAATTTCGATTGAGGCCAACTAGCCTTCAGGCAGATTTAACTGCTCGGAAGCAAACGGCTGAAGAAGATGATGAAGAAGATTATAAATAAATAAAAAATAAAAAAAAAATTATATTCGTAAAGGTCCTGGGGGTCGAACTGAAAATACCTACCTAATATTTTTCTAAGTATTTTTTTCTTAACCTCCATGTATGTTTTCGGAATTCTGTTGAGCAGTTGATGAATATGATGCATGTTCGACTAGGGTCACACAAGGCGAACAATCGCCGAAAAAGGCTACTTTTAGCAGCAATAAACCGTTTCTGCCTGTTTGCTCTTTGTAGAGAATTTTAGCGAGTCGATAAGACGTGGAGATATTATTCGCCTTCCTGAGCGCGAGTAATAGTAGAACTGGGAAATGTCCCAGTTTCCAATCGCACTACTGGCAGAAGCTGGTCTGCATTCTATAGGTATAGTGGGCTATACCTGGTCCAGCACTACGCCTCCCGGTATCTCCTTGGCGAGGCGCGCGGCGACGTTGATGTTGCTCTCGGGCGAAGCGCTGGGCGCCTCGGTGGGCGTGCGAATGATCTCCGCACCTAAAGCCCGCAGCGTGTTCACCTTCTCGTCGGACATCTTCTCCGGCAGCACGATTATGCATCGGTATCCTGGTGGGGAAAAGTGCCTTTGAGACATGGGTTTGTGAAGTTACGAGTTCTTTACGAGTATCGTCGAGATATTGAAGGTTAGCTTGGGAGGCTGAACCGTTGCGACGACGACGCTTGCAGGTTTAATCGAAAGCCCAATTTTCGTCAAATTTCGAGGCTGCAAATTATTTCTCCTGGGATGCTTGTTCATAAAATTCGTGTAAGTTAACCTGCCTGCACTCACTAGAATTAGCCCGTTTCAGATATAGGTAACATTAAAATGATGGACTTGCTAGAGACAACAAATAAGTTGGACGCACCTTTGACCGCAGCGGCCAGCGCGAGCCCGATGCCCGTGTTGCCAGATGTAGGCTCGATGATTACGGACTTGCCCGGCTGCAGCACGCCTCTCTGCTCGGCATCCAGCACCATGCGGTAGGCAATCCGGTCCTTCACTGACCCTCCAGGGTTCAGGAACTCGCATTTCACGTCTAAAACATTTTACTCTTAGCAAAGATTTTTCATGGATATACGTATCCGTAGCGCTCGAAATGGGATGATCGCAATCTTTCTAATATTATAATTAGTCCAAAATGCGTAAGTTAGTCTGCCTGGTCACCTGCCTAATATACTAACCCGATTCTCATGAAAGGTTTACCAAGGTTACCTCGCGGAAAAAGAAACTGTTTCTTAGAAAAAAAACAACGCGGGCTTTTTTTTTAACATTTGTACATGTAGGTTAATTTTCTTCGCTAATTAAAGTTTGAGTACTTTTAAATTTTCGTACTTTTAGCTTGCTTTGTTCATTCGTACTTTAAATACACAGTGTACATACATAGGCTTGATCTAAGGGCTCAATAGATAAATTAATAAAACTTACACATTTCACATTGCAAACCCTCCTCCTTGGGAATCCTGTTCAGCTTCACAAGAGGTGTGTTTCCAATCGACTGCAGTATGTCTGATGCGACCTTCTGTCTGCGGTCCCTACAGTTCATATAATAGGTGTTCTAAGTACACATTATAATAAAAATAATATTCCTTTTCACCTACCAAATAGTAAAATCTGTTTTCGTTGTATGGGTGAAGTGATAAATGACAAACTGTGTGAGTAAATGAGATCAAGATTTACCAAAGGAACTGGACTCTAGGACTTTCTAAGAAAATTAAACAGTAGGTTTTTTAATTAAGGAAAATTAAACCTACCTGACCAAAGTTCATGCTTATATTATGTTAAATTATTATATTTATTTAATTGTTTAAAAAAATATTGACTAACAAAACAAGCTATAACAACATGGTATAGAAAGCTATATTATCCACTTACTGATTTGAAAAATTAATAGCATAAACAGCAATGTTTACAAATTGACAAGCAAAGGACTTGCAGCTGTGGGTTAAAACTTGTTTTGTAAATAATGGAAGTTTACTCTGTAATTACATATCACTGTTTATTTGCCAAATAAAACAGTTGCACAGTGTGGGAATTAACCAAATGTTACCGATGAGGAATGTGGAACCCTATGACAAAACCTAATTAAATGTTTTGGTAAAATGAAGAATATTCCTACACAATTTATGCATTTGATAAAGGTTTAGCAACCTTACAACTTATGCAATGAAAAAGAAGGTCTAATCCCTACATCATTTGTTTACCTAAATATGAAAGACCCTTAACGGGCCTTTATTAAATAAAACATGTGGGAACACAAAACAATGTGGTCATGGGTATTATTGGATGGACATCTATACAATATGGCACTATTAGTAAGGACCTTATGCAACAACTACAAAAAAAACACAAACATTTTTTTTCATGTCATAAATAAAACAAATTTATTTTCCTGGATGATCTAATAATTTTGATAATGTATCATTTTCAATGGTATATTTTCATATAGCACAGTAGGAACCTATTTTAACATTTGGTTGACCAGTCCAAGTATAACAATATTGTTGAGACAATTCTATAGAATCTAATGACAAGATGGTTTTTTGTTTAATAACGAACCTACTAACAGTAGTTTTCCTGGCTGGTAATAATAATAAAAAAAATCATACTTAGCTACTGGACTGTGTGGTTGGATACATTAGGTTAGGTATGATCATGTGCTATATTATCAATTATAAACTAGGCATAAAATGTCATTCAACTTCAGTATCAGAGTAAGTTAGTATAATCTCTGTCTGCGACAAAAATAAGATGACCATTTCTTGGCTTTTGGTTTTAGTGTTAATAAAATTATACTTACAGCGGTTTAACAATATGCGGCATATCCTTGAGGTTAAAGTACTTGTGCGCACCTTTGGCCCCATTCTCCACGTGGTTGGACATTTTCCCTGATTATAAGTAGTCAAGTTTTCGCACAAACAGTAAAAAACTTTGATAACAGGTCCTCGGAATTAAACCTATTTTTTCTACAAATACACGATTGCTATTACTAATTAATAACGTAGCTTACAAGATATACCACGAACAAGGCTCAAAAAACTAGGTAGTTATAGAAGAATTCAAGTCAGAATGTTGGTATAAAATTAGAATAGGAAATCGGGGATCGCTGAATAATGTAATCACACGTCCTTCGTCCTACTGTGCCGCGACTGAACTAAAAAATAAACGTCAAAAAGCGGAAGCGAAGCGGCGACGATGAACGGAATGGAATGAAATGAGTGATTTTCGCACAAACGCGGCGTTTATAAATCGATTGATAACCTGTGTTTATTTTATGTGCACTTTGAGTGGTTTCGATATTTAATTTTGATGTGATGAATTGATGACTCATAAAATGTTTTAGATCATTTTCATTTGACATTTTTATAATTAAAAATGGCCGCACCCAAAAAAGGGAGGAATACGATTTCGTATACTTATAGTAGATAAATGCTCAGTGGTAGATATTAGATAATAAGATAGGCCTTGGTGTTCTTACAGTTTTTGTTTTTTTTTTTCTTCTTCCTAATCCTAACTAATGGCGACACATCTTATGTAGACGTATTTCACCAGTGTCGAGTGACATTTCCTTGGATGATTTCAGTAATGTGATAGTACAAATCATGATTTCAGTAATGTGATAGTACAAATCGCTTACACTTTGCTGACATTTTTAGTAATAATTACTGAAGCCACCACAAGGCCTCTTGGCATCATCTAAAAATGTCAGCAAAGTGTAAGTTATTCAATTGTTCTATTAAAGTTTATAGCCCCGAATTTCACTGGATAATACACTATCGAAATTTATAAACACTTCAATATACTAAAATAAAAAAATTAAAACGAAGACACGTCCGCCATTGTCAGATCCTGACAAAAGACCTCTACAGTTTTTGTTGGTTGTTGGTGCATTATTTTTTGAAATTTGTGGTAAGTAAAAAGTAAGTCGTGGTTATAATTATTTGGCTTATAAGTAAAATAAAACATTGGCATAAGTTTGCTATTCCCGTTTATTTTTAAACCCTCCAATATCCATTATCAAAGCTAAAGGTCGTTGGCTAGATTTCCACAACAAGTGTTTTATTCTGCTGCATTTACTTAACTATGACTTAACCTAGTAGTATGTTGCCGGCGGCGGACGGCGCGCGGCGTCGTCGTCGTCCACCGTCCAGCAATTTAAAACAAAACGGATGAAAAGTGCGGTAGATGGCGTTAATAGCGTTGACAAAATCATGGATTTGAAGATTTTGAAATCAGAATGCTCTCATGTTCTGAAAGTAGTCCAATAATGACTACATCCCAAGGGATTAAGTAACTTTGAAATTCGAACCTTTCTTTTTACTATTTGCATAGAAAATTGCACACAAAAAAATAAAACTAAAACTAATATAAACAAAATGGCAAAGAAAGAGCGTATAATAGACCATGTTAACCATAAAAATAAGTTGATTCAGGCTTGTGCGGGAATTTCTAAAATCAATATGCAGGATACCCAGTGATTTCAACTGCTATTAATTCCTTTGAAAAAATACATGATTTTTCAGCGCCACAATTTTGTTTTGGTTGGGATTCATTTTCTACGACTTGTTAGAAAAATTGATATTGTCTCTGAAAATGAGCAAATCTTTAGCTGTTGCCACATATTTCCCGTGGAATGTTATGTAGGATTTTGCTGGATCTGAAAATAAAAAAATAAAATAAAAGTACTTTAAGTAGGTACAGAGATGATGTAATGTAACTAAGAGATGTAACATCCAAAAGTTAAGTAATATAATATACTTACTATTCATTTCATTTCACTGAAATGGACATACCAGAATAATAAGACCAACATTTATACACTAGTAATTCATACGTCCTTTTCGCTTTTTAAAAATAAAAATCAAAACCGGCTAAGTACATGAGCATGCAAAGTGTAGGGTTCCAGTAGTTACTTTATTCTATTCTATTTTGCAGAATATAGTTTCAATATAATCCGTCTTCTCTAATGAGTTCAGAAAAGACTATCCAGATTGTTAACATTTAGTAAAGTACCTAAATCGACAGACTTTAGATAAGTACGATAGTTATATCTTGTAACCTACCTCTTTTCTCGTAACCAAGGACCACAAACTGGTTGAGGTCCAGCATGCGAGCCACTAGCCCTACTTGGGGCGGCCCGTGGCCGTCGTCTTTCTTTGTCATGTCCACCACGCTAAAATCTTTTTCCATGAAGTCGGAGACGGGCTTGGAAAGAGCAGAACTCTCTTTTTCGAAACCTTCGTAGGGCGTCTCTCGAGGGTTCGTTAGGCGATAGCGGAACGAGTTTAGCGTCGCTAAACCGATTGTGGCGCTGTAATTTTTTTTTATTTAATAAAATTAGTTCTTAAATACACATTAGTGGTTACAAAAGTGTCTAAAGATTAACTTCTTTTCTTCACAAAATATAAAGTAATAGTAAGCCGTTCACGTCTTCGTACTGTGTACCTAAATATACTCTTCTTCTGTCTTTACTCTTTCGGAATTTGAAGAAGGTAGAAAATGGATTAATACTGATCACTGACACTGACGTTTACTATTAATTTTTTTTTGTGATGAAAATAAGTTAATCTCAAGTCACTTTTAAAGAGTGTATATGAATACTTAGCTCTGTAACACATCAAAGACCACGGAATACAAAGACGTTGGACATAAAAAGGACGTAAAAAGGACGCAAAAAGGACGCTGGATGAAGTGGAGAGGATGTGTTTAAAATGGTGGCCAATCGATATCTTTCCTGCCAAAGCGACCATTATACTTGAGTTACTATAGGACAAGCTGTGACAGTTTTTTTTTTTTTTTTTTATTTCGTTTATTTATTTATTTATTAAGTAAAATTACATACTGTTTAATGATAAAATAAGAGGTGAAGTTACTTTGTTTTAAAATTTTAGCTATTATCGTTTTTAAACTGAATATTATAAAAAAAAGTTGTTAACGTTGTATGAAAAATTTTGCAGCTGTCAGAACTCATCCTATAATAACCCGACTATAGTCCTCGCCCGGAATGGAGACCGCACGAACATAGGCGAGACTTGTCGAATAGGGCCTCCACACTCTCGTATTCGCTATGTCTCGTGTAGTTTTGTCGAGAATGTGGAGCCCGCTTAATGCGATTATGCTAACGGACGACGACGGGACTAGTATAATTACTGAGGTAGGATAGTCTACTGTGGCACTGCTGTGTGACCCACTGAAAGGCAAAGACTCTCTCGCTCTTTTTAACATTCACGGGCTCCCACCGGCCATTCCTAAATTAGGGCTTTCGTTGACAAGACCATCGCCAAATGATTGACTTGACAATTTCTCAGACATGCGAGTGACTTATTTCTACTAATTAAGCTATCAGTTTAATTTCTTGATGCTTAATACTCACGGAATGTCTTTATAAAGATGTGTGCTGTCGGTTATCATGGCTACCGGATTACCCTCAACATTAATTAATTTTTTTAGTGCAGATTCTGCACTTTTGTTCTTGTCTATATGTACAACACCACATCCGTGCTCAATTGAACATCTTTTGAGCGTTCGTATAAAATAATTTCTATCTTCATCAACTATTTCATACGTGTACCATCTGCAAAATATATTACAGTATTTTACTTGAGCAACATGGCTACTGGCTACGTAGGTATTCTAATATAAATATGTAAATGGTGCTGTCTGTTCACTTTTTCGAAGGTAAGCAAAAATAATGATAAAGATATTATATACCTATAAAGGTGGGGACCTGTTCATATAAAAAAAATACTCTACAGAGTTTTTATTAATCCATTTACTTCTAATCTTTTTATCTTGAGTTCTGAATTTTGTAAGTAGTGAGTTGTGATTTCTTATTTATTTCATCATTATCAACAGCTCATATACGGGACGAATAACGTACTTGGGTCCGAGATAAATACGTACTTGGGTTCCAACTTAGGAATGGCCTTAAACAGGTGTGCCTCCATCCACTGGTCCAGCACAAACTTAGTCATGTAGTTCCTGATTCCGTCGGGCATGATCACCACTACGATCTTCCCCGGCTTGTTGATTGCGTCGTTTTTGACAATCGCCTTAATGGCCGCTGCCACAGCCAGGCCTGAGCTTCCTCCTAATGGAGGATAAACCAACAACAGACATAAGCCTTAAATGAAACGATCATGGCTTATATTTAGTCATGGCACTGCTACCAAAACTGCATACGGACGTAGCAGTGGAATACTCTTTCATACCACGAACGTAGTAGTGGCGAAGTGAGCGGCGAATCCTTTTCGACCCATGTTTATAGATTCCCTTTTTTACAGAAAACTTACGTCGTAGCTAAAGCTTATACTGAGCTGTAAATACCGCAGTAAGGAAGAAACTACTTGGGAATAGCGATACAGTACATCGTAGCCGACCCAGCGTAGCGCTACAAGACCGTAGCAACGTAGCCGAGCGTAGCTCTACAAGAACGTAGCAACATAGCCGAGCGTAGTCTAGTCATCGATAAAAACCTTCGGCTTTGATAAACTTCGGTTCGAGACCACGGTCTACGAAATCAAAGTTTTGTAACTAATACCAATAAGGAGTAAATAGTCTTCGCACGAATCTAAGAATTACTAATTATTTTTCTACACTTCTCATCAAAAAAATCGAAACACTTCCGTTTTTTGCAATGTATGTATGTATGTTCGGGTGGAATCTTGCAACTCAATTTTAAAGCACTTCTGTCATTCGATTTTGCTGAAATTTGGTACACTTATGTAACCGCAATGACAATGCAATATTATGGTACCATGGAGCTGGTTTGATGATGGAGACGGAAGGTGGCCATAGGAACTCCTCGAATACACAACGTGTTTGGGCTCATTGGATTTGTCTTAACAAGATCTTTAGTCATACGTGATGTCCATGACAGAATAGGGCATGAAGACAGAAGAACAAATCATATAGTGTAAATTAATACATTAAAAAGCATGTTTTTTTACTTACCACACAATATTCCTTCATATTTGGCTAAGTTTCTTGCCGTAAGAAATGCTTCTTTGTCTGTTACCGTTTGGCACTCATCGAACAATGACTTATCGAGGTTGAGTGGTGCTTCAAAACCAGCCAAACCTTCCACCTACGAAACACGGAAAAAGGAAAAGTAGATGGTAGATGTATGTACTATACTACTTGTAAGTTACAGTTCCCGGCGAAAATAATGCACATCGTGTTTTCGGCTTTGTAGAGCGTCGTCATCTTTCTCGCACTAACCGATTACTCTCTGTCTGAAGACTGACCTAAGTAGGACCAAATATGAGTGCCAGTACAACCAACTACAGTAAAATATATACACCTATGAAATTGCCGTTCTGCCGTACTGGTCGTATTTCAAGTCCAATTTTTTTTTCGCTAAGAATTCTAATTTCAATTTATTTTTATTTTAAAAATATGGAATTCTGTTTTGAAAATTAGTCATTTGTTTGTTAGCGTTCTGTTTTTATCGCATTTGTACGTTTTTCGTCATCTGGATACGTTAAAAAATCGAGTAATTATGGAGCTTTGCTGTCACGACGGCGCGTCGGCTGAAAACTTTAGTCGACAGTGACGAATTAAAGGCGATTGTGGAAGCTGATGATTCTCAATCTGCAGCTGAATTAGCAGCTTTAGCATCAAAACAATATTGGTCCATTTGCGTCAAATTAGCAAGGTAAAAAAGCTTGACAAATGGGTGCCCCACGAATTGAATGATCGCCAGCGCAAAGTACGCGTCGAGACGAGTCTTGCACTGCTCAACAGGCACACAAACGAAGGCATATGCCCGCATAAAATAAAATCGCATCGTATGAATCCCATTGTTACTTGCGATGAAAAATGGATTCTGTTCGACAATCGAAGGCGCTCAGCAAGTTGGTTATATCCTGGTTCAGCACCTAAACAATGCCCTAACGAAAACTGACCCCTAAAAAAGTGATGGTCACTGTTTGGTGGTCTAGCGCTAGTGTAATTCATCACAGCTTCTTACCAAACGGGATGAGCATTACTGCAGATGTGTACTGTTACGAACTGAACACAATGTGGAGAAGCTCGCACATCTCCAACCAGCTTAGGTCAATCGTTCGGCTCCGCTGCTTCTGCACGACAACGCGCGACCTCATACTGCACAGCAGACGGTCTCCAAGTTACAAGAGCTGGAGTTGAAAGTTCTCCGTCATCCACCGTAATCACCAGACCTTGCCTCTAAAGACTTCTACTTTTTCCAGAATTTGGATAACTTCTTGGCGGGTAAAAAAAATCAATAACCGAGAGGCAGTACACAATGCCTTTGAAGAATTTGTTGCCTCCCATACAGCAGATTTTTTTCAAAAAGGGCATCAATTTTATCAGGATTTCGCAAGTAATTATTTTTTTTCGAAATGGCTGATTTATAATTTTTTTAAGTTTTCAACCCTCACAACTCCTTAATTTTTTTTTAATTTCCAAAAACTGACTTGACAAAAAAAATCTATATATTTATTAAACCTGCTCAAGAAATTTCACGAGAAACATTTGAGAAACACTGGACATTATGGACATACAAAAGAAATTTTGGTCAAGCTGAAACGGAGACGCTTTGCGCTCGCTCGGTCGGTCAATAAATATGAGGCTCTATAATTTCTGTGAGACATAATGGGCTGAATTACACTATGGGCTGGCTATGGCTTGAAATAAAGATATTATTATTATATTATAAAACAAAATATTTGGCCCCAAATTTGCCGCCCCTAAAATCTGCCGCTATAGGCTCTAGCCTACTCAGCCTACTGGTAAATCCGCCACTGATAATAGTTATGCTTACTAAGAATGGAGTTGGGAACGAGTTGTGATGGAATACTGTAGAATTCTTAGGGTCCGCGGCTACCACCCGGCATGCCGACTTCTCGTCTTTGATCCTGGTGGCGATCCCAGTGAAGGTGCCTCCGGAACCCGCGCCCATCACCATCATATCAGGCCACTTTTGACCTATAAAATTAAACAGTTTATTCGAAGTAAGTTCTCACAAATCTTTTTTTGAAGTCAAAGCTAGCTAATATTAAGGACAAGAGTTTGCCATGTTTACAAGATGTACTCTGTCTGTGAAGAACGGCCTGAAGAAATTCCACAGGTCTCGCTTTCATATTCTGTACTTTTCTTGTTTTATATAAATGTTTACTTTTTTAATGTTTCCTATGCCGTGGTGGAGCACACCAAGTCTACCTGTAATTTACATTATATTTTATAATAAGCCTTATTGCATAACGTCTGATTTACCTAAGTCCGTAAAAATTTCTTCAGCAGTTTGGTTGTAATGACATTGAGGATTCACTTGGTTAACGAACTGTTAAGTAAAAACAAAAATTAGTTTAGATGCATGGTATTATATTAATGAAACTAATAGCATGTATTTTGGTTACAATTCCTTTTTTATTTAAGCTATTTTATTGAAACAGCACTAAAACGTATGTTCACATAATGTAGTAAAATCAAGAGAAATAATAAACGAGCACCTAAAAAAATATATTGCCTGAAAGAAATTCCAGTGGTTGAGCTCTAACTCCTCCAGGGCTACAGCACTTAGAAGGTGAATGCACTTTCAACGAATGTTATTAGTAACGTAGGTAAGTATAGTTTCCTGCGCCCTATAAAGGCAGTAAAAGTACTTTGTAGGTAAGATATATTTTTCAGCGCCTACCTGTTCGAATACGATGGTTCGATGAGGTTCTCTATTGATCGCTGCATCCACAACTTCTTCTTCCGATTGGTCAGTTTTGATTAAGCATACGCGAGCTCCCAATAGTTTCATTACGTTTATCTTCTCATCGGAGCATTTCTCGTTAGTCACGATGTAACAGCCTTTGCCTGAAAAGTTTGGCGAAAATATCAACCGGTTTCAAAACGCCGATAACTGAGACAAGCATCGAAAACGAAATTGAAAGATGCCTTTGTAAGGTAAAGTATCTGTATTGAGCAAACTATATTACTAAAAACATAATAGCTACAAGTGTTAGCTTACATAGCTTTTCCGAAACTGCTTTGGCGGCATTCATAGAAATTGCGATACCAGTGTTTCCAGAACTGGCCTCCAAAATATATTCTTCTCCCGTCATCACATGAAGGTTTGGATTTTTTGCCTCATCCATCAGTGCTTTCCCTATGCGATCTTTAATCGATCCACCGGGGTTGAGGTACTCCAGCTTTACACCTGAATTACATAAAATACTTTAAAAAGTTCAGGAAGGTTAAGGTACCTAAGGAAGTCAAGTTTGTATATATCTGCTCCTGTGCAGTGTACAGTCAATATCCAGGCAGGGCAACTCGAAGCCGATGCAGTTTTCTTATGTTTAATTTGAATTTTTGTTTTAATAATTATATCAAGAGATTATTTAAAAATAAATTCTATATCATTTTTCTTTAAATATAAATGCTTTTATAAAATATTTTGTACTAGCTGTCCGCCTGCGGCTACGCTCGAGCTATGTAAGATTTTTCCGTGGGAATAAGACTTTTTCCCGTGAAAAGTGTCCTACTCGTATGTTATGTGTCTTGTATCCAAGGTACAAACTATCTCCATTCCAAATCTAAATTTAAATATATTTGGATGTTTAGATGTTTGGATGTTTGTTCCGCTTTCACGCCTAAACTACTGGGCGGATTTGGACGATAGTTTATAACCTGGATTAACACTAAGGATACTTTTTACAGGGAAAAGTCTTATTCCCACGGGAAAATCTTACATAGCGCGAGCGTAGCCGTGATTTTTGTACAGGTATACGTGTACAACAGAAGTGGTAAAGCGTCCGGCTTTCATTATGGAAGTTCTGGGTTCAAATCCCGGAGGGGAACACTGTCAAACAAAAAATTCCAGACTGTCCCTTGTTTGGTAAGCCATTGCAGGCTGAATCACCTGATGGTCTTATGAAATAAATTTTACAAAACTTACATATATTACACATAATATTCTTAACGCCAATGTTTAAATCGTTTAAAAGATTATTTGGGTGGTTTAATTTGACCAATGGTGTTTTCCCAACAATTCCAAAAATGTTTTCGTGTACTGCACTGGGCAACGGCGGCGGCGGCGACGGCAGCGGCTTTGTCAAAGAGGCTCTTCTATAAACATGCAATTAATTAACGTGTGTTCAGGCATGTTCAGGTGAGGTGTCAAAAAAGATATACCTAGGAACGATAAACCTTTTCGGACTGATAGCGAAACTGCTCGTTACTATAGGATATCTGATTACTTAGAGGACAGATGTCCATGGGAATAGATTGCTTGAGTGGCAGGCCTTTTCGATATTTAATTAGCATTAATTTTGTAATATTTTATTTTTTTTATTTAAAAAAGGAAACGCAAAAGATGCGACGACTATGGAGTTCCTTCGGTGAGCTCTTCTCCACAGATTCCGCCATTGTGTTAGTGAACTCATCCAAAAAAATGTAATGACGGATCTAAGTGATGTAATAACATCCTATGGAAATAAATAATTTTGACTTTGACTTTTGTTGCCACCAGTGGGGGTCAAGAGAACTTTTATTACTTACAATTTTTACAGAAGGGGAACCGGGCGTAGATGTAAATCTCTACATAAATTGAAATTAACACTTTCAGCAAAGCAACGTATCACTGCGTCATTTTTTTGTAATAATATTTACTGGCTCAACATACAATAACGTCGACTAAAAATGTATATTTATATCCAGAACGTAAGATAACGTTCGCAGAAAATACAATATACTAGCTACTAGCTACGTCACTGCGCCGTATCACTTTGATTTCCCAGACTTATTGCAGTATTACATTTTTTTTTACCGGCACATTATACAAGGCACTCACACTTACACAACGTCAATATACGTCGCTACGCTACGTTAGCGTTACGTTATTAGACGTTGTTATTTAATTTGTCTAAAAACTAGTATAGCGGTAGCGGTATAGCGTTCAGAGACGTCGACGTATTCTGACACTAGTGTCCAATTCTAAACCTTTATTTGTTATAAATACAGAACGTCTCTAAACGTCCATTAAGTTTGTAAGGCATCAGAATGTGAAATATAATAAAAAAAAATAATGGTATGCTCCGCTGAAAGTGTTAAATTGGTAGGAGGTGGGCGATCGTCTTATCCCTTGATATTTTTTATTTAGGACATGTCATTAAAAAACTGAAATTCAACATAGGCAAAGCACCTTTTCAATTTTATCTAAAAGATTTACTCAAAATAATGAGTTGTATTTTGTATCCGGTGTTAAATAACTTATTCTACACTTACCTTAAATTGTAGTTTGAGGGGTATTTGCCTCTTGTGGAGATGAGATTATACATTTTGGAAGCTCAGGTAAACTTTTCGAAATAAAACACTAGGGTTCCGGTTCCGGGTTAGATACAGAAGAGCAAAAGTGAAAGCTGGTACTAAAGAATGTTAGCTTCTTAAATAGTAGATTTTAATATTCTTACCGGTTTTATTAAAGGTATAAAATCAATAAGTAATCTCAAACTCAATAAAATTGATTTCATGGATATTAAAGTTTGTAAAACTATAAAATTGCCTTGTATAAGTATAATAGAGAAAACTAGTAGGTAAGTAATCATCATCAAATTGTCGGCTTATTAAATTCTGAATAGCGCAATCAAAAGTAAGAGGCGTTTATTAACTATAAGTGGGAATGTTTAAGACAATGGACTATTTTCGCGGTTATTTAAATTGAATGAATAAGTAAATTATCGTTGATAATAGGTAACCGTACTTAAACTACCTACTTTAATTTTCAAATGTAATTTCATTCGTCAAGGTCGTACATAACACGTTATTCAATTAGATATCTACTCGTACACATATTTGTTTTATCACAGATACTGGAGTCGTATAAGTACCTATTAATTAGTAATTACGAATCGCAGCAGTTCTCAGATTGCCGAATTTACGTTTCAAAGACATTGTATATTGTATATGCGCTTCCGTCTAATGGACTCCGTCTCATCATATCGTATATGGTTATTTTTTTTCTGGAAATCAGGAGTTGATATTTGATTATTACTGACAAATCGGCGATATTTAAAAAATCTAACTTTGATGGGACAACTGCAGGGACAACCTATTATTATAGTCAGCAACTTGCTTGGGGGTATACTTTGTGATACTTGTTTGTATGAAAACGTGACTTAAGGCGGGGGCTATGCGAAAATACCGCCCATAGCCGCTACTTTGACGTCAAATACTAGCACTTTTGATGCTATAAATGTCAAAAATAATTTAAAAAAGCAGCAAAAATAATTTTTATATTCCTTAATCTTGTTATTTTTAGTGATAAATCTGAATAATCCACGGAGACACATAGAGGAGGTGCCACAAGCAACTTAGACCCGTCGCATATTGTATTTGTCTCCGTGGAATAACCATAGTTTTTTTTTCTAATTTGTTTTTATAGACTTAGATTTAAATCATTTACATTTTTAATAAACTCTGTCGTTTTCTGTTAATAAGCAAAAGAGTTTAAGAAAAACGATTTTTTAGCACGATTTCCACGTAGTGTCAGAAGATGTAACCACCGTGATGCATTGCACATTATTTCAGTAACATGTCGGTCGAAGTTTCAACTTAAGCAGGTTGAGTTCCAAATTTTAAGCATAACTGCATTCATGTATCTTTTGATTGCGTTGACTTGGAAGCTTGAAATTTTAGGGTTCTAACCAATAGAGTTTAAATAAGTAAATATTGAGACAGATATTAAATAGAAATAATATATTATAATTCAATATTGAATACTAGAACTTCCAAGAGTTCCTGAGAAAGTTAATTTTGACAGAATAGATTCTAAACACATGGCTACTTCTTTTTTCAGATTTTTTTATGGCAGATTCCATATCACTTTAAAAGTTTTGCAATATCTTTAAAATTGATGAAATAATCATCTGGACGCGCTTAACGTTTCCACCCCTGTATAGATAAGACATATTTTATAAGAAAAATACCAATACTATCGGGCATACTGACTGTTTTCTCTTATGGCGTTATAAATATGATAGGATGCGATAAATATACGACATTATGTTTCGAAAATTCTAAGGTTGTCTGTCATCTAATAAACCTTGGGCCAGTGAAGTTACTGTGTCGATATAATTGTCAGTATCGATAAACCAATTTGACTAAATGGAATCATATTGATTTTATAAAGTTCAAGAAAGCTATCAAAAACACATAACCAATATTTGAATTAGTTAAACAGCTCTTTGCAAGTTTAAAAGACACCAAATAAACTAAAAAGAAGCTCTTATTAGAAAGGGATTAAACAATTTTTTTAATTTAAGTACAATGTTAGTGATATATGTATACTGACAGGGTGGCTGGCATAAAGGCGTATCATACTAAGGTCTATCCGACCCACCATCATTATTATTATAGACTAGCTGACCCGGCAGACGTTGTTCTGCCATTTTTCCCAACATCTACCATACATCTACCCTACACCCTACCTTGTACCTACCCTGCACCTACCCTACACATACCCTACACTTGACCAGTTTGTATTAGAAAACTAAATTGTCGTTGTTTTTGTCTGTTACTTATTATTTATGTTTCTCACCGTTTAAACCTTCCCTGAACTTCCACAAATATTTCAAGATCAAAATTAGCCAAATCGGTCCAGCCATTCTCGAGTTTTAGCGAGACAAACGAACAGCAATTGATTTTTATATATAGGTATTAGATAGATTACGTATTCAGCGATATTTTGCAGGTTTCTAATAATTATTATTTGACGGCTGTTTTTTATTATTTTTTCATAGAAAAAATATCATTATATCGTCCAAAATCCGAATAAGGGATCGGACTGTTCACCATATTTTATGAAATTACCATATTTTCAGAAATCAGAAATCAGAAACATTTATTTGCAGGACATCACAACACAAAACATATGCATAAATAATAGTACATAATAATGCAACAGAAATTAAGTGAAAAATACAAACACAACATACTTACAAAATTGCCCCTGTGTTGCGACACCCAGACAAAAAGGACCTCACTCAGCAAAAGCCGTAGCCTACCAAGGTACACTACGGCGCTGATCTTCCGTGAGCCCTGTAGAAACGCGGCACGGACGAACATCATATACCTACTTATATTGTTATGTATATAATTTTAAAATAAATAAATAAAGCATAATAAATAGTAATGGTAACTGATTTGTATAATAACATAAATAAATAAACATACATACACCGTACACCTATCCACTTCAGAAATTATTTTTGGGCGAAAGTACCCTGCGCGATTTATGTACGTCACGTCCAAGCAGACCTGGAATGATTTAGTTGTCCAGAGCTTCTAGTCCACAACTTTGGGGTAAGTAAAAAACCACCTAACTTTTATTTTATTTTATGAATATTATTTTTAAAATATAGATTAGTAGCAGACGATTCACGAAGAAAAAAACAGAATTGGTAAAAAAACGAAATTACAGTGATTTTTTAAAGTTTCAATATGTCTGTGTCTTTCAAAAACGATTTTTTGTATGGAGAATATATGGCGTTACTAACAAATTACGTCACAAGGGGGTATGTGCTTCTCTGTCTAATCTTGAATTTCAAACCTTTATAACTCGGTCAATTTTAAAGATAGAGCAAAAATTTGTTTAGTGTTTGATAGCAGAAACTAAGAAGTTTGGATTTATAAAATAAAAAAAGTATTCCGATCCCCTCACACACCTCAGTCACGAAGTAAAAATGGAATTACTCGTAGGCTGCATAATTCGTGACCTTAGAGTAAATAATAACATATAAAAATTAAAGCCTCTTTCAAAAATAAGCTTTATTCGCCGACAATATTGAGCATACACAAAAATGAAATTCAAACAGATTAACGACCTACTTCTTTTTGTAGTCGATCTAAAAAATGACAGATTAGTCGCTTCGCAAGAAATGCGGAATGAATTCAACTCTGGCTTGAAGGCCCAAGAAGGGAAGTGGGAAAGGAAGGCAACGGAAGGAACGGAAGGAACGGAAGGAACGGTGGTCAGTCTAATTAAAAATAATAAGAGAAAAAAATATAAATATCAAATCGATAAAAAATAAAAAATAAAACACAAAAACTTCACAAAAAGTTTTCAAAATATCGTCGTTCTTGTATTACTTTGTGGGTGATACTGTTCATACAATACTCGTAATACAAGATTGGATACAAGATGGAGTGGGTCTGTGATTACAAAGAAACAAATAAAAAACAGTACCTATCAATTGCTTTTATCAGTTCAGTTGAAAGTAGCAATCGCTTTCAGTTCCGATATTTTAAGGATACATTTTGATAAAACAAACCTAAATGTTTCAAGCAAATATGACTATGCATTTTCTGCGTCCGATTTGTCTCCAATTGACGTCGTTTCCATTCATTGGCAATAACTTCATATCCTACGTATCTGCGACCGCTTCGTCCATCATCATTTGAGTAACCTAAAAAATACAAAACAGATAGAACGATGTGAAATAACAAGATAATATTAAGTTTTAAAAATTTTCTACCTTTATTTTCAAAAAGACCCAACAAAAGATGTAAAATTTAGAAAAAACTTACCGATGGAATAAATGTTCTGGAGTAATTAAATTTATTTTTCACGATCTGTGTGATTTACACCCTTTAGTAACACATGCCATATTGGCCACAGAATCTTCAACTTCCTACGACCTGTGTATATTTTTTTATCACGTTACATTACGTTATTTTTTACGCTATATTTTATTAATTTTATTCCATCTAGTTAAAAACTGATCAGCTATCACAATACGACAATTCCATAGACGAGATTCATAACAGCGACATATATTTTCAATTCGGTAGAATAATTTAATACAAACACAACCATTTTTGACGTGATTGACAAGCTTAGACATTACGATTCAATGACAAAATCCTGAACAGAGTATATTTTATATATCGTCCCTCTACACTACAAGGGAGCGAAGCGATCGTCTAATTTGTTTCTCTGAGGACCTACGTGACGTTCTTTATAATCGAATTCAATTTTTATAGATCTGCATGACAAGTGCCCGACACTCACAAATATGAAGATTCAAACAAAAGACGTTTTCAATTTAAATATGTTTAATTAATAATATATTAGTTATCAACATCTTCTTCTAGCTTACATATATCACTAAAAACAATTTGTAAACTTGGACATTTATATTACAAGAATAATTTTATGAGGTTTGAGCGAAACTGAATAAAGCGCGTTGAATTCTTTTGCTATTAACAAATAAAAACCAAGTAAAAGACATCAACGCGCTCATAAACGGCACTTTTTTTTCAGTCCTCATAAAACTTATCAAAAACATACAGAAATTCACAAAAAGTGGTTTAGCTTATTATACTAATTAAAATATTAACATAGCGACTCCCTATCCACTTCTAAAATAAGAAACGGAGAAGTCGCTTCAATATGACATATGCTTTACCAAATCAAAGTTTAGTCATCGATCGTGGCTCAGTTTGAGATCAAATGATGTCTATTGCCATCTAATTGCCTGTTCTTGGTTGCTAAGGTTAGGTTAGTATACGAACACAGTTTGATTCGTTACTCGATAAAAACAACAAACAAATCCGTATTTTTAAACCACCATAGCCCCTCAATGCAAACATCATATTTTTGTTTTTGAAGACGTGAATCATCCTTAACATTTCAGTCACCCTACACAAAATATTCTAAATGTTGATTGAACATTCTGGGCACAATATTCACTGGCACAGCACGACCCGGAGCCGACGACGCGCCGTGGGTCCTTCAAGAGTGGGCGGCGTAGTTGTCGTAGAGCCAGTCCCACAGGCGCACGCGCCGCGCCTCGGGGCCCATCCGCAGCGTGAACTCGCCAGTGATGTCCAGGTAGTTTAGGTGGGAAGTGTCGTTCACTGGTGACCATTTGAAATCTATTGGATCTTCTTGGTCACCAATCGTAGGGTTTCTGCAAATAAATGTTTTGTTTGTTTCATTTTGTATTTTATCGATTTACAAAACCACGTATAAATGGCAAATCCAAAAGATATGAATTGTACTTGTATAATATTTTTAAATATTAAAAAATACTTTCAGTTTGTTTCAGAGTGATTGTCACGTCGATGACAACATGATTGAGTACTTATCACACTATATAGGTAATTTATAAATAAGGTCATCGCAAAAATTTCCTTCATCAAGTTTCTCTAAATAGATTCGATTATCGTTAATCTGATTTTATATCTGTAAGGTGAATCAGACACTTTGAAATGGGACACGTACGTAACCATACGTTTATTTTAGCAGCAAGTGTATTTTATTTTTCGATTAGTTCCTTCGAGTTTGCAGCATCATCATCACAGTCAGTGGGCACCGTAAACCAAACCGTATCACCAATCAGCGTAAATTGGCCAGTCCAAGCACGATGGATGGCCATCATTAATCTGACTGCGTAATACCATACCAGGGGGCCGTTTTACGAAGCTACAAGTTACAAATTACAAGTACAATTCGATGTACATTGCGTAGACAAAAAGATAAAACGATAAGGGTATACAGTTTAGGCGAATTGGCTACGCAATGAATATCAAATTGTAACTTGTTGCTTCGTGAAACGGGGCCCAGTTATAACATATTCGGATAATACACAATGCCATGTACGGAGACGTAACTTATTGTATTCTTACAACGACACAAAATTGTCACAATAAAATACGAATTACAACATCTACTCTTTACATTTGTTGTTGTTGTTCAGAAAGGTAAAATTATTTCACAAATTAACTACATGCACTTTTTATTACCTTTCAGACAGAATAATCAGTTTTTTTCTGCTAGTAGCAAAATCGTATTCATAAAGTTTTCTAGTCAATTCTCTATTTGATTATCACGATCATTCAAGCTGGTGCATTTCAAGACTCTACGCGCTAAAAAAAATATCTCCAAAGATAAGTATCCATGCTTAGTTTCTTACCCAGTCTTAGCGAAGTTCGTCCACATCTGGACCATCCTCTTGGACACAGCGAGCTCGGTAGAATCGTCGTCTAGTCTGTAGTTCAGTCTGGAGAAGTAGAACAAGTATCCCATCTCGTCCCCGTGGCACGCCCCGGGGTGGTTGATGCCCAGCATGCGCTTGAAGAGCCCTAGGGCCCCGTCGAAGGCAAACCGGTAGAGGTAGGTAGGACTCGTCCTGTTCGTCTTGCCCTGTATTCGAAGTGTTTCTAGTAGCGGGCGCAAAAACATCACGTCGGTGAATAGCTGAAAAGGAGAATTTGCAAGAATAATTTACGGTTAGTGAAATATATTCGTCAAATCTGCTATTTTAGTTCGATCTAGCTAGAAAAGAAAAAGAAATTCAAAGTTACATGTGCATTAAGTACATTTGAACTAAGATTGTACGATCGTTTATGCCATTAGCTGATAACGTAATAATTGACGTTCGCTTCGCGCTCTTAAGCAAAGTGTCGTGTCGTGAGGAAACCTACACTGCACAGGCCTGAAGAAAATTCAGAGGTTTGTAGTCGCCCGACCCACACTGAACAAGCGTGGTCGAACTAAAGCTTGATCACCTTATTCAGGCTCTCTGATATCCTATTTAATTATTCTTATCTCAAAAAATTTAGAGAACTGAGCTGGAATGCACACCATATAAAAATGTAAAAAAAAAATATATACAGGGTGGCCCATTTAAATGGGTCAGTCAGTATGGGTATCACTGAAACTATAAGACTATGTATGTCATCGATTTTAATGACAAGAAAAACTGCATTCGTCGAATAGGAAAAAAAACCTCGTACTCAGTACGGGCATCGAGCACGCACGAATCGAAAGAAAAATAAATACATTATATCTGTATCGATATCGATTGTTTAGGTTATAAAGATAATAATACTATGGAATAAAATGCATTGTATAAGTACTCGTATATTTTTATTGCAATTTGGACTTACATCAATGAGACTGTCGATATTCCTCATGTCGACGGGCCGCTGCTGGAAGTAGAAGGTCCGGATGTGGTCAGCCACCTTGCGGTTCAGAGCCTCGTCTCCACCCAACAGCTCAGGAGGCACCACGCGCCGGAATTCATGGTCCAGCTCGCTCAGGAGCTTTGGGTAGCGTTGGAGCCCTAAGAACGACAAACGAATAACTGTTACATAAACGATCCTAATAAATTTTTAATTATAGGTTTGATTGACCTATTCCGAAGAATGGGCTCAGCAGCGTGCAACGGGAGAGATCTAATGGAGTGCGTTACCCCAGCCAGAAAATGTCGAAAATCGTCATCCAAGTGCAATAGATAATTAGATATACAGCTTCTGTAAATGGCAAGCTGATTTTTAAATTTGGTAAGCTGATAGTTTTTTAATTATTTGATAAAAACTGTTTCGGCTGGAGTAACGTTACCGCAGCCAGATCTTTTGTTTTCTAACGGGTATGTTGAAATAATTATTATTTAAATAATTAGGTATCTGTTTGGTATAAATGTTACAACTTAATTTGTACTTGTATTTGCTATGGTTGCAAAGATATTTAAAATCCGGCTGGGGTGACGTTTGCACGATTGCTGTATCTCGGAATTGGCTGAACGGATGATTATGATTTTTGTACAGGACATCTGGCTAATTAGTTATAATTTGGTAAGCAATAAAAGAATCCACAATAATGCACCGTTTTGAAGTTATTTTAGAAAGTAGAAATATGCTTCAATAGGTCTTAGCAAGGTCCTAGCACTTAGAATAATCGCTCCAAACATTATTATATAGGTAATCACTGCCAATAAATGGTACTAAAGTTTCATTAGTATCCAATACGTAATTAAAAAGTTATGACGAAACTCCAATTTGTTCCGGCCACGGCGCCCAGCGGAGTTATTTGATTACCGATTAACCGAGTTTCCTGCATTAATGGTAACTGAATCTTATATCAATAATTAGATGTACAGTTCAATTTTATACCTGTGAAATTTCAGACCTGTACACTAATTAATTAACGAGATAATCGAAAGAAATGATGTATGCGCGGTAACCCGATCAAATCTAGAATGTTATAAATGGCCGCGCAATACATTATACCAATCTTCTAAAACTTAAAAGATAATACGTGAGAATATTACGTGGTTTTGTACAGACAGGTACACAAGTGCTAAAATAAAACATAGTTATAATTAAATATTTTTGAATCTACAGATAGAATATATTGCGCGTAGGTAATAAAAAAATACGGAATACCTATGTAGATGATGATTATTATGCAGATATTAAATTAAAGTAACCTATAAACCTGTACCTAACTGCTTGTATGTTACTTTTGTGTGCAATAAAGTGTTTTTACCTTTACTTTACTAAAGTAAGTATAGGTATAAATTAAATGCAAAATTAATCACAGATAATTTTTAATGTACTAATAAATATGCAACATCGCTTACTTATCTGAAATTAAAGATAGGAACTGTAAACACTTTCACTATTTTCACTGTGTTGTGTTTAGCGTTCCGAATAAGTTGAAAGAAAAATACTTGTTGTAGCCATAAGTTTTATTGTAAATAATCATAATCACAGATCAACAATAATAAAATCACAGAGCAGTAAGGTCTAATTTATATTATACAGTAGGTAGATAGGTTCTACTATTTTTTCAAATCTGATTTAAATATCGTTAGCGTCAGAACTTCTGGACCAAGTGCGATATTTTAAGTTTGGAAACTATCAAATTACAGTACCTTTTTGGTATTATTTGATACCTTAATTCAAGTAACTAGCACCCCCTTCGTTCCACCCATCCCGCGTGCCCGCCGCCGCGACGACACGTCTGTTTCCGATTTTCCTCTTTCTATCTTCTCTTCACTATAATAACGATGATAGCGCCACGCGCCACCACCACATGCATGATGTACCATTGTTTACAATATAAAAGTACGTTGACCTTGAAAACAATAATAATATAGTTAGGTACTTAGGCCTACCTTTAGTACCGATTTAGTTATTCTTAATATCTACTGTTGGTTTTCTAAATATAATAAAAAATAATCAAACTTAATAATAAATACCTAGGTAAATAAAAATAAATTTATAACACATATAAACTAAAAGGGGGTATCAACCGAAATGCACCAACTCTGACATTGACTACAAATCACATGCTATATTAGCCTTCTAAATTCACATTCTAATTAATAATAGATAATTGAATTCCAGGTCTTCATTTAATCAATTTAAATTCGCATAACACTAGCAAGCAATCAGCTGTTTAGGGTTGTTGACCTTCGACCGCTCCTTCCGGAATAGTTTACACCTCTTTCACTCCTAGCTGTGCTCCTGGTAATATTACATTTATCAAAATGTGTTCCGGATATGTTCAATGTTTTATTTTTCGTTTGTAGTTTTTACCAATTTAATTATAACTTGTTATTGTTTAAAACTAGGTTGTTAATGTATGTGTGTGTGTTGTGTACATGTGCACAATAATAAAAAAATCTTTTTTATACTTTTTAGGCCATTCCAACGTAAAACGTGATACGATCATGCTAAAAATATTTTTTTATTTTAATAATTATTTTTTGCGTTTAAGTCCTCTGTGTGTACAATTTTGCAAGAGAACCTGGACATAACGATGATTAAAGTTACTTGTCACGACCAAGACTAATCCGGTGATCCCAAACACGACGAGATTATGTTGTATAGTTAAAGATTTTCTATGGCCACCTTACGGCTCCATCATGAGACCCTAGAAATTACGAATGACCAAGGTACTTCCCAAGACAAATCCAACTAGCCCAAACACGACGAGGTTATGTTGCGTAGTTAACGAGCTCCTATGGCCACCTTCCGGCTCCATCATGAAACCAGGTCCATGGTACCATAATATTGTATTGTCATCGAGGTTACACAAGTATGCCAAATTTCACCCGAATAGACAAACAAATGAACAAACAGACAGACAAGAAAGCGAGTTAATAAAAACGTGTTAAATAAATCAATGGACTTCACAAAATATAACCCTGAAAAAGGCGTGGTCTGTTTGCCATGCGCGTGTTTGTACATTTGTAAAAAAGGTTCCGTTGATTAATAAAATAAAGTAAATATTTCAAGATGAGGTCGGTCGTTTGGTAAGGAATTAATGGACAAGGCCGAAGTGTCGGATTCTGCCTGCGACAAATATAGGAGATATTCTTTGCAGACATTACATAAGTATTTCAATAAATAGCCCTCGAAATTTAGTGGTCACATCGTTCGGCTCAATTGTAAATTTCAGAATTTGATTCCCAGTGCGAACAAATTTGTGGTACTGTAAATTCGAAGATCGAATCTTTATGTTCGTTTAATTTAATATTACACGTTTATTCGACGCTCTTACCGTAAAGGAAAACATCGTGAGGAAACCTGCACACACCTGCGAAGAAATTCTAAGGGTGTGTGTGATGTGACGTCGACCAACCCGCACTGGGTCAGCGTGGACGACTATGGCCTGATAGCTCTACGCCAGGGTAGGCTCGAGCCTCTCGGTGGGGACATGAGCTGTTGATGATGAAACAAATCACTGTAGGTCTTCTGGTAGATATTTCTTTAAAAATAAGCAAGCCTGTTGTAATTTTCTTATGTATTAGTGTATTTTGTTTATTGTGTACAATATACCGTTTAATAAATAATGTTGACCTTGTGAGTTGTGGTTCCGGCTTTAAATTAAAACAACCTACTTGGGTATCGTACGAGGTGATAATTGGGGCAGTTACCCTAAGTACTAGGACAGGATGTCTTGACCCATCATTGGCATAAAATCGTGACAGGCCAGGAACGAAAAAAGCAAAGAGACAGCATGCATGAATAGAGTGCATATCTCCGTGGTGCATACTCTATGCGCATCAAGCAACGCTTGACATCGTCTGACGTGAACGTGACGACGCGACGTGGCAAATACGATAGAGTTGCCAGACCTTAATCTACTATTTGCATAATCAATTTTATGAGTAAGATATTTTGTAAATCGATCTTCAATATTGAAATTTGATAAAGACTTAGTATTACAATAATTAATCAATCGTGTAAACCATTGGAGGTAGGTAATACATATTATTTCTTTTGTAGTAATGACATAATTATTACTATGTTTTGTCGAAACTGGCACGTTAGGTTAGATTAAAAAATGTTTTGGCTAAGACAAAACAGTTAAATAAAACCATCAATTGTCGCCATTACTAAAAGGAAACTCGGATGTTTCCCTTTTCCATTACACAATTTAATAACCCTGCTAGATACGTAGGATCCACTAATATATTCGAAATAAAGATTTTTCAATACGATTTGTCAGGTCTCTAGTCATTATTCAACGACTCTGGGGCGAATAATGTATGGAGAGTCGGCCATCTCCTTGTTTTTTATGTAATTTAATTTTGTGAGTATAAAATTTAAAATAATGTTCATAACTTGTTCATAACCTAATTAAGTGCTGAAGTAATCCAAAACGTCTAAAAAGCAAGAGGGGCTCGAGCCTACTCTGAATTAGAGTGATTAGGCCTTAGTCGACCACGCTGGCCCAGTGCGGGTTGGTCGACTTCACACACAACCTTTGAATTTCTTTGCAGGAGTGTGCAGGTTTCATCACAATGTTTTCTTTCGTTAGGTAGGTACATATGAATTAGAAATTCGAAAACACATTGGTACGTGGTGGGGATCGAACCCGATTGAATCGAACCGAAGAGTAATTATTGCTTTTTGAAAATTAACATGTTTTTTTTATTTCATGACCATAATTTTAAGAAACTAAATTCCGCACATTCTGGTAATACCTAGGTACCTACTATTCAGTCGATCGCTATCTGCACCAAAGTGTGAAATTCGAAATCCGCATTTTTGTTGTGATAAACCGTGACTCGAAAAGAAAGAAAGAATTACAAAATGATCATGAAATTACAAAATGATGCTCTGCGTGGGTGCCACCACCGACGGAAATTTGAGTGCAGCACGGGGTCTGTAATCAGCGATTCATAGAAGTAGACCCGCTGCTGAAGCTAGGCATCTGCCTTCAGTGCGTTGCTTCAGACGCATGCTGAATCGTTTGTATTCCACCGCGTCCTTTCACTCGTCACCTGCGAGCCTGCGACTGGTCGCACGATAACCCAAGATCCAAATTTTGAAAAAGCCTTTAGGTACTTCGAAGACAACCCACGGACCAGCACGCGTCGCGCTGCGGGGGCTACGAACCACAACCAAGTGTAGACGGCCAGCGAGTACCAGGCGACCAGGACTCGCAAGGAGAATATTGTTATGGTGCAAGTGATAAAGTGAAATGCGAGAACTGGAGTACCAGGCGCCCAGTAGGTCAATTCTACTAAATAACTGCAACTGCACGTTTGCGCTTGTCATTTGAGTCGTGCAGGAGCAGTGTAGTCCAAACAGACGTATGCTACTAAAATTTCCTGCACTAAAACTACGAGTATACGACTACTGCACTGCTCCTGCACCGCAACTACACGAATCCTGCAGTCAACCTGCCATATAACTAATACGGGTAATGTACCATACACATGAAATTGATTGCCTGGGTGGGTGATATTGAGGCGGAACAATGGATTGTTCCTCCTCATGTCCTACAAACTCCTCCTAAAAGAGACCGAACATTTTTCACAATGCAAAACCGTATATTACAAGTTAATCTGTGATGCAAAAGTTGCTCAAGTTTAACTTCAATAAAACTTCAAAAAAACTGCAACAAAACTGCTGCCAATGCCATTCAAATGTAAAAAAAAAAGTAACCGAATACGATTATTTTGCAGTGAACGTGCAGCTGCAGTAACGTTTTTTTAGTGGAATAGCTATTCATTTGCTGCTGCGCTATTGCAACATTACTGCACTAGGACTGCTTAACAGAATACCGAAACGTCAAAATTTGCTCATTTTGACACACGTCGCGTTGCAGTGCAGTTGCGGTTATTTAGTAGAATTGGCCTTCAGGACTCGCAAGGAGAGTATTGTAATGGGCGGCGGTGCAAATGATAAAGTAAAGTGAAATGTGATTAAAGATCAGTGACCTCATAGTGTTGTGCCATATTTGTTTACATGCTAAAATTATAAAAATTACGATTTTAGATATGGTAAGAATTTTAATAATTTTCGAAAGTGCTTATTTTTTACTGAATTTTGTACAAAGAATCTACATAAGGGACACTATTTTTCCCTTTCTTGTTGATACCCCCTTTTTGTTACGTTATAAAAAATATAATAATGAATTCCTTTACCTAAATACATAAAAAACTACGTAGGCGCAATTTATACCTTGCAAAATGGTACTTAAGTAGGTAGGTACCATTGACGACACGTGCTAGGTACCTACCTACCGCATCGACAGAATGGTAAAACGTAGGTAGGTAAGGTGAAGAATGGCATAGTGGACACTTACTTAACAATTAGATAGGTATGAGCAATTTAAAGTAATTTTTCAATCAAACTAATTTCATACATGACTGTACCAACTTTTAAGGACAATTATACTAATAATTTTAGAAGGTTGGTATAATATATTGCGCAGCCGCTTTTTTATAACATTCTAGATTTGGTCGGGTTACCGCGCATACATAATTTCTTTCGATTATCTCGTTAATTAATTAGTGTACAGGTCTGAAATTTCACAGGTATAAAATTGAACTGTACATCTAATTATTGATATAAGATTCAGTTACCATTAATGCAGGAAACTCGGTTAATCGGTAATCAAATAACTCCGCTGGGCGCCGTGGCCGGAACAAATTGGAGTTTCGTCATAACTTTTTAATTACGTATTGGATACTAATGAAACTAATTACCTATATATATATATATATAATGACGCAGTAATTACCTATATAATAATGTTTCAAGTTGGTTTTTGGAGCGATTATTCTAAGTGCTACAACCTTGCAGACCTATTGAAGCATATTTCTACTTTCTAAAATAACTTCAAAACGGTGCATTATTGTGGATTCTTTTATTGCTTACCAAATTATAACTAATTAGCCAGATGTCCTGTACAAAAATCATGATCATCCGTTCAGCCAATTCCGAGATACAGCAATCGTGCAAACGTTACCCCAGCCGGATTTTAAATATCTTTGCAACCATAGCAAATACAAGTACAAATTAAGTTGTAACATTTATACCAAATAGATACCTAATTATTTAAATAACAATTATTTCAACATACCCGTTAGAAAACAAAAGATCTGGCTGCGGTAACGTTACTCCAGCCGAAACTGTTTTTATCAAATAATTAAAAAACTATCAGCTTACTAAATTAAAAAATCAGCTTACCATTTACAGAAGCTGTATATCTAATTATCTATTGCACTTGGATGACGATTTTCGACATTTTCTGGCTGGGGTAACGCACTCGATCTAATGGCCCGATTACCCGGGAAGTACAACCGGACAGTTGTGATGTAGGCCTGTATACGAACGAACAATCGACCGAGTGTACTCAGCAATCTGTTTCTTTCTTCATCGTGTGGGTTGTTATTGTTAAGTCGAGAACCGGCCTAATAAAACCAGGTGTCAGTGTTATAGAGTCGCCAAAGCCAGCCAGTGACATGGCTCGTGTAACGAACCGATAGCTAGGAGGACTAACGGCTAAACGATCTGTTTCTTTGTGCTAAGCAGTCGGCCAAATGCACCGACACACCAATTCACTTCTCTCTCTCTCTCTTTCTACACTCTCAAGTCAGCTGTTATAAATAATAGTAGCTAGTCTACTTTTTGAGTAACTACCTATCCGGATTGCATAATATCTATCTTACGTTTTAGGAAGTAGGTCATTGTTACCAAGAAAGTTTACACCTTTTTTAACGTATTTGGATACTTACTTAAATAAAACGCAACCTCTTAGATAACATGTGAAAATAGCTTAACCTAGGTTTGCTTATTATTATAAGACTATTTAGAGTAACGATTAGGACAGACACGGTAAAAATTCGACACATTTTTTTCTGAAAGCCATGTCCCGGAAGGACTAAAATCCAGAATGAGTAATAATAATAATAAATAAATTTGAATGAGTGCTGTTGAGAATTTAAATTGTTTTTATTTCCGACTAGCGGTCCGCCCGCGGCTACGCTCGCGTTTTGTTAGATTTTCCCGTGGGAATAAGACCTTTTCTCGTAAAAAGTATCTTGTGTGTTAATCCAGGTTACAAACTATATCCATTCCAATTTTCATCCAAATCCATTGCGTACTTCAAGCGTAAAGGAGAAACAAACAAACGAGAAGGAACAAACATCTAAACATCAATATACATATTTTCACATTTTATAATATTAGTGTGAAGAGCTATAATAATTAAAATAAATCAATTAACTAAAACTGTAGAGAAGTAAAATTAATACAGATACTTGTTAAATAGTTCAAGACAATTTATTAAGAACTACTACTGGGTGGATTGTGCCTACAAAATTTCAAGTTAAATTGCAATCGCCGATCAAATATGGCAAACGCGATTCTCATACATTTGTTGAAGGTAATATAGTGAAGTCACCGAACTGGTGACTCAGACAGAAGATCCGTTTTCGAAATCCTCTCAAAACGGTCGAAACTTGGTCGATACACAATCCCTTACTTACACGGATACGACATGATTAATTAGGTATATGTTTAAATATCTAACAATAAATCCACATCCATTTATTCTGACTCATTTTATTAAGATTTACCCTTATAATACATGCAATGATTGTACACATAAAATCACGCTTCTATCCCCAAAGGGGTGAGTAGAGCTTTAAGTTAGCTCCCAAAAGGTGTGTGACAATACCCCTCTTGTTAACTGTTGTCATAATTTTGGCAGCTAAGTAAGAACGTCGGTTGGTGATCCTAATAAAAAATAAAAAATATTTTAATTGATTTATTTTAAAAATACCGCGAGCTACCTAAATACTTAATTTTGGTAGCTCGTCAAACATTTTAAACTGAAATCAAGATAAGGTATTGAACATTTTGTTCAACTTACGAGTATGTGTTTGTTTAGCACTAGTCTCGAAAACGATTGAACCACACATTGCCCAAGATCTTTAAATTGATGACCCTTCTCTTTGAAGCGTCTCTTTGCGAAACAATTTGCACTTGGTGATGCTCATTTTAAAGGTCCTCCTCAATGTTGACGCGAATAATATGTAAATAAGGAGCATCGATTTTTTTTAAATAGGCGGTGGCGGCGTTGAAATTACTCCGAGTGTAATTACCCATGACATTTACATGACATTTTGTTTAGAAGTATTTCAACTAAGCAATATAGTGAAAATGTGTTATTGTTTTATTTTTAGAAACTAATTCATAGCGTTATAAATTATTATCATTGTTATAAGTATGTACTCTCGTCATTTCTTGGGTCGTATCGTAATGTTATTATTACTTAATACATATTGTTTCGTTGTGTATATCCGTATAATGAATGCGCAAATCTGAATAATATTATGTAACCGTTTTCGAGGACGAGCAGCTGCGAGTAGGTAGGTACTCAATGAACTTTACTCTAAATAACTTAATTAATCATTTCATAATAAGCAACTAAATAATTAGTACCTGTTTGTTTTTAATACGTATATTTTTTATGATTGGATTGTCTCATGTAGTTAGGCATACACACCAATCGAACGCAGATGTATGTAGCAGCAGCAGCCCACAGTGGGTGTTGCAGATACCTCTATTGTTCGCATTCATAACAAGCAACGCGTGCGATTATATCAACTCTGTGCCACTTTCCCATAGCAGCGTCTCAGCCGGCTCTCTTGGCGGTCACTCAATTACTCGCCTGCTTTTGTTTTTATTTTATTTTCTAAAACTGCACAGTGATATCGCAAGAACGGCAAATAAGGCTGCGTCGTGCATATTGACTGATAAACTGTTGATAAATAATTAGGTTTGTTTGTTTTTGTTGATTGATTGGTCATATGATATCGATCTAATTCCCTATAATCGCTTCAACCTTTGGGACAACACAAACAATCTAATCTTATCAAATCAATGTCTTCTGTGACGTCAACATAGGAAGGATAGGCGCTCAAAATAATAATAACCGGCCAAGGACGTGTCGGGTCACGCAAAGTGTAGGGTTCCGTAGTTGTCCAATACTACTTAGTGAACATTCCTCAACATATTTTTCTATGATATTTTTGTAGTACCAAATTTCTTACTTGTACAAGTACATTTTATAAGTTGGTCTATCATTCGATAACCTATAAAGCCTACTTACTAAGCCTAGTCGTGAATAAAAAAAATAACCCCCACTTCACGTGTACAAGACCCCAAAAAAAAAAAAATCTTAAAGATTTTATTCTCCAGCTTTGTCGGCATGATTAATATGTATATCCATATCCATGCCAAATTACAGCCTTCTAGTACTAAGAGTCTCTGAGCTAAGCCGCAGACGGACAGACAGACGGACATGGTGAAACTATAAGGGTTCCTTTTTGACTACGCAGAACCCTAAAAAACAGAATCTACAAAATAATGTGCATTTGATTGTGCATGTCCGACGTTTAGATGCAGATAAATAATTCCATGGATGAAGCCAAGGACGAAATTCCGTCTAACTATAATTTAAAAATGTTTTGATTTTAGATATATTAAGATTAAATTATAAGCTACTTTAAACATAGCGCGTCGGTGGTCTCGTAGCTAGGGCCGCTGCCTCCCGTCCGGGAGACGCAGGTTCAATCCCCATACCACCTACCAATGTGTTTTCGAAATTCGAATTCATATGTACGTTTATTCGACGCTCTTACGGTGAAGGAAAACATCGTGATGAAACCTGCACGCACACTCCTGCGAAGAAAGTCAAAGGTTGTGTGTGAAGTCGACCAACCCGCACTGGGCCAGCGTGGTCGACTAAGGCCTAATCGCCCTAATTCAGGGTAGACTCGAGCCCCTCGTTGGGGACGTATATGAGCTGTTGATGATACTTTAAACGATATTGTTTTTTTTAAGTACACAGCACAGCCCGCAAGAGCAATTTTGTTCAACCTCCGCTAAATACTGAGATACAGAAAGGAATTTGAATAATAGCATCCGCTTGAACTATGTAAGTGATTTACTTATTCTTGCATCAATGTTTGAAATTAAAGGGTTTCTTAATTTTAAATACCTTGCTGGGTAGGGCTGACGTGATCTGAGTTTCCACATAGAAAGGTTGGCTTGCAACATTTTTCTGCGGCGAGCAGAGCGGAAACGGTTGCAGAAAAGTGCAAGTAGATTAGATGCCTAAATATCTACCTAAATTATAATGTACCTATAGATAAAGACACGCAAGAACCTACCATATTGCAGATAATGAATGATAATTATGAGTAACTAGAGAGCAAGGGTCAGACAGATTTTGTCCTAAATATAATTAAAAAGGAATTAAACATATATTTTTACTTCTTTGCTGTATAAAGTTACCTATCATAATGTTAAGTTAAACCGACTTTGATGAGGTAGGTCATGTTAAACTGTGGTTAAACTAAACTAATGGCTATATTATGCTTCAAAATACATTTCAAATACACTTCTGGAACTTTGTAGTTGGAATTTGCTCCTAAAATTAAATCCAACGTGATTGTATTACAAGGTGAGCACGGTAGTATTAGCGACAGTGGTAGTGAGGTGAGCGGATAGGAAGGGCCCGGGGCGTCTGCGCGCGCGCCGCCGCCGCCGCCGCCGGTTCCGCTCGTCGGTTGCGACACCGCCGCCGCCGTAGCGACGACCGCACTAATGCCCCGCGCTAACCATCGCGCACGCAAAGTGCAACGGAATTTCCGCACGCACCAACTTAATTCGAGCCAGCTAACTGGAAAATATGGTCGCACCTTAATTATTAAGGCACAGGGCTTAATTTGGTTGTTGGGACATACACAACTAGGTACTAACCACATCCGTTCTAGATATAAATACTCCTTCTAAGACTCTTTCTCAACATTTATAATCCAAGGAATAAACTTTGAACTTTTTGTTTACTAGGTTTGAATTCTTAGTTTGAATTTTGGCCTGGTCATACGAGTGCAAGTTGTCTTTAGTTAAAAAGAAAAATGAGGAAAATTATATGCATATTTGTAACAAAAATGCTGTCGGAATTTTCTACCAAAGCCATGACGAAACTGCTCGATCAAAGGATATGCAGAGCAGAGAAGTATAAAGATAACTTACGTCTAAATAGGATGATGCCTTCCTGCGCGTTGTAGCCGGTCAGCAGCGGCACGTCAACTCCCGGCATGAGCTCGCGCGGGTGCTGCGTGAGGAAGGCTCCCGGCACGTGGGGCTCCACGGCCGGCACGAAGGGCAGCGCCACCGTGCTGTGCAGGTCCGCCGACTTGCCGGGGGCACCCGCCAGCCGGGCTCCCGCCTTCACCAGCAGCTCGCTCGGAGTGGCGCGGAGGTAGCCTGCAGAAATATACGCAAGCTGGTAAACTTGAAGAGTGTGCTAAAGCAGCATACTGGTACAGAATGTAGCAGCAACAAAGGTCTCCGTAATATAATGGCTGCATCGGTGGGAAAATATCTCACTCACCATAACCATCTGATCTCATACTAGGCAAAACTTTGTCGTTGATATCGGACAGCTGATTGATATGTATAAATAGATAAATACATACCTAAATAGATAAACATCATCCAGACAAAAACAAATGCTCATCACACAAATATTTGTCCCGGACTGGATTCGAACCCGCGACTCTGAGCTTCGTATACAAGCGTACTACCAACTAGGCTATGGAGCCGACAACAAGCTTTGCTTTGAACAAGGATTATGATTTGTTCTATGTTGTTCCTGCCATAAATAAATAATTGATTCCTGCAATGTGACTTTTCATGGACTCGATGCTTGTACATACCGAGCAGTTCAGCAGTGCTGTTGGTGTCAATGCCGAGCTCCCGGCCGAGCTCGAAGGCGCGCTCGCGAGGGTTGCGCGTGAGTGCCCACGGGGAGAGCGCCAGCCCGCTCTGGGCTATCGCGCGGTGGAACAACCCCTGCAAGAAAGAAAACAAATAAATAATTTGAAGTTCGCGATCTTTTCGCGATAAGAACATCGCAAAAAATCGAATTCCGAATTTTTTGTCAAAGGCAATTTATTTACGAATAACAGACACAGACAGACACACACAGATTTCAGATTTGATTTTTAATACCTGCCTAGTGCAAACACGTGTAAGTTAATAACTTGAAAGATAAGTTCACGTTCTTACTTTTATGAAATGAGTAATAAAGCCCTCTTATTAGCTTTGTAAATTGCTTATTATTACTACGTAGTTATAGTAACGAGGAATCTGATCTGATTATGCTTTGAGAGTTATGAAATTTCAGGTAGGCACTATAATGTTACGCAAGAATATTTAAGAACATTGATCTTACATCGACCTCATGTTGGTTACAGACACCAAAACGTCAATATTAATTCGTTTTTATCAACTCGCTTTTTAAAAAAGTTTTAGCGTGGTAATAATGTCAAAAGTCAGAGACCTTTACATACGAGTAGATAATTGCAGCACTAACTTATGTTGAAAATGATAAACATCTCGTAAGATTATTGCAAAGAAACTTGAGTTGCTATTGCAAACTGTTTCTTTTTCGATTTCGATGATGAACTTTTGCGAAGAACATTTAGCTATCATCCAAAGTCAAAGTCAAAGTCAAAGTCAAAATAATTTATTTCCATAGGATGTTATTACATCACTTAGATCCGTAATTACATTTTTTTTGGGTGAGTCCATCCAGAGTTGCACGTCATGTCACGTCACGACTACAATAAAAGATAAGTATTTCAAGATTTATCAATGATTTCTAGGGGGAAGTGCAATTGATCTCAGGGGCTAATCGAAACTTGATTAATTTGTCCTATATCAACATGGTTCGTGGAGTGGATATGCACGAAAGCGGCGGCGCTAGCAGGCTCACCCAGGACTCGCCGAAGATGGTCACTCTACTAGCGTCACCATCGAAATACTCGATGTTATCTCTTGCTCACCTTTGACGCTGGCGACAGCATGTGCAGATGCACGGAGGCAGCGCCGGCAGACTCGCCGAAGATGGTGACTCTAGTAGCGTCACCTCCGAAATACTCGATGTTATCTCTTGCTCACCTTTGACGCTGGCGACAGCATGTGCAGATGCACGGAAGCAGCGCCGGCAGACTCGCCGAAGATGGTGACTCTACTAGCGTCACCATCGAAATACTCGATGTTATCTCTTGCTCACCTTTGACGTTGGCGACAACATATGCAGATGCACGGAGGCAGCACCGGCAGACTCGCCGAAGATGGTGACTCTACTAGCGTCACCTCCGAAATACTCGATGTTATCTCTTGCTCACCTTTGACGTTGGCGACAACATATGCAGATGCACGGAGGCAGCGCCGGCAGACTCGCCGAAGATGGTGACTCTACTAGCGTCACCTCCGAAATACTCGATGTTATCTCTTGCTCACCTTTGACGTTGGCGACAACATATGCAGATGCACGGAGGCAGCGCCGGCAGACTCGCCGAAGATGGTGACTCTACTAGCGTCACCTCCGAAATACTCGATGTTATCTCTTGCTCACCTTTGACGTTGGCGACAACATGTGCAGATGCACGGAGGCAGCGCCGGCTGACTCGCCGAAGATGGTGACTCTACTAGCGTCACCTCCGAAATACTCGATGTTATCTCTTGCTCACCTTTGACGTTGGCGACAACATATGCAGATGCACGGAGGCAGCGCCGGCAGACTCGCCGAAGATGGTGACTCTACTAGCGTCACCTCCGAAATACTCGATGTTATCTCTTGCTCACCTTTGACGTTGGCGACAACATATGCAGATGCACGGAGGCAGCGCCGGCAGACTCGCCGAAGATGGTGACTCTACTAGCGTCACCTCCGAAATACTCGATGTTATCTCTTGCTCACCTTTGACGTTGGCGACAACATATGCAGATGCACGGAGGCAGCGCCGGCAGACTCACCGAAGATGGTGACTCTACTAGCGTCACCTCCGAAATACTCGATGTTATCTCTTGCTCACCTTTGACGTAAGCGACAACATATGCAGATACACGGAGGCAGCGCCGGCAGACTCGCCGAAGATGGTGACACTACTAGCGTCAGCGTCACCTCCGAAATAATCGATGTTATCTCTTGCTCACCTTTGACGCTGGCGACAGCATATGCAGATGCACGGAGGCAGCGCCGGCAGACTCGCCGAAGATGGTGACTCTAGTAGCGTCACCTCCGAAATACTCGATGTTATCTCTTGCTCACCTTTGACGCTGGCGACAGCATGTGCAGATGCACGGAGGCAGCGCCGGCAGACTCGCCGAAGATGGTGACTCTACTAGCGTCACCTCCGAAATACTCGATGTTATCTCTTGCTCACCTTTGACGCTGGCGACAGCATGTGCAGATGCACGGAGGCAGCGCCGGCAGACTCGCCGAAGATGGTGACTCTAGTAGCGTCACCTCCGAAATACTCGATGTTATCTCTTGCTCACCTTTGACGCTGGCGACAGCATGTGCAGATGCACGGAGGCAGCGCCGGCAGACTCGCCGAAGATGGTGACTCTACTAGCATCACCTCCGAAATAATCGATGTTGTCTCGCACCCACTTCAGGGCCAGCACTTGATCCTACGACAAAGAAAATGATATAGTAATGAGGACTGAAAGCCCTGGAAAATGAATGGGCTGGGTCTTAGTAGTAATATTAATTAAAATTGTATTAACCGAGTAAATAGGAATGTCTAACTTCCGTTTGAGCTCTACGATGTAATAGGCTGAACCTTGTATAATTTGTGATTTTGTGACAATGTAGGTAGTAATAGTTTTTAGGGTTCCGTATTCTCCATTACCTCTCCTACTGATCGCATTATGGGCTATTGAAGTAACATGATTTATCCATTTTTTTTTTTCAAAATTGTTTTTTTTATTGATTTGTGTGTGTTATTTTATTTCACTAAGTACGAATATCTGCAACGTGGCGATGGCTAACGCATGGCAGACGAAATTATGGTCGATCACGCATCACACCACACACAGCGCTGTCATGTAAATTTTTTTTCTGGTGAGTCTTTGAACCAAAAGAGAACAACACCGATGACGTCATTCATGACAGAACTATACTTATTTTGAAGATCCTACTTAGGCTTGGTATTAGGATAGATCAAATGTGTTCTCTAAACTTACTTCAGCTACTCTACTTATTTAACATATCATGTAACGCTTCCTGTATGTATATATTTTAAACTAGCTAACTCTGACTATCTGCGACTCATGACTCTACTCATGGGTAATAACTTCTGGAATAACGAAAAAAAAAATTGCAGAGGGTTTTATTTTATTACCAATTATTTTAAATGCACATACTTAGTGTATGAAACAAGTTATTTCTGGACATTTTGGAGTTAATTCTTTAAATTACTTTATAATTGTACACAAAACGGTGCACATAAATGGTCGTTGTCAAGTTTCAGCACGGCGAGCACGAACAATGAGAAGGGCATGTCGTTACAAAATAGCGCAAACACCTATCTCTAAACTAACCACAACCTGCCTTGAACTGATATGAATGAAACGAAATCATTTTAACCTTTTAAGTTATGCCCTAGAAAATATATTCAAAGCCAAGGTCGCAAAACAAGTCGATGGAGTGTTTTGATCTGTTTTGTGGCGAAACTCTCTCCACGAACTATACAACCTTGGAATGGGATGCCTAAGCATTACAAAACGATGAATTGTGTAATTGTGTAATCCAAGGATAATTAATGTACCCTGGATAGTTCTTCAGAGACAAAATTTTCGATTTCTATGGATATATTTCTGTAACTAACTAACAAAACCGCCTGTATTTATTTTTTCAAAGCTTAGTTTTATCCCTAACTGGGTCAAATTATATTTTTGAAATAATTGCATCCAGGTGCAAAATAAAAATATTTGAAGTTTGTTCTTCTGATTCATATAACGTGTCCGTTTGCCATTTTCCGGAACAAAATGGTCGATGTCGTATTTTCCTTTTGATACATCAACAGCCCGTTACAGTCCACTGCTGGACTATGAGCCTCCTCTACTTAAGTGGAGGGAATTGCCATAATCTCCACGCTTGGCGGCGGGCCTTTTGATAAATCAATATAAATTATAATCACATATCGAAAGGAAATGAATTGTCCTTTTAAAAAAAAATATGTATTAGTTATATATAACTACCTTAGTGTGTTTATAAATAAATAAATAAGAAGTGTCCGGCGTATAATACTGATTAATGTGCCGTAAGTTGCGCTTGACCGTACTTGGTCAGGTAATAACAATGAGAGTCTGGCTTCTCGCGCGGGGGGAAGCCAGGCTCTCATTGTACGAGCTAGAAGGAGAAAGTGCGGCTGGTTGGCTTAAATCCCGGTGGTACGAAGGTAAATATCTGATGCATCTGAACTTGGTTCAGGTGGCATTCTGATTACAATGCCTACTTTATAAAATTGTTTTTATTGTTTTAAAACTACAAACTGTGTTTCGTGTGATGCTTTTGAGTTATAGATTCGTGTAGAAAAATGACAATACCGAAGTCTGTATCTTTGATGAGTTATGCATTGGTCTGATTCATATGGTCAAAACTCAAAACACCATATGAATTATAAAATAAACTAAGTTTTCCCCTCTCCAGCACTAAAAGAGCGCTTTTGTTGCCTAATTCTTCTTGTCCAATTTTTGGCTTTGTACAGGGTCTTGTATAACCTTTTAAATAATTCAAAAATGACAGGAGTGTAAACTTATTTTAGATATGACACTTTTTTAGAAATTTATTATTATTATTTAAAATTAACAATCATATGAGTGTATTTATTACTAACAATAATGTATTTAATAATGTAGGTATTTATAAATACACTGATATGATTGGTAATTGCATTTTTGACATCAATCTTCTTAATTAACTATCAAAGAAACATACTTATTGTAAGTTTGGGTTACTAATTATACTAAAAATATATACCGTAATTATAATTAAAATATATGGAACTATACTGATTTAGAGTTTCGAAAATGTTTTACAAGAATAAATTTTCAATTCACCAGATTTTTTTCCGTGACATGGATAATTGTTTTCATAAAAACAGATTATTGTAGATGTTACCATATGATTTTTTCTTAATACAAAGCCCATCTACATAAAGTTTTTAATTTTTATTTCTATTTCTGATTAATTTGTAACAAATTCTGATTCATCTGGGCACAGAATATTTGAACATCGATATCTTGAAAACTGCTTTATAAAAATGAGTCCCTCATTCAAATATATGTTTTTTGGTATACCTATTTTTATATGAATATGTGTAACAGAACTGAAAATGAAATTGAATTTTGGCCAGATGAATCAGTCCAAGAATAAAAATTCGAAGAACTATTCACCTTACAATCGCGTACTAAACCACGTACCACGAGGGTCTACGTCATTACGTACCTTTTATCGAAATTTTATTATAACCGCTTCTACTTGTAAGCCACTTTTACTGTAGTTGCATGCAACTCATTGTCATATTTCACCTTGCTTGCAGATCTGGGAAACCCATGAATAGACAAGGGTCTGTCAGTCCCTTTTATACGAAAAACAACAGGTGAAGCATGTGCTTTTAAAGTAAAACGCTAAATAGCGATGGGTTTAATTTCCTTGCAATATTTGTTTCCGTACCTTCAAGCCTATGTTGCCGGACACCTCATCATTCTCGAGGCTGAGGAAGCCCAGTGCCCCGAGCCGGTAGTTGAGGGTCACCAGTACGATGTTGCCGCCCATCAAATGGTCAGGTCCGTAGAGAAAGGCATTGCCGGAACCCACCGCGAAGGCGCCTCCGTGGATCCATACCATCACTGCTAACTTCGGGTTGAAGCTTCAAAAAAAAAGACTCGGTATATAGATACATAATAATGTAAGTTTTAATTTTCTCACATCTAAAGTACTTATAAATTATTCTGCTAGCTGAAATACCGCTATATTTTTTTAATTGTTTAAATTAGAAATGAATTAATTAGCATGGGAATTTTCTTTGACACAATATAAAATAATTACGCCACTGTAAATTTACTTACATTTATTTAATTATTCATTCGCACATTATACCACTTCCACAAGCTATGGTGCATAAATTAGGTAGAACTAATAGACTTTCAAATTAAATACCTAATAAGTATGCCATGCCGATTCGTGGTGAATAGGTTACTTAGTCAATCACGTCGCCGATTCAACTTACCCAGTGATCTTCTCAGGCAGTGCGGGGGTGTACACGTTGAGGAAAAGGCAGTCTTCGTCTCCCTTATAGGTGTCGAAGAGCATGAACCTGTGCGGGCACACAGCACCCTCCTCCAACGCGTCCCTGACTCCCGACCAGGGCTCCAGCGGCACGGGCGGCTTGAACCGCAGCGAGTTGCGGGGAGGCTGCGCGTATCTGCATAAGAAAAAAGTTCAAAGAAATAGGTTAACGGTAGGTAGACTTTACACGAACTAACTGCATTCTAGCTGCAAATGACAGTTTGAATTCATTTCAAGCGCAGTTCTTGCGATTGCAAATTATTGCATCAAGTGTTAAATTCTATGTTATGTAATTTTAGTTGTCAATCAATCAGCATATTGCAGTCCACTGCTGGACGTAGGCCTCCCCAAGAGCACGCCAAAGCGCACGAACACCCGCTTTCCTCATCCAGCCACCACCAGCGACCTTCCTCAGGTCATCAGTCCCCCTGGCAGGGGGGCGTCCCACACTACGTTTCCCGAGACGTGTCTCCATTCGAGAAACCGTCTGCTTTAACGCTCGTCGGTTCTGCGACAGACGTGGCCAGCCCACTGCCACTTCAGCTTGCTACACTTGTGGACGATATCAACCACCTTGGTTCTCTGCCGGATGATTTCGTTCCTGATTTTGTCCCGTAGCGAAATACCAAGCCTAGATCCTTCCATGGCTCGCTGAGTGACATTTTAGTTGCAAGCTTCCCTAAAGTGAAATCCAGCTAAGCTAGAATGCAATCATACTGAAATTTCTAGGAATGCAAACTTTAAATCTTTCAATCGTTTAAAATAAAACTGATATAATACTGTTAGGTATGTGTCTGATGATGATGATGATGATATGTCTAATTTATCGATCCATTATTTTCTTGATTACACGCAGGGTTCAGTTACGTTTCGCTACATAATAGGTAAAGAAAATCTATCAAATAGAAAACTGTTGTGCAAGGCAAAGTACAAAACCATATATTTATTATAACTGTATGTAGCAATAGCTAAAAGGAAAACGGATATTTTAATTGGTATTTTAACTAATGTGATTGTGAATAAGCGGAAAACATGGAATAGATAAAAATCAACATGAATTTACATACCTACATAACATTATATATACAATTTACTTGGATAATTTGACGATACTAATACTAACGATAGAGTTTAGTATCGACCGCCTGTTCCACTAATAGGAAATAGGATATTTTAATTGCATGCATCATATAGTATAACTATACACAACAAGCGGATAGTTTGTCTACTGATTTCCGTAATGACGACGTTTTGAAGAACATATCTTCATCCGTGAAGGTTCTATGGACTTTGACACGTTTGCTACACCAGCCTTACTTCCGCGAGGTGAATCCGCTTGCTTATTGCGATTAAAAAAAGATATAAAAAGGGATAAATATTTGAGGAGTTTTATATCTTCTCTAGCGTTAAAAAAATAAAAATAAGTAGACCGATCGAACAGGGACATCCTCATAATGTGTCCCATTCCAACATTTCATAATGTGTCTCATCGGCGGTTAACTTTGGGTGGCGAGTTGTAAACATTTTCTTGGTATTTATAACTCTGACTGACCTGATTCCCTTGAAGCTGAAGTAGGGCGTCTGCGCGGAGGTCCTGGCGACGACGCGGCGCCCGCGCAGCGCGCCCAGCTCCGTCATGACGACGGGCCCGCCACCCACGCGCATGCGGTCCACGAGCGCGTGCACGAGCCGCGCCGCGCGAGCTGGCACCGCCTGCAGACGCCGCAACGCGTGCTTCAGGCCTACCGACTCGCTCACTGTGCTGGATAGCCTGCGCCATGCTCCTGACACCTATGACAAACACGAATATTAATAAATATTATTTTATTATTTATTTATTATTTAGTTATTATATACTCTACGATATTGGATTGCACAATGATTTTACAATACCAAATCATAAACAAAAAAAAAAAAAAAAAACCTAACATACCTCCCCGAACCGTTCCCGGAGCAAAGCTTCCCAGAATGCTCGCCGCGTTACCACGCTGGACTGCCAGGGACAAGCTTTGCGCCAGAAACGACCCGGAGCGGGGGTCGCCACCTCTTTCCCTAAGACGGCAGCCAATCTCCCTGATGAATTTTGTTGCCGCCTCCGCGCCCCAGGGACCCAACGTCTCAACCGCCACCGGTATAAAAATGTATGAGCTGAGCTCTCTGTATTTTTTATGTTTTCTTTGGGCTGCTAATTCGGCCGCTGCTCCAGCCACACGAGAAGTGTGGTTGAGATGACATGCAGCAATCGTGTTGACGCAAGTCGCGTCCCAAATCAGGCTTCTGCCCCTCTGCCAGGGAACCAACGTCAAACCGTCAGGTCTCTTGCCGTCAGAACGACTCAGCCCGGGGGGCTCAAGCATGCAGGGGATGTTTGCAGCAACAAGAGCCCTACGTAAATAGAATTTGTTCCCTGTTTCATTGGTATTGAATATGTCGCCCGAGGACGGTCAATCGATACGGATACTAAAAACATTCTTTACAATACGTAGGTAAAAAATTCGTAGGACGTATGTTTCACGCGCGTTTCTTTAAGTAGTTCCATATTTTTGTCTTTAATCAAGCAGTGAATTAAGACTAACTAAATTAGGAGTGTGCATGTGGCATGAGATTCGTAGGGAATGAGCTATTGGAAATTGTGAACTAAAAACAACAATAACACTGGAAACAATCAAGAGTTGATTTTACGTAGAATTTAGAAAAAGAATGACTTCTTTGTTTTTCTAGATTAAATACTCTAATTATGAGCTGCTGTGATGATGATGATTATAAATTTAATAATAATAAGTGGGGACATATTCACACACGGCCATCTGATACCAAACTAACCAGAGCTTGTACTATGGGTACCAGACAGCTGATATACATTACTTAAATAGATAAATACATACTTATACAGATAAACAACAACCAGACACAAGGCAAACACATGCTCATCATCACACAAATGTTTGCCCTGGGCGGGATTCGAACTCGCGACCCTGTGCGTGGGAGGCAGATACACTACCACCTGGGCGACGGAGCCGTCAGATGCGACGATGTGACTACTTTACCATAATTTATGCTGATGACAATCATCAATGTGCGTGCCATGCTTTTCCATAATTCTACGGTTAGTATAATTTAAAAACTTTGAAGGTGTTTAATGTATTTTAAATTACGATAATTTCACTTGCGTGTCTTTAACACGGTGTTCGACTTAAATCAATTTGGTCAGGTAGGTAAATTAAATAGTGGGCGGTAGAGTTTCACGTAATGATTTACTTTGAAGTCAGACCCACTACGGGAGTTAACAAGGTGCCCAAATGAATACAGCAGGTCAGTAAGGCATATTTGGTAAGTCTTTTACCTAGCCATATACGTTAATATAAATATAAAAGGAAAGTAATTATATTAAAAAAGAACGTGGTGGGAATTGAAGGTTGCATAACGGAGGCCATCTATTAACTATTTTTTTAAGTTCAGTGTCTGTTAGTATATTCTTGGCGCCAAAAGTTTCTTCCGCCTAAATTTTTCTAAAATAACAATATTAAATAATATTGTTTACTAGCGGTCCGCCCGCAGCTACGCTCGCATTGTGTAAGATATTCCCGTGGGAATAAGACTTTTTCCCGTAAATGATCCTATGTGTTAATCCAGGGTACCAACTACCTCTATTCCAAATTTCATCCTAATCCGTTCTGTAGGTATTGCGTGAAAGAGTAACAAACATCCATCAAACTTTCACTTTTATAATATTAGTAAGGATTGACACCAAAACAAACAAAGACAGACAATTAAAATTAGAAGGTGACCTTATTCGTAGAGAACCAATTTCTTTCAGGCAAACTTAGGATGCAGGAAAATTTTTGATTTGAGACGAAACAAGCGGGTTGGAAATCAAATATTACTGGGCATAATCGCAAATAATTTGTAAAACAAATCAGAATGCTTTTATAGAATTACGCCTGATGATATAATACAATTTCAACACACGAACGTGTCGTGTTGACTAAGGTAGAGTCAAGGCGGTTGCGATTATTGGCGGATATCTTGCTCTACTATCGACGCGCCAACTTTGACAGGCGTAAGTTATTGGTGAAGGTTGTGGTGCTGTTCGAAAAGCAAAAATCTAGGCTGCGGTCTGCGGTTCAAGCATTCGGATTGCAGAGATTGACGGCTCCGCAGCCTAGTTGGTAGTGCGCCTGCCCACGTAGCACAGGGTTGCATGCAGGAATTGCAGGATCGAATCCCGCTCACAGGGCAAACAAGTAATGCACCTGGGTGCATTAACCCAGGTGAATTAAGTTAACGGCGGGAAACATTCATGTGAAATGTGTGTACTTGACGTTGTTTATCTATACAAGTATGTTTTTTATATTTTTATGTTTGGGTCTAACTGCTGAATGGTAGACTATGTGAGATATTATTTTATAACAACGATTACAAGAACAACAACAACGATTTTTTCAATATCTTATTTTTTTTTTATTTATATTTTTTATTTATTTATTTGACAATATATTTCATTCATTCATTCATTCAATTTGAAAATTCACTAGAAGGCTGTTGTAATACGTTAATATGTTCTTAATTAAATCATAAATGTTTTTTTTTCCATCAATGTATTAACCAAGATTTCAAAAGACTTTATGCATTTTTTAATTTAGAAAGTTACATGATAATGCATGCACGCACATTCGTGCAAAGCAGCTCTTCGAATGACTTTATGCTACATTCAAGGATGCTGACCCTGACTTTCATAATCAGACATTTTTTTTATAATTTTACAATGCTGTATGTGTATTAGTCTGTACAGTCAGCAAAATAGATATCTAAACAAACTGCTCGAAACCGATCAAGTTTACTCGGGTAATTGTCATAAACTGCACATAAAAATTTTTGTATAGCAATCTTCTTTGCTGACAATGAATTTTTTGTACAATCTGATCGCGCGACAACGGATAGAATGCCAAATGTGCATTCATAGATCGTTATTTATTTATTACGAATAATAGCTTGCCTAATGTAAAAGTAATAATGGACGATAGTATATTCTGTGCCATTTAATTGTTGCAGAGAGAGCACAACGAGCTTTACTTAAAGTAATAAAAAGGCTGCCATATATATACCCTACTACTGACTTGTATAAAACCTGCAAGGTCTTATTGATAAGAAAATTGTACATTCTTCAGTCACTGTTAAGATACCACCGCTTCACTATTCCTAATTTGCCGGGTCTTAGCCCGCGGGCGCGTTGAAGGAGAGTACAATCACACGTGGCTTAGAACGTAGGCACTCACTGGGTCTTGCCACAACCCGTCTGGTTAGTTCGTTTCGATTAGACCTTCTTCTCCTGTGGCGTTGGAAGGTACCACCACGCATCACACGATTAATTATAAATGTGAGGTCTTCCTCTAGCTGTTTGACACTTACGGAGAATAGGTAGGATAGTTCGATACCTAACGGATGATAGAATACTTACGCATTTGCTTCGAAAATCAGCTTGACTTTCAATGTAATGTGAGATATTTAGGTAATATCTCTAGTTTTGTAAAACACTTAACTAGGAAGGTAAATTCAATAGGGAAACGGATGTCATAGAACTTACTTGGGATCACTTATATCAAGTCAAAATATTTACTCTATCCGGTGAAAGAGAGCTTACCAAAACTTCTCTAGAAACTATTACTCTTCGTTGCTAAATAATATCAAATACCAGTAAGAAACACCTTACCTCTATAAAACTCAGTATAACCTAAATAAACTTCACTGCTAAAAGATATAAATTGCAATAAATAGATCACCCAGTTAAACATACTTACTAAAATCTACTCTTCATTGTTAAATAACAAATAGTAAGAAACGCTTTACCTTTATAAAATTCAAAGCTTAAATAATCCTCATTAGATACTTACTGAAAAGTATTAAATTGCAATAAATAATTCACTTTGTTAAAGCATACTGAATCCTCAATAATCACCACTGCTAAATAATATCATGCTTTTGTAATAAATAATTTACTTAGTTTAAATTCCATAAAACTGACTATACTTAGTGACTATACTTATACCTTTCAAAGATAAGATTATTATATCAGTTGATTCTCTCTAAGATTTAAACTTCATTCTAATAAAATAACCAAATAAATAAATATCTTGAAAGTACCAGCCAGTCGTATATGGTCCACACGATAAGAAGAAGAATTTGTTCATTTTGATACAAAGGGATGATTATTGTCAAGTACAATCAATTAGCTCAAATTGCATTATTATTTCCTACGGTAATAAAATTATTCAATTTCAATATTTACTTACTTGAACCAAACCATAGTTTGTTGATATTTGGATCTGTAGGAAAAGCAATAGCACTCCGGTGGTTTACTTCCATACCAGACGGATTGGACGTCCCACCATATTTCAGATTGATTCATCAACAGCTTACTTTGTATTTGCACTATATGACAGGCAAATTGTACTAAATGCTAAGACATCTAGAAACCTTATAAGGTTCTCTTTTATAACTACAATCTGAGTTATTAGACTGGAAAGATAAGAATCATTCCTAGGATCATTTATCTTTGTTGTAATCTAAAGTTGATAATTTGAATAACGTATTTAATAAAGGAACTAATTGTAGAGTCATTAGAGTAAATATTCAATATATGTTTATCTATTTTTATCAATAAGAATATAAAAAAATAAACTTTTGCTTTACTTTGTGATAACTAAAATGAATAAAACCAATATGTCAATATAGTCACATTTGTCTATTTTCAAGCATAAAACCTAGATGCTAATAATAATATAAAATAATAATTCTTATTTACTTTGTTGTTCTAATATTAATGAATTATTCCCAAAGGGTTTCCTGGAAGAAAATCTGGAATGACGTTGACTAAACTATATAAAATTAATACAGTCACATTTGTTTTCAAACATGGTGACAAATGTATTCTACTCTGCCGTCACAACATACTACTACTGCTATAGTAATTGACCGAGCGAGCGAAGCGTCTCTGCTTCAGCATGGCTAAAATTGCTTTTGTATGTCTGTTTGTGTGTGTGCGTCTGTTTGTTCCACTCTACAGGTCGCGTTTCTCAACCGATTCTCGTGATATTTTGTGAGCAGGTTTAATTAATTAATTGAAATTTTTTGTCAAGTCAGTTTTTGGAAATTAAAAAAAATTACGGAGTTATGGGGGTTGCCAGCTTACAAGGTCTACCGCTGTTTTCCTCTACAGGTCATATTTCTCAACCAATAAAAAAAAAATACAAAATTAAATATGAAATTAAATTCCTTAATGAAATAATGTAACAAAGCATCTTTTAGTCTAAGTAAATATCAACAGATGGCTGTACAGTGGAACGGATATTCTAAAACGCGCTATCGAGATTTTTTCAGCCATTTAAAAAAAAAGTACTCGCGAGGTCTACAGCTCACGGAGCCACTAGTAAGTATTATTAATTAGCATGTGTAAATTATTAAAATCCTACCCACTTAATATTACAAAATATATTTCAATCGTTGAAATAAATCGACACTCAATTAAGCATGAATTATGTAAATTTAAAGGTCGAAATGTTAAACTGCAGGAGGCTTTTAATTTCTTTCAATATTAATATTTAAATAAAAAAAAACTTTAACAAAAAAGTAGAAACCTCCTTCAAATTACATGGTTATCTTCACTAAAAAGTATTAGCATAGCAACACTGCCACCAGGGTTTATGAGCCACACTATGAAGAAAAAAAGCATAACGCAAAACTTTCAAGAACATCTTAATTCCTACTAAACAACTTTTATAACGTATTTAGCATAGCAACACTGCCACCAGGGTTTATGAGCCACACTATGAAGAAAAAAAGCATAACGCAAAACTTTCAAGAACATCTTAATTCCTACTAAACAACTTTTATAACGTATTTAGCATAGCAACACTGCCACCAGGGTTTATGAGCCACACTATGAAGAAAAAAAGCATAACGCAAAACTTTCAAGAACATCTTAATTCCTACTAAACAACTTTTATAACGTATTTAGCATAGCAACACTGCCACCAGGGTTTATGAGCCACACTATGAAGAAAAAAAGCATAACGCAAAACTTTCAAGATCATCTTAATTCCTACTAAACAACTTTTATAACGTATTTAGCATAGCAACACTGCCACCAGGGTTTATGAGCCACACTATGAAGAAAAAAAGCATAACGCAAAACTTTCAAGAACATCTTAATTCCTACTAAACAACTTTTATAACGTGTTTAGCATAGCAACACTGCCACCAGGGTTTATGAGCCACACTATGAAGAAAAAAAGCATAACGCAAAACTTTCAAGAACATCTTAATTCCTACTAAACAACTTTTATAACGTATTTAGCATAACAACACTGCCACCAGGGTTTATGAGCCACACTATGAAGAAAAAAAGCATAACGCAAAACTTTCAAGAACATCTTAATTCCTACTAAACAACTTTTATAACGTATTTAGCATAACAACACTGCCACCAGGGTTTATGAGCCACACTATGAAGAAAAAAAGTATAACGCAAAACTTTCAAGAACATCTTAATTCCTACTAAACAACTAAACAACTTTTTTTTTCATAACTTTTCAATTAATATTTTTATTCTCGTACTACTTGACTCGGTCAGCTGATCGGTTTGTATTAAAAGTCATTTTTTCTATAAATGAAAAAGTTCAACGATCAAAATTACAATCGTGAATGAGCATCAGAATATTTACTAAATTCATGGGTATTTTTCCTAACACATACTTAGAAGATAATAGCAAAGATGTTTTTCATGGAACAGCTGCTCTCTAAGTGAGTTCTGACAAAGAAGTTCGTCCGTTCTTCTCCACAGAGGGCGTACACTGGTAGTGAACGTGCCATCCATGATAGCTTTGACGTCGAAAAATGATTTGTAAAAATCTTAATTCGAATAAAAAAAATTGACTTTGACTTTGACTTTGAAGTTTGTAAATTGCCCTACTAGCTCCCTTCTATAGTACAGAATGAAGATTGTATCAATATCAGCTGCTGGGCCTTATACGAGTATCAAGATGTTTCATTTATCCTTCATTTTTTATACTTTGCCTGATCTCTACCCGGCATTCCATACAATACCTAGGCATTGTATAGATTGCCTAGGTATATAATTTCATACATTGTTTAGACGAGCCCGGCATTCTATAGAATGCCTGAATTATACAGATTGCCGGTAATTATTATACAAATCACAATACTATTTACAAAGACAATATTTTCTCCATCAATCTAGACAAATAAGTATAGTTTCCATAAAAACGAAAGAAATTAACGATTCCGGTACGCTATCAATCGTTAAGTGTAATACTTTAATAGTTTTTTGCTTTAATAGTTTTTTGAGAACGTTTTTCTAACTCCAGTTAGACCTTGTATTGCATTAAAATAGCGCCTTTCGGTGAAGTTGTTCATATCGGAAATGTATACGTATACATATTATGTCCATGGCATATACTTGTTTGTAAAAGGCAAGAATGTATTGGTTACGTACGACGACTTCTGCGCGTGCGGTCATGTCATAAGAAATATAGATCAGTATCGATCGATTACATAGTTGGTAATTATCGTTAAAATTATTGAAAAATTTTGCAACTTTTCTCCTGAACGTCGATTTTAACATCACGTCATTGTATAATAAACAAATCAATTACCTGACCTGTAGATATCTCCTACAAGCAAGACAGATTCAAAATAGTATTTAAACATAACCTATTCAATGAATCTGTTACAGATGTCTTAAACCCCTAGTAATTTTTTATCTTTTAAAATATTATTTATAAACTAACACACTTATATTTTTGTGGCAATCTGTAGTGCACTAGATGTTTTTCTTTCTGCCAAAATTTCTAAAGTATGTTTAGTATTTAAGTAAACTTTTGAATTGTATAATATTTACACAGTTTCAGTACTTATACATGCTGTACGTCACATGTTTGGCTAGCGATCTAGATTTAAACTACAAAACATATATTATATTGTAACCTTTTTTGATTGTTATATATGTTCTGTTCGTCTTAATAAATAAATTTAAAAAACTTGTCTATTTACGTTCTGAGGGAAACTGAATTGACTTAAAAACTAACCATTTAGCGATTAAATTAAAACAAAACTGATGAATCTCCAATATAATTAACTTTGTAACAATTAAAACGGAATAAATGAGAAGTAAATGGAGACCAATTAACATACAATACAATGTGAATCGTTACATAATTCCAAACTCAATTGCAAAAGTGCATTCGAGAAGGTTCCCACCATGAAACTCGTTAAAACAAAATTGAAATTGGAATTCTCATTTCTAGAAAGAAACAATTTATGCCACCGGCACATAGAACGTTACGAAAATTCGCGCACGATCTTTGCAATAATGATTAATGAAATGTAGGTAGCCCCATACACATACAGGAAGACCATTACGTTCATTACACTGCAAATAAAGATTAACCTCAAATATTACAATCTACACTTAATGCAGCGTTTGGAAATGTTCCAGAACCACACAAGCTAATTACCGAGAAAATTCTCGATTTCCTTGATTTTGAAACCAATATTGGGGATAGGAGCGTGATCTTATGTAAAATCAATATTGCTTGCAATCATTCGAACTGCCTGAACTCATATGGCAATTTGTCCAAGTCTTGCAAACGTAAACTCGTTTGCACTTCATATGACCGAAGAAACGACTTTATTAATTCCGTAGCAGTACCTAGTAACTTCTTATCTACGAGTTCGTAGCTTTACGTCTGTGCGGTCAACTGCACAACGTAAACTTGTATGAAAGTCGTACAACGTGAGCTCTTTTCAAGCAATAACAAACACGATTACATACGTTTATGGACCTAATGGTCGTTTTATTACGTGAGTTTCAATTTCGGCCGCTAAATATTGCAAAACCAAAGGTCAACGGTCTATCTATAGACGTCGTCGTCCTTAAAACCGTACACTTGCATTACAATGTTAATTGTACTATTCAGTTCCTAAAACAGATCGCAGACTCCTAATTAGGACCATATAAATGACATTCGAGGCTCACAAGCTATAAGTAATAGGTAATCAAATTGTAATAATTGCTAGTTCATTTGTTAGAGTAATAAAATTGGACCCACTTAATATATTTAATACATTTTCTCACTTGAACCTTTTGTTTTTTTTTTATTTTCTCTTTTCCATGGGTCTGTTGAAAGATATTTCTTTGGAAATAAGCCTGCATATTGTGTAATTTTTCTATATGCATGTTTCTTGTTTATCTTATTTTTTTAATAAATTGTTAAATAAGCAACAACGTTCGTTGAAAATTTTAAATGTATAACAGCACGCGTTGATGTCTTTTATATGAAATGCAAAGAGCATTCATAGTATCATTGTTAACACTCACGCGGTGCTCTACCACATATACGGTTTTTATGGCTAATATCTTAAACGAAATAAAGTCACAGTATCTCAGTCCTTTATGGCCAATAAATAACGTTACATAACAAATGTTTTTGTAATAAAATTGCAACGTATGACCAAACTTTTACACTACGTATATTATGCTAGACTAGAGTGTAGAATACGTGGGTAGCTAGCTGTACGTACATGCTTGATATATGCAAGCAAAGTTGTGGGTTCTTACAAATGACTTATTGTGTTAAGGGTGATAAAGGTGAACATTTTAAAACCCGAATAAATAAAATAAAAAGTAAATAAATAAATATGTGGGGACATAAAACGAACTAGCAAAATCCGGAGTTGACATTGCAAGATCAAACAAAACAGCTATCTAACAATGAATGGAATACAGTTTAGTTCAATTGTAGGTGTGGACAACGTTGTACAATTTGTATGGATATGTAAATACATTACATAAGAAGTGTAGCGTACGATGCTGTCTTTGCAGTCGTAATGCGCGAAACACATTGCTTCATGGTCGTTTTGCTGTTTCGGATCCCGTCACTCGCGCAACGGCACGTGCTTCATTCAGTTTAGACAGCTCTCCATGTTTGTGAAATATCTGATTTGGATGGTAAATCTATCTAATCATCACAATGTTTTACGAAATTTCCTGAAATATCTGCCCTATCAATGGAAAATAACTTTATAGGTACTTTTTTAAGGTAGCCGGCTATATGACACTTTTACATTAAGCACCCTTAGTCCATAGCAGTAGCAGTAGTAGTATTCGTATAAGGATAAGTTGGCTGCTCTTTTTAGCCGACTGTGTAGAGTAACACATTCTTATAAAGGCCATTGTATACGCATTTACAATAAGGTCCCAACCGATTTCAAAAAATTATCTTTAGATAAGTTCAAAGCTATTGTTAGGCAAAAATTTTATAAAAAGCTTATTATATATAGAATATCTGACTACTTAGAGGACAGATATCCATCCATGGGAATAGATTTCTTGAATGACAGGCTATTTCAACAAAATGCATGCGCCATATAATCAGCGCGCCAAGCAAATAGATCCGAAGCACCTTGCTATAATTGGCCATAGTTATGAACGTTTACACAACAAAAAAAAAACAACTGTAATTGTACAAAACTTCAAGTAGTGGAAAGTTATAAATATCTCGGGTTGATTATTGATAGGAACTTTAACTGGAAAGCGAATACTTTTGATGTTTGTAACAGATTAAGGTCAATATTAGGAAAGTTTTACCATCTTAATCGGATACTTAGCAAGCACACTTTGCTCGTTGTTTATTATGCACTTGCAGACTCTCTGCTCAGCTACGATTTTAGTGTATATGGGCGCACTTTCAGTACATATATAACCGAAATTAAAAAAATACAGGTCAGGCTTGTTAAAATTTAACAATATTTAATACCTAGTGGCTAAAAATGGCAAAAAGTTATGCAGAGAAGATTATGACGAACTATTCACCATCTGTAAAATACTGCCAGTAGATAAAAAGATCCATTACTAAATCATCAACATCAACGGCCCGTTACAGTCCACTGCTGGACTATGAGCCTCTTCCACTTAAGTGGAGGGTTTTGCCATAATCTCCACGCTTGGCAGGCGGGTTGGAGATCGCAGATTAAAAGATTACTGTATCAAAGAGCGCTGCTGCCCGTTCCTTGTTCAAGTTCCCCATTACTTAATAAGTATTGATAATTATTATAGCAAAGAATTTAAAACTAAGGTTGTAAACAAATACAATACTAGAAGAGTTAAAGAGGGTACATTGGTACATCCAAAAACGACTAATTATTATGGGCAGAGGTCAACTAAGTTCCTTGTTTCGAAAGTATTTAATAAAATAGATCTTAATAACCTTTTATGAACCTAAATTTAAGACTTTAAATATATTAAAATCTAGATTAAGAGCAACGCTGCTCGGTGTCAGCGATGTTCAGTTCTAATATTATCAGAGCGTGATCTCGCCATCAAACGTAATATTTTGGTGAGTTAGATATAAGAATATCAAATTGTACTTACCGTAATATAAATATAAATAATAATAATAATAAACATAAACATGCATAAAATTTTGTAATTGACATTATTATTGATAAAAAAAAACCCAAAAGATGTGACGCATGTGGATTTTCTTTGGTGAGTTCTTCTCCACAGAGTCCGCACATCGTGTAGTGAACTCACACAAAAAAATGTGATGACGAAATAAGAGATGTAACATGGATGTTACATGTTGTTATGTTGATGAAATGAATACTTTATTAACTTTTGGAAAAGTTAATAAAGTATTCATTTCATTTAATTTCGTAATATAAGTGTCCAGCTGCACGGGCTGGCTACTGTACATACGTAAAACCACGCTCTTATAGGGGTGAGTAGAGCTTTAGTAAACTTGCCGTGAGCTGTATTAAATCGTATCAAACAAATATCCAGCCTCTTCTCTTACTTACTTACTTACTCTTGGTTATTAGAAATATTACAAGCTGAAAACTGATAGCTTTACTCTTTACTAAAACACTGTAAATTCTGTTGTGCTTGAATACACTTTAGTCAATCGAATTTTGCCTATAGCAATATATTTCATAGTGACTCCATTGAAATTTGAAATACCTTTATCAAATATTTATGTGGGAACGGATCGCTTCTACAAATAACTGCATACAATTGATAACATTTGTAACATACACTGTGAAAACACGAAACAGTCGTGAACTAACAAAAACTAACGATGTGGAAAACGAGCGTTACGCATGAGAATTTGTTCATTTACAGAATCAGCGGCGAGTGACTCTAGCGACCGACATACCGACGGCGGCGCCCGCGCACTGAACCAGCTGCGGTGCGCGGCCGTGACAAAACTATACCTAGGTACTTCATACAAGAGACCCTATATCACATTGAATATTTCTTAGAATAGCGCAGCACTGGACTATGTTCTTGTTATTTTCTTATTCATGGCTTCTCATTTAATGAAGACGTATTTTGCGTGTGTCGAGTGATATTTTGTATACATAATAAATATAGGTACCCTAATTCTCGGACAAGGGAACTAAGTACAATCAAGGGCGTTTCAAATTTTGTTGAAATCGTTATGAAGTAAAAAATAAAATTGGAAGTCAAACAAAACAAAATCTTTGTGGAGATGAGATGGACAATTATTTTGAAAGCGCGTCGCTTTACGCTAGCGAACTGTCAACACTCTATGTAGAGCAAGTATGCACCCCAAAGAGGTTGGATAGGGTCTTTTCGCCACGGTGACGCGCATCAGAAATCTTTGATACACCATCTTAATCCTTCGCCGAGCCTCACAAACTTCTTTGATCAAACCGACGTGACGTGATGTCATTTATGTGCACGAGTCCCGTTTTCCCGGTACCTCCACCAAGTATCCCGTGCACATTCGAGTAGTTATTAAAGAAAAGAATAATTAATTATTTTAAACAACAAAAATATTGCTTTGTCTGCTAAAAAAAATATCTGAATACTGATAATAGGGAATAATTCCTTTTTTTAATTAGCTTCATAGCTGGCTAGTATGCTTAAAAGAAAACCTAAATCCCAGGATTCCTGCGTCCGCTAGTTCCTTTTGACACGACCACTAACCACGTCGTTACCTTGTCTATTGGGCGCGATGCTTAAATGTTTCGTTAGTATGCAAATACGACTGCGGTCGACCGGTCTTTCTGTTACTCAAGTTACATCAGAACACATAACGCTGCAATTACTATAGTTTTCTTTAAATTCGTCTACATATCATAAAGATAAGCATGGATGAACTTTATTATGATAAGATCAAGTTTACCTAGTTAGATTACATTTTACTGTTTTATATTTCGAGCATTTTTTCGTAAGCTACGTTTGTTTCTCAATACTTTCTGTCTAACACTGACCGACTAACATTTTTAATAACGTATTTCTAAATGTCATGAACATCTGATCTAAGCCAGGAATTTTCACAACAATATGATAAAATAGCATTAAAAGTAATATTATAATATTTATGCTTCATAATTGTACTTAAGTTATTGCAAAAGTAATGTTGCATTACGCCACCTTCACCATAGACGCCAAACCATACAATGGAAGAATCACAAATCATGTTACTTAGGTTGGTACTTCTAAATGGATTCTATTATACGCATGCTACATGGTTCAACTAATTGTCAGTGTTGTATTAAAATTGTGCAAATTCTATAATAGATGTTGCGTTGTTTACAGAAGCATCACAACATGACCTCTATAATTGTTGGTACATGGTGAGAACATTTTAGTCACTGGGAAACAAATACATTGTTGATTAATGTTGATATCAATTTTATAAAATGCATTTTCTAGGGATATTATATATATCTTTGTAAGTATATTACTTACAGAACTCAATAATAGTAGGTACATTACGATATGAGGATCGTAAGTAAATTACAAACGAGCTGACTCTTGTAAGCCCGAGCTGCAGGCGATGATGGTATACCTATAATGTCACGAGTTTGTTATAAAACCTAAGATCCGTGTGTTGTACGACGTTTTTCAATACACTTGTGAAAAAATTGATAATAAATAGGTAATTAAAATTAAATGGTTAAGAAAGTTACCCCTACAAAAGCAAAGCAATTTTACTATAAGTAAAATTGTTCATGAAAAAGTTGTAAAAACTAACTTTTATTTTATCGCTGTTTTTTTGCTGTAGGTACTATTCACATTTATCATTAGGTAAATATCAACACTTGAGCACTCATAAAATAATAATCAATGTAACATAGTTTTTTTTTTTTATAAAATTAGCGCCAACCTTAAAACAATAGTAGCTTTATTTTTTATAAGCATAATTATAGAGGAAAGGCTTTCACGAATATTCAGCTTCTACGGATCGATTCTTCATTAAATCAAAATAATTATATTTTTATTATTAAAATATTACTGGCTGATAACATTATTGATACAAAAAAAAAACATTTCTCTTTGTAAGAATCCATTCGATTTATTTTTATTATTAAAATGGTCCTGGCTGAATAATAATCAAGGAAATAAAATTAAAATCGCACTAGTAGTGGGGTAAAAAACGTTTACCGCACAGTTTACTGCTTTCGTAAGTTCAATTTTGAAGCAAGGTGTATTGAAAAAAATACTATTTTACACTGCTTCATAAATTAAATAAGAGTACCTATGCCGAGTAAACTCGTTAGTTTGTTCATATAAAAGACATCAACGAACGCGCTTTTATAAGTTTTATAATACCACTGCACTCTAATGAAAATCAATTATCAGCTTATTAGTTTCTAGGACACATGAAGGTTTCTTCAAATAAGCAGATTATTATAGTACTTTAGTATGACCTAGAAGTACAATCATCTCATAAATAATTGAAGATCCCATATTTCGTCGCAAGTAGATGTAAACAATGTGTCCGTGTATAATTACTAAAACTGTTAAATCTTAATTTTAAAAAATCTACTCATAAATTTTAACAGCCTGAAAATAGCATACCTACATAAACTTCTTCACATGCTGTTTTTGACTTATAGGCTTAAGTTAAGAGACATACATACTCGTTTTTTTTTTTTTTGACGATGACCTAATGCTTGTGTCGCAAAATCGACGTATCAAGCGTAACCGGACTTTTGGGGGAGCGGAAGGCTCTTACCCCTAGACATACATACTCGTATGTATAAAGAGTCGTTCTAGGATATTACAAAGTATCGTAGCATCATAGTTACACAAAATAAAGCATTTAGAATCACCAAATATTATACAACTTCTCTTACCTTCATAGAGTTCAAGCTGGATGCTGCATTAGCCACGACGTCGCCGAGCGTGGCCGGCGGCAGCGCGTGGCTCTGCAGCACGAGCGCACACGCGCACACCGCCACGGCGCGCCACCAACGCACGCGCATCCTGCGTGCCCGCGCCCGATACAGCACACTGACGCAGACTGTCTAGTACCCACGCGCGGTGGGTGACACTACATCACACACACGAGACGCACCTCTGTTTTGATGTTTCAAGTAGTTTAGCTTTTGTTTGTTGAACTCAGTTCTGATAGGATTGATAAGATTGTCAATTTTGTTGTACAAGCTTTATTGAAAGTAGGTACCTAAGTACACTCCCACAACAAAGTTCTTCCTTAAAGTCCTTTTACTTATTTGTTGAATTGCTAATTTGCTACGAAAGGAAATTATAAAAATAACTATGTAGCTTATGCTGGCGATGATTAATTGATCATGGTCAATTTAAGCTACAAATTACCCCATTTTTCACAATAATGTAAACAAAAGACGGCACAGTATAATATGTCTAGCGTGTAATTCTAATTATTTATTTGAAGTTCATTATTTTATTTTGCTGTAGTAATCAAATAATTAAGACTATACGTGTGTGAGTGCTGTTTCAAAACTTAAGTATTTGTAATTCGAGACAATGACTATTGCTGAAGTGTGTAGAAATATATTCATGTGAGAGACTTTGTTTTGTGAATGCCTGGTGATAGACGGTTATAAATTAGATAGGAGCCGAGAAATTCTCAGAAATTAATTATGATAGTAATGTGTTCTTGTTTGTAAATGCTTAGTTAGTGAAAGCGCATATAGCACTAACACAGATATTTAATGTGTAAACTTGTGAAAAAAGCCTATTTGCACAAATCTACTTAAACATAATTTATTTTAACGAGTAGCGGGTGAAGTAAACATAATCAGAATTAACTTGCTTACTATGGAAGGTATATTAATAAAAATAAGAAGCCCAAGAGAAAATCAGACTCCCAAAAATAAAATTAAATATACATGATTGCGATGTAAGTTATTGACGTGTGTGCATTTTTTTATTATTTTAATTTCACAATAATTTCTACCAAAAAAGACACAAAAAAGACCTATCTTACGTCTTCACTAGAACTCCAGCCAACAAAAAAACTACTTTATTGTATAATTTACAAATAATCTGATTTGTCTTATTTGGATAGTCAACAAAAAAGATAATTACATTTTAACTAAAGCTTTGTAACTAAAGCAAGTATTTTTCATTAGTATCATTGATATACTAGGTAAAAATAAGTCATATCATACGCGCTCAAAAAGCGGCACACCAAAAGTTGGCCAACCTGAACTTAGTCACGCGCATGTCACGCGTCGCTTTGTCTTTTTTTCGCACTAATGCTTAGACTTGCCGTCCTTGTGTAAGTTTTGTGACATGTCATGTTAAAACACTTATAATATCATTGATTAGTAATTAGTATATTATTTGGTGTGGTTGTAGTAGATCGCGTCACGGCGCAAGTAGCGGCCGGCGGTCGCGCGATGCGGACGCTCGATTGCCGCAGATATTATTCAACACTGCACTTTCACCGCTTTGGAATCCTACTTTGCTATACCTACTATACGCAAACGTACATACTTGACTGATAGCCGCCTTGGACTATGCGAGAACGTTCGAGAATGACACTGAGAAAAATACGCCATTGATATTGTTTTTCCACAAGTTTGTTCATATAAAAGACATCAACGAGCGCGCTTTGATAAATTTTATACTTACTACCACAGAGTACCTAGCGAAAAACAATTTTATTGTATTCGTTCTTAGGACTGGCGTTACTTCAAATAGACTAGTATTACCCGGAGGCAGACTTTCTCATAAATAAATGTAGATGCGATATTTCCTGGTTCTCACGCAAGTTAGTTAACAGGCTCTGTGCAGATATGCCCAGATTCATCCAGACGCAGACAATACCATTACGTGTGCGTCTGTTATGCCGACGGTGTTGCTCTAGCTAGCAGACGATGATGGTTCCGTACAAGTGTGTAAGGGAAGTTAACTAACTACATACAGTAGATATTAGGATGAAAAAGAGGTGTAGGTACTACGCATTGAATATAATCGTAGAATGGATGGTTATGTGTCCGTGCATGCGCAGCACATAACCTCTTAGTGCTAATGTACTCATTGAAGTTACAAAGCTTAACTACGTCTTCCACCATTATTTTCAAATTTTTAATTTAAAAGGGATTCTGTTCCTATTCTAATTAGAACTTTTTTTCGGCTGATAAGTATTATAATTATACTACTTATTATTATTGTGTTACAGCTATTTTTTTAAATATAACCTATTATTGTATTTTCTTTTCGCCTGCTTTTTTTAACTGCACATCATTATTACTTGCATCGCAGCCCCAAAAGCAGAAGCTTGCAGCAGCGTGCGTGTTTTGCATCGCAAACTATCTTTAATGTAAGGACATACTAACTATGTCTCAAATATTTTAGAACAAAAGCGGCGCGGGGCCTCAGGTTAATTAATGCATCTCGTTACAGTTTTTACAAGACTGCCCAAAAAAAAGGAGTATAATGTGTTGAGTTCAGGGTTCATGTATGTATGTGCGTTTCTTTATTCCATTATAACTTCTAAATGGCGATTTTTGATTTGTGGGGTATCGTTGGAATCATTGCATCAGCCCGAGTGACACTTATTTATACTATTTTTTGGCTATTTTTTGTTTTGGCTGGGCAGTCACGATTTTAATTTTAGATGATTATTCTAGCCTTTAGACAGTGCTTTGTACTACAACACGTAATATTTAACATAGAAAGCGTTGTTGTCTGCCAGTAGAGCACAAATGGGTCTCAAGTGCAGCGGATAATCACCGTCTGTTATAAATCCAATTTAAGTTCTCTCCCAGTTGTGTAACGAGACGAGTGAACGCATTATGTCACGAGGAGATAAAGGCGATTATTGTGCACTCTGCGGCTGAGCAGTGACTCCGAGAGGGCACTTCCGTATCCACACACCACGCGCCACGCGCCACGCGGTGGTTTTTGATTACAACCTCTACTTAGGAGCGTATACGCGTTCCTTTTTACCCGATTACTGCCCAAAAAAGGGAGTAAATAATGTGTTCAGGGTTCATGTATGTAAGTATGTATGTACGTATGTGAGTTTCTTTATTTCACCATAACTTCTAAACACCTTAACAGATTTGGATGTATGTGGTATACTTTCATCAGCCCGAGTGACACTGGTGATAGTTTTGTGACGGCACAGTCGTTTTAAAATTTTTTAGATGATTTTACTATTAACTGCTCCAGATCCAAATCCTTGAGCAAAAGTTTCTACAACACAGTGATTGCACTAGAAGAGCTAATCTACCTCTACCTCAAAAACTTAACCAGTTAGCGATAATTAGGAAAAACTCAATATGTATTTACAACCTGGTAAATTCGTAAGAAAAAGAAATTACGATTATACTCGATTGTTGATATTGAAAAAAAGACATATTAATATTTTTTCTCCCTAGCATAGCATAATCTCCAACTTGCATGAAATACTAAATCAGATCAGACTATTACGTTACGTCATGGGAAAATAACGATGGTAATCGCGCACTGCGATATAACTTGCCTTCGCGCATGGTAGGCAGGCCTCGGAGGCACTTCCTAGCTCTGCCGCTTCCTAGGTGCGTGCAATGGTGTAGTGCAGTATTATGGTGTTTATCTAACTGCTCGCGTTCATGGAAAAGTCGCTCGAAATGGAAGAGTTAACTATTACCACAGTTACATAACAATATGATGGTAGATCTTTGGTGGTGTTATTGGTTAAATCGAGATCCAAATTTAAAATATGTTTTGGTTTCCGAAGTCGTTATATGTATTAAACTTACCAAAAAAAAAGATTATAAATATCACATAAATCATAAGTAATATTTAGTGTTTTTAACATACTGTAAAAACTGTATATTGCATTTACAAATAAACGGTTTACTTATATATCTAATATTTAATTTTACCAAGTTAAAAATGGTATTATACGTGACATGGCGTAGAAATCTGATTTGGGGAGTTGTATTGAGCTCTTCGATTAGTCGCTTAACATGTAATTGCCTAGTAAAATCTGGGGCTGCATACTTGTATTCTTATTTTAAAATAAAGAGCCTCCGATAGGCAAGAGGGCTGATAAAAGATATCTGTACGCCTATCACACTAATATTATAAACGTGAAAATATATTTGGATGTTTGTTCCGCTTTCACGACTGAACGGATTTGGATGAAATTTGGAATGGAGATAGGTTGTAGGTACCTTGGACTAACACATCAACGGCCCGTTACAGTCGACTGCTGGACTATGAGCCTCCTCCACTTAAGTGAGGGGAGGGGAGGGAGGGACTAACACATAGGATTCTTTTTACGGAAAAATGTCTTATTCTCACGGAAAAATATTACACAACGCGAGCGTAGCCGTGTAGGCTGGCCACGTCTGTCGCAGGACCGATGAGCGTTGGAGCAGACGGGTTCTCGAATGGAGACCGCGTCTCGGGAAACGTAGTGTGGGACGCCCCCCTGCCAGGTGGACTGATGACCTGAAGAAGGTCGCTGGTGGTGGCTGGATGAGGAAAGCGGGTGATCGTGCGCTTTGGAGTACCCTTGGGGAGGCCTACGTCCAGCAGTGGACTGCAATAGGCTGATTGATTGAGCATAGCCACGGGTGCTAGCTAGTTAATAATAAAGTACCTACATTGTAGCTTGTGTTCACTAGGTTTGCTCACTGTTCCACAACGGCAAGTCGAGTGAAAGCGGGCAAAGATTTTTACTTCCTGAATAGTGTTCTAGCTAGAGAATGGCAATTTCTTTGCAGTGCCTGTGGTCCTTGTGGTTGAATGAATACATACTAATAATAGACTAGGACTATAATAATAACACATTAGGTCATTTAGATAACCTATTCGAAACAAAGCATTCGTCTTCTTCCTCCTTCTTTCTATTCTTCTATTTTATAATAATTTGAGATGAGACCAATGGCGTGTGTGTAACCCCAACAAAATATTGCGCTTTGCGATGGATGAGAGTATGACAGGGAAATATCCACATTGAATTTTTAATTAATACAAAAACATCAATAAAAAACAATTTGTTCTCATAAATTTCCTAAACCAACATACAACTTAACGAGCCTTCTTAAACGCAAAACTAGGCGATACAGCCTGAAATGGGGATATTTTTATACACAATAGCTTCACAAAACCAAATATTTCCTATAGCTAACATCTGTTGCCCTATGGCTGGTTTACACGTATTAAGTTGTTTAGTAGTTAACTAAATTTTAACTAAATTTTAAGCAACTTAATGCGTGTAAACAGCGAATTTAGTAGTAAGTTGCAAGTTAAAATTTAGTGTGCAAGTAAACAAGTAGATTAGAACTTTTTCTATTTTTCGGGTAAGTTGGTGGGCGTGGCCTGTCACTTAACGCGTTTGGAAAGGCGCGATTTAGTTAATTTTAAGTTAAATGCGAAGTGCGAAGTTAAGTGCGAGTGTTTTATGTTTATTTTTTTGATTTATTTTAATATATATAAATCAATAATCAATATTTAATATATTAATCATTAATGGTATAAAAACATTAATGATTAATATATTATTAATATTAAATGTTAATCATTAAAAATAATAATAATTAATATAATATAATAAATAAAAAATAAATAATAATATAATATTAATTATATAAAAAAAAATATTTTTTATACTTTATTATTTTATTTATTATATTTATTACAGATTTGAATTCGCTGTTGATCGTCCATCTTGGGCTAACTAAAGAGCTTAACTACTAAAATGACGTGTAAACACTTACTTAAAATTTAGTCGCTTAAAATTTTGTTAAAATTTAGTTGCTACTTGACAACTTAATACGTGTAAACCAGCCATTAGTTAATTCTACGAAAACGTTCATTGCATTTGTCACACCGTGTGTGTTTGTTTGTGGGTTATCCCCGCACAAAGGTACTATTAGGGCATACTGAAAGTTTTTGCCTACAAAACGCGGGCAAAGTATATAGGCAAACCGTCGATCGCCGTCGATCAGTGTGGCCCGACCCTAACGTCACTGATGATAATATACCTTGATTCTACTCTATCCAAGTCGATTGGTAACTGGAGATCAAAGCTGTATGTTGTCCACGTCATGGAACGGAAATAGAATAGTGGATGTCTATTGCAACCAAATAAGCAAATTTTCCTTTTCGTGCTAGTAGGCATAGATCGCCTTTACACATGTCTAAATATAAATTCGGTGTACATTTCTGTGTTTGTGTCGCAATAGGATAGAAAATTAGCACTGCAGCCGCAAGGAGTGAATGAAACTGACTTTACATTTTACGCTCTGTGATAGGTATTAAGTAAAGCCGAAAAAAAATCGACAACCTTCAACTGGTGAGAATTTCATCAAAATGGCACGCGGCAATGATTTCACGGCGACTGTCGACGCCGTGGAACCAAATACTATTTACTTTACCCATTTTTTGGGTTCCGTAGCCGAATGGCAAAAAAAAATAACCTTTATTATTTTGTCCTGTCCGTCCACCGAGTACGCAGTTTTGATTCCGCTCTGTGTGTGTACGTCTGTCTGCCCATTGACACACCCATTCAGAGACTTTGTACAAGAATAAATGAATCGAACCGTACCTGTAGAGTCAGTCAGGTCAGGTAATACAAAAATATTAGACATGTAAGTATTTTGTTTTATCAAAAAATAGTTGGAAAGTGGGAGCTCACTACGTCACAACAAGGTACAAAATTTTACTCCAGAGTGACGTAATATGCTATTTCAACATAATATATTCTCCGTATTGTTTTAATTATGTACCTACCTATACCTACGTGAATAAAGAAACTACCTCATAGACAAAGAAAAAATAATCATTATCGCTATTATAAATAATCCAAAGAGTTCCGACAGAACCTTACCTCGGACCCGACATGTACTTGAACAGATTGTTTTTGTGACATTGGGGTAAAACGTTAAAAGATTTTCTAATCGCGCGCAATAAATCGATTTTTGCATACAAAAGACATCAACGCGTTCAATTCAGTTTTTTCTTTAAACTTTTGCTGAATAAACCTGATAGCTTCGATGCGAACTATATGACTGGACGCTATAATGTTTGTTTTGTAAAAAAATAAAAGGTAATATATTTATTTGATTTGGCTAATGCCAATCTCAAGCTTATGTAGAGTTTTTCAGCTATTTTCTCTCGTTATATTTGTTTCACTTGAGTTTAAATTTCATATTCATTTACCAAGCGGATTTGCAACACTTTAATTTCACTATATTGGTATTTGGGATTAGTTACACCCGCTGAGAAATTATTGAAAGCTGAAATTCATTTAAAGGAAAATTATCAATACAAATTATTCTTTCCGGATTGTAAGGTTTAAAAAAAAATCAAAATAAATAGCTTATATCCTTGTCCATGTCCTTCCTTTGCATCAAATTCGTAAAACATTAGTGGTCTGTAGTATAGATTAGCAACCCACACGATGAAGAAGGAGAAGTAAGAATAGCCAATTTATTGATGTGGGTGTGGTCCGAGTGATCTTTTTTATATGACCAAATTATAAGAGGATTTAGGAAATAATTGTGAAAACTTCATGGTAAGGTTATGAAATCTATGAGATTATCATCATCATCATCATCATCACCAAATCGTACCAATGACCGACCTCACAAGGACAGGTGCTCGAATGTAGACAGTAACCGGTGCGGCGATGCGGCGGACACCTACGTCAACCGAAAGAATGTTAGTAGGTAAAAGAATGCAAGAAGTGCCTCTAATGAAATGCATGTTGCAGCAGACCTGCGCACGGGCAGCTTGTTCCAAACAAGTCTTAAAATGACGATAATTACGGATAGTTTATAGTTTTATATCTGTTAGGTATTATATTTTCATAGCGGTCCGCCCGCGGCTACGCTCGCGTTTTGTAAGATTTTCCCGTAGGAATAAAAAAAATCCCGTAAAAAGTATCATATGTGTTAATCCAGGTAACAAACTATCTCCATTTCAAATCCGAAAGGCGGAACAAACATCCAAACATCCAAATATATTTTCACATTTATGATATTAGTGTGATGTGATGTGATTAAAATATAAGGAGATTATATTTATTTCGCTTAATTAATGATAATAATTCATTGGTAACTTTATCAGTTTTCTAATAGAGCTTTTATGGATAGCTTTTTATTCTGGGTCATTGTGTAAGTTGTTTACAAATATTAGGTAAATTGTAGGTTAGAATGTAACTCACATCAATGTTACATCGCCAGCGTAACATTCGAAACAAGGTATTACATAATTTCTTCAATAAATATTACCTTTCTTTTACGTACGATCCCTATTTTTCACATACACTAAAATATTCGAGTGTTTGTAAACCAAATAACTAGTCGGTAACGCAAGTACTGGTGAATAACAATATCGGTATAAAAAAGTAAATAATTTGAATAAATTTCGAGTGTTGGGGTTTGAATATGGAATAACGGGAGTCGTTAAAATCGCGCGCGCGTGCTCGAACCGTTCGCTTCACTGGCGGCGCCTGCGCAGCAACGCACCACGCTGGTTTGTTACCCAACACCAGCCAGCCCCACCAGATTCACACTCGGATACATCTGAGACTACAGTGACTTTTGGTTTGGTTTGGTACCCACCCATAGTATAAGCTCTGCCTGGTTTGGGATCAGATGGCCGGTGGTGATACCCACATATTTATTTAGTCTATAAATGTAATCATATTTTAAACTTAATTACCTACTATTTACTTTAAGATAAAGAAGAGCGAGTCTTCCTGCCACAGGTATTTTTATGCTTAAAAGGAGGATCCCTGCCTTTTGATTTTTTTTATTGATTTTTTGACTACATCTACAAGCAGACGGTAAGTAGCTAAGATTTTTAATTTTAAATTGAGATATTAAAACCCCGGGTTGGGGTGGGGGGGACATTGTCAAACAAAAACCTCTTTGTGAGACTTTCCCCAGTTTTATTAGGACATCGGATGCAGGCTGAATCATCTGATTGTCCAAAAAGAAAGATGATTCCGTGTCTCGTTAGTTTTTTCGGAAGGCACTTCACTGGAGCGGAAGTAGTCGTTACACGAGCCATGTCAGTGACCATAGGGTGAATCGAAAAGAAGATTAGAAAATAAACATAATATGCAAGTAAAAAAATATAGAAAAAATAAAGGTAGTTCGCTGGAATAGTCTACCGGTTCCGAACTGCGCTTAAAAGTAAATAAATAAGTAAGTAGGTAAAGGTACCTGCAAAAAGCACCTAAAAATAAGTAAATAGTACATTGTTATACGAGGGGTGAAAGTTATTTAGCGCCGAGACGGAGTTTGGGGCCTGAGCGTAGCGAGGGCCCTAATTAGTTCGAGGCACTAAACCCGTGGTATACACTGTGCCTTTCATTACGAATACAAGGAAAGTAAACATAAAAACACGAATTAACTAAAGAAAAAATGAGTGACTTCCATTGAATCAGATGAACTCTTTGTAAACAAAACCCTATTGCTTTCCCGCCAATTTTTATTTTTTGCTATGGTCGTGCCAGGCATGACCGCCCCTGGTTTTGTACGCCACGTTTTTGATGTACTTACTGCGGCCCATTTGGCGAGACTCCATATCGTTCCTACTGATATATGTGAATGTAGGTTGGACGTAAGTGATTTGGACCATATATTTTTCTCCTGCTCTCGTTATGACCGTTCTTCCTTTTTCCTTTTCCTCCGGCTCTCCGTGTCCCCTTTCCAACTCGTATATCTTGTTTAGTTATGTATCCCCATAAGTATTATAACGCATTTTCATCATTTATTATAAGTAATAATATAAAGATTTGATTTGATCCTTCATATCTATTTACGTATCACATTTTTAACCTGACTATCTGACTATCCTACGAAATCCTATCCAAATTATTCCGTTACTCCTTTTCATCTAGTTTCCCTACCTACTACACTGGCACAAGGCTCAATTAGTGCCATAACAAAAAAAAAGTTGTGACAGCTGAGCTGACTTCCCCCTACTATATACTCTTTGGAGCTGACAGTAATTCGGAACGCGATGTCGCGATTACGGGTGCTTCGTTCGATTTCAGCGCGTCTCGGAACGCAGGGCAAAAGAGGTTGTGTGTGTTGTGTTGGTTGTGCTGTGCATAGTGGACGACGGACAGTGGTGTTGTCAAAGAGTATAGTAGGGTGTTGTGGTTGTGGTTGTGGTGGTGTTGTTAGTTCTATCAGTCTGATTTTATAATACTAGGGGTAAGAGCCTTCCGCTCCCCCAAAAGTCCGGTTACGCTTGATACGTCGATTTTGCGACACAAGCATTAGGTCCTTGTCAAAAAAAAAAAAAAAAAAAAACTATCAGTCTGATGTATGTTCCTTGGTCTGATGTTGATTTTACATTGAAATAACTGTTTGTTATTATTCGATATGGCTGAAGTAGTCGTCAAGAATGTCGACAATGCCTGCGAAACGGCTGAAGAATTTACGAAAGTTTTCTACAAACAAGTCGATAACAGCAGACACTTAACCTCCAAACTGTACTTGGATACTGGCCTTCTCGTTTGGAATGGAAACGGAATCAACGGCAATGACAAAATTCAGAAATTTCTACTGGACCTGCCCGCCAGCAATCATGTTTTGAAAACTTTGGACGCCCAGCCGATAGCCGATAATATCGTATCGAACAAGTTGACGTACCTGATCCAGGCTTGTGGAGACGTGACGTACCAGAACGACGACACCAAGAAGCCGTTCCAGCAGACGTTCCTCATCGTCGCAGTCGACGGCAAGTGGAAGATCGCCTCCGACTGCTTCAGGCTACAAGTTCCCTACAGCTAATTAATATTAATTTCATAACTGTAGGTTATTGCATAAAGTTACTAACTATTGCACAGTTTATCGTAAACTATGTTCATTTTGAAATCTTATCTGTCTAGTGTTAGTATTCTTACTTTCTAAATATAAGCTAGAGTGAATATGGTTGGTAGACTGAACTCCTTGTGAAGAGTGTGCACTCATAATATTTAGAGTAAGTAACTAGCTACTATTAACATTTATTATGAGTCTTGTAATATAAACAAATAAAACAGTGATTTGTATGTAGTATGTTTTATTCTAACAGCATCTCGATAAAAATAATATAAATAATAGATACACAATTCAATTTACCCATAAAACTTAAGCCATTAATTAAGTCATTAATTTATCATGATTACATTTACAGTACACAAATCTTTTTTATTTACTTATCGTTTTAGCATTAAAATAATGTCATTCATTCTCTGTATTTTCAGATCTTTGAGTATGTTCCAAGTAGAGTGTTACAATGTGGGCAGTAGTGTTCAGTCTTCTTAAATGTTTTCACAACATATGGTATTAGTCCCAAGCAGCACATAAAACACCATCTGAAATTATTATTTAATTTATTCTTACACAGCACTTAATAGGCACAATAAAGTGATATTTGTAGAATTACTTACAAGGCACAGCCACAAATAAATCCAGCTATCAGATGAGTTTTCCGTGAATTTACATACTTTACTTTAGTATAAACTCTTTCCATGCAATTGTGGCATGTGTAGTAGATGGGATTGTCTTTTAATGGTACTTGGATTATGATAGTTTGTTGCACTAGGGCTGATGGCTGTTCGGTGACGACGGCGCTTCCCGGCGCAGGCGGGGAGTAAGGCGGCGGCGCCTCGCGAGATACATTATGCTCTGTTGACTCATAACCCATATCACTATTTGAATGTTCCACATCATTACTTTCGTTGTGCATATTCAAATTTGCTGTTCTGATTTCTATTTCTAAGAATGAATAACAATTACTTCTACTTATTCACAAATAACATATTGATCAATATTCAAGCACTTGTTCCATGTACAAGCAAGTAGTGCTTTTATCATTTGTGACAAACATTGATATTGTTATCTAATCATTTCTGATGATAAAATAGATAACTAAATAACAAACCAAGTACCTATGTACTTACTCATACTATAATCTTGTGCTCAAAATAAAACATGATATCATTATCAAAGCTTTATAATATATTGTATTCATATAAATTAAAGATAGAAACACAGGAAGAATCACAAGAAATTCTAAAATAAAATAAACACACAAGTTTAAATAAAATATAATCAATTTTCAAAAGAAACAATATAATAAATACTGGACACTAAAAAAGAGTTTATACACAGTACCAAAATATCTTTACTATATTGACTCTTGGACTAGTCTATTGTGAGTCCCAACTTTAAAATCTACCTACTTAAATGGACATGTTAATAATAAGTTAATACATACTCTTACTTAGGTATCTCTGATCAATTTTATTTATGTAAACCTAACCAACCAGACCATGATTTAACTGGTTAAGATTTCCTGCATTTTCTAGTACTTATGTTACATCCAATGAATTAAAATATTATTATTTATAGCATCAAGACAATAAGCTTGTATGCATGAACATGATTTTCAGTTTGGAATGTATTTACATTTTCTACAAATATGCAGAAGTAGGTTATATATAACATGATAGTAAAACCATGTAACCATGTATAAAATAAAATCAATTTAAGAATACATAATTTCAAAATAAATAAGGAAGTCCATTAATAAATTCAATCATTTTTTCAGGATTACATAATTCGAAATTACTGTAATAGAAATATCAATAGTAAACAGCTGCAAATTTTTAGAAATAGCTACACTTTGTTGTAATACATTTAAATTCTAAAATCTAATGCTTAGGGGAACAAAATATTGTATGTGGAAACATAATACGAATATCAATGCAAGGCTAGATCAAGACTGCCTATTATTTCAACAAAAATATATTTATACTTTTATAACATACTTACTTGTATATACAAAATTGTTTATAAGTTACTGGATCACAATTGGTTTAGAAAAACTTTAATGGCACAGAATAAAATGTTCCAAATATAAAGGAAAAATTATAATATAATAGGCCCATGTTCTATTGTCATTTTCAGTTTCATGCAGAAAATAATGCTTTGGGGGTGCTTAGCATTTGTTACTCTTGCCAATGAAAGCATTACAATTGGGGCAGTAATGTTCAGCATCCTTGAATGAGTCAAAGCAGTATGGCACCAGACCCAGGCAGCATAAAGAACATACCCTGTAATACAAAGAAATATATTTATAGAGACAATAATGATGCACAATATTACGATGAAAATGTTATGGTCTAAAAAAACAATTCAAGGACGAGTAATCTAATAATACAACTGAGCTCTGCAACTATATTATGCAAATATGTAAATAGGTAATTTAATTTGATGAATATTAATTATGTTAAACCAACTAAGTTTATTAGTGTTAAATTATAGATTTCCTGGTTCTATAGAGGTAAGAACAAAGACAGTCTACACACAATCAAGATAATAACCAAATGACTAATACAATGATAAACTAATGTGCAATCATGTAATCCATTAACAACTTACGCTGTAATGACACAGACGGATCCAGCTACCAAATGTGTATGCCAGGCTGTAGTATATGTTACTCTAGTTGTGACAACTTTGCCACAGTTGAAGCATGTGATGGTGGTTGGTTCGCTGCCCACTGCCTGAGGCACCACAATGCCCAGAGGCACGGCCCCACTGGGTAGCGGTCCACCCATGTCTCCTTGGCTAGGCTGCGTCACTGTTGGCGGGTGAGGATACACTCCGGGCGCAGTGAAGGGCTTCGGGGGGAACTGGCCACCAGGGTAGGGCTCGGCAGGTGGCGCCACGAACCCGTACTGTGGGTTGCCGACGACAGCCGAGTACGGCGGAGGAAGATCCTGCGGAGCGGAGGGCGCACTGCCCCCGACACTATGCCCTTGGCTTTCCATTGCTCGCAAGAGCTGTTTACAATCTCACAGTCAATATTCACAATATACTATGTAAACAAGTTTTATTACAAGAGCGCGTACGTGATCAATTTGTAAATACTAAATTTTACAACGCACCAGTACATGAAACTGGAACTACAAGAACAAAAAAAATATAATGTATGTGGATGTGGAATATTTTTGTAGAAATCGAAAAATATTACGCTGATGAATGACGTCATTGACGTCAGATCAGGGCTGTATTCCGAATCAGATTTCACGGCTCAAAGTACTGACAGCGATTACTCGCGTACCGATTCAGAAATCGCGATAATACGGCTCATGAGCGAAATCAAAACGGAACGGCGTTTAAGCGCGCTGAAACTGCTTATAACTCAGTCTTGCCAGATGTTGATTACCGTACCAAAAATGGCAAAATTCTAAATTATTTTACGGCAAATTCTAAATTATTATACGGCAATCTGATAAAATATAAATATCAAACATTCTTTTTTGTATTTTTTTAATTTCATGTGCCTATTTACATCTCCATTTTTAAAACTTCGCATACCTTTTCTTATTTTGGGTACTAGCCATGCGAAAAGTGCTGTTTTCACAGCTGTACGATACTTTTTTATTACGTATAATAATTTAGAATTTGGCCAGTTTTGGTACGGTAATCAACATCTGGCAAGACTGAGTTATAAGCAGTTTCAGCGCGCTCAAACGCCGTTCCGTTTTGATTTCGCTCATGATATAGCGATTTCTGAATCGGTACGCGAGTAATCGCCATCTGGAGAATAAGTATTCTCCCGGCAACAAAAATATAAAAAGCCTTCAGTTCTGTGCTACAGACCATAGATAAGTATAGGTACAGACAGATTATGCAAAGTGGACGGTGGTGGTGATGGTGGTTTTATGTGACTCAGGCTGGCTGAACAATTCTTCCCAATGAGCTGCGTTTAAGTAGGTCAATACACAATTTTAGGTGACGGCTAATCACGCTTATTTCAGTTTATGTGACGCTAGAGAATCCGAGATAATCGAACGCAAACGTGTCCAGCCAGCTTGAAAACCGCTTTTCGCATGGTCTCTCAATCTCTGAACAGAAGGGATTCTAACAAAGAAGATATTCTAACTATTTCTTACTTATTAATACTGCGTCACCTAAAATTGTGACAGGCATCCAGTTTGAATTTTTGAGATACGTATAGCCATGTAGCTAAAAAACAACGAAAAGCGTGGCCAGCCAGCCTGAACTTGCGTATTAAACTTCTGGCTGGCACCTCTGAATCTCGACAACGAAAGCGTTTTCGAACAGGGTTCTTTTACTAGCATTTAGTGACGGAATTAGTGACAGTCATAGCGTTTGTTTCATGGCGTCACATAAAGGCGTTTACGAGAAATCGATGAAAACTTGGTGCCAGCCAGCCTGATGTTCTGGCTGGCTGGCTCGTTGTATCTGCGCCGTCTGATGGTCTATGGCTTCCAAATTTTCTTCAAGATTTAGTGACGGGAACGATTAAGATAACCTGTAAATGTGACGACGATCCCTCCCATGGTTTCAGAGATATTGATCATTGTTATTTTCCCATACAAATTTCTATAAATATTGCATGGTGACCATGATTTTACGTAAGTTAAGGAATTATTTTTTATAACTGACTAGTTGTCGCTCGCGGTTGTGGCCCAGTTTTTTTCGATTATTCCTTTGGGAATATTATATTATTAAAAGGTAAGGCCGGTAGCAGCTAAATAATTGAGTAAAAATTTGTTCAATTCTGATGACGATACAGATACACAAAAGTGATAATAATAACGTAAATAATGTAGAATTCTGATTTTTAATTACAAATATTTTCACGTATATTGAAACATTCCTGTTTTTTTTTTATTTCACCGCGTACTATTTTTCTTCTAGATTTCCTAAGAAAATACGATTTTTTCGATGATGTGGTACGATTCCCAAAAAAATAAAGTTGGCAACACTGGTACAGCATTTTTTATACATTCATCTAGCCACTAAGCTTAGTTCTGAATACGATTAATTTACTATTTTTGTTCTCGACTGTACCAAAAACCGAATGTATGTAGAAGTTTAGAATCATTTTCTGAGTAAACGTCTCAACGAATTGAAAGTTTTTTTGCTGGAATAAGATAAACCTATTCCTAACAATTTTTTGGTATATTTACTTTGCTTGCACAAACCTCCGTTTGACGGGAATCGTCTTCACATCAAGCGTCAAGCTGGAAGCCTCACCAAGGGGGCGTAATATCTCGGCTCCTACTGAACCGATTTCGTTGAAACTTTGTATACGAGATAAACCATTTACTAACAATTTTTTGACATATAAATCATAATAATAGAGCCAGTCTATCTTGGTGAGGCTGCTAGGTTGACGTCGATCTAGAAGCCTCAGTAAGATACTCAAATATCTTCTGAAATACAATCAAACTTTTTCTGAGACTTATAAACAAATTTAAACCTATTCCTAACAATTTTTGACATGGTTAAAACCATCAAAATCGATGGTGAGGCTGCTAACTCAACGCAGACATAATTTTAATAAGTGATCATTTAATGTTATAAGTATGGATCGATGTTTGTTACTCTTTCACGCAAAAACTACTGAACGGATTGGGATGTTTGGAATAGAGATAATTTGTTTACTGGGAAACGTCTTATTCCCACGGGAAAATCTTACACAACGCGAGCGCAGCCGCGGGCGGACTGCTAGTGCGTAATAGTGACTAGCTCTGCGTTCCGAGACGCGCTAAAATCGATTTAAGCACCCGTAATCGCGTTCCGAATCACTGTCAGGCATACATTTTTTTGCTTTTCTGATCGCTGACAGCGCTAAGTCTGATTCAGAATGTGTGCCCTATGTCGCGTCATTCATACGAAAATTATTATTGAAAATAAATGTTGATTAAGAAATATTTTATTTCAATAATGTCTTTATCTAATATATTAATTATCAATTATCATACAAAGTGGCTTGCTTATTATACAGATAATATCTACTGCTATTTGAATTTCCAAGACATTTGACACAGTGTTTTATAATGTATACTCATCCGTATGTTATTAAATCGATACAAATAAAATGAGTCGTAACATTCAAATAATAATAAACCTTACCTTGTAACAAGCATTTGATTTAATTATACTAAAAATATAAGTCAGCTGCTTTTCGAATCTCCAAGGCACTGACAGAAATGATTATGCACTAGATACAAAAGTTATGTATAAAATAATAATTATGTTATTCTAAAGAGTAAATAACATTCCCTAAAATCGTTACAAGTAAACAATCAATCGTTAATTCGGAGCTTTTAAATTAAATAGTGAATTTATAGAGATACTTTAACATTAAATTATAGTACGAACTAGGATTTTTTAAGTATATTAATAAAATATGCGTAAGTATTAAAATACATCAAATTCATTACAAGAATTTTAATAATATAATATCTTGGATAAAAAATAATTCATTGCATGATCACATAGATACTTTTATTAATAATCATTGCCCGTTCTATTATAATGTTAGGTAATTATTTCCTAAAATGACAGACGCGAAAAATAAATCCGTAGTGTATATTGGATTCGATTCATTAAAATCTAAGCATATGTTATACTTACACGTAACTGTTTTCAAATTAAACTTTACAGTCAAATTTTCCAGAGTTGATCACTAACACAAAGCATTAGAATTAAATCAGGCCCTTTTTTATAAAGCTACAGACTATAGGCCTTTTAAGTTACGAGTGTAAAAACGCTCGTAGCGTCCGAAGTGAGCGTTCGTTCAGTGCAGCATAATAAAAAAGAAATCAGGACTAAGATGAGCTTCAAATTAAAAGGACGACGCCTTATTTTTATTTTAGTTGATCTGTATATAGAATATAAATCGCCATGACGACTCGAGAAAATCCTTTACTTCACTCCGAAAGATAATCATATCAGAATGGTTTTTCGGTTGTATAATAGATCAAATCAGACTGCCTTTCAAACCTTTTTCGTTTTCAGAAACTATAACTCCATAAACGTAGCATGACAGAGCATGTAAAACTATAAAGAAAGAGAAAGAAAATAACAATAGAAAGAGGCTGTCAAAAATCGTAACAAAATTACTTCATATTCAAAATAAAAATACTTATAGGTATAAATTAATTATTTTAAATACTAATATGAAGCTATGTGACGTACTATAGTGCATTAACATTTTGACATGTAATAATTTATTTATAGTTGCTTCTCTTCGCATTTGATATGTAAATTAATATTTAGGAAATAAATCTGAATCATATAATTGAACTCGGAACTATTATTGCAATATCACGTCTAGGCTTATAATTCCGGCCTGCATATTAGTTACATGTAGCTTTATAAAATAGGGCAAAAGGATACACAACATTTTCGCAACAATTTAAATAAATTATCTTGAAAATATTTTGATTTCATATCATAATTCATAACATACAATATAACATAAGTTAACAACACAATTTTTAAAGCGGGTAGAACTTGGCAGTCTAGTTCTAATACTTCCCAATTTCAAACATATTTATTTTTTAATAATTTATATAAATTTACAGTTGTATTTTTTACCTGTACACTGAGTTATTTAGGTTTGTTATTTTTAAATTAATATAGGTATTTCCATAACGTCGAATGTCTTTTAAAATTTGTTTAATACATTCCCTAAATACATTTTCATCGACTTGAGCATGTCCTATGTCAATTGGGAAGCGGATGCAGTTGTGTACGATCAGGTTACTGGACAGAATTTTCTGGTAGTTAATTGTGAGTTTACTTACTAAGATCTGGATTCGACGGAACTTTGACTGTGGCTTATTCTTGAACTAACGAAAATATTAATTCTTGGCCGTATTTGGTGTAATTCTAGGTGTCAGTACTGTCGTCGGTCGCCCGTAACTATCACTATAGGAACTCACTGACCAACGCTCGAGAGTCGAGCGCGTCAGTTTTGCGTACGTTAGGATAGCAGGACTCAAATGAATGGGAGCTCGTGCTACCGCGCCGGAAATGTCTATTAACATCAAGTACTGACGCCAGGATGACACTACATTGTCAGTCGGTTACGGAGACCGGCGTCAGAATAGCACTAAATACGGCCTTTTAATAGGCATAGTGGTGTCAAAGTTGCATGGAATCATTGTCGTAGGCGGTGACGTCACGGCGAGCCGGCAGCGGCGCCCGGTCCGGCGCGGGGAATGACACTTCGGAACTGCTACGCTTACTCCGGAATTTTCTATTTGTTATTTCTCTTCAAGCCCCACCTAAAATAAGAATGATTATTTTCAGAGAAATACGCTACGGTCCTACAGTTAATTAGGATATTTACGACAAGCGTATATATATAGGTATAATGCTAAATACTGGTATAACAAACAAACAAGGGTGTATAGGTACTTAAGTTTAGAAACGCAAGCTAGTAGCGTGCTAACCAGTCGATCGAATTAGTTTTCGGGCAGTCATAAGTTACAGACATTAAACCTGAGTATGGTGAAGTAAAGTAACTACAAAGTAATAAGTACCTGTAACGGTCCGTTGCTCAAGTCTGCGCTTTGTTTGTTTGACAAACTTGCCATCATCAATCGTTCCTGTAATAAAGGACCAAATTCAATATAAAGTTCTTCAATGTTATTTGATGTTTTAATACTGTATTAATACAACAATTATAATAAGAAATCATTGCGCACAATTGAACATAAAAATATAGCGATAAGCCAAATTATGGTACCTTAACATTTAGAGCAAAAACCAACCTCTGTGAGTCTCTCAGCGTCAGCAAAACTATGGTTGTGTTTACCCGCCTTTGCTTGCTCCAGCTCACCTTGCAACGTGTCTATTTTCTTCTGCATCTGTACAGATAATCATAAGTTTGATAATTATTTAAAACCAGTGTGACGCCCATCACCAAAATTTTTGTCTTCACGCAACGATAAGACGAATAGGAAAAATTTTACATAGCAAAGTTTTAACAGAAGAATCACAGCGCACACGTTAGACCACGGAAAGCATATGGCGAGGATTCAGTCTTGCAAATAACGAAGGCGTTAAAACTATTCTGTATAGGTAAACCATGGGCTAAGGCAGAAAAAACTAACTTCAAACATTGAGTTGCTTTGACGGTTTTTATGAATCTAAACGGCGATCAAAATATGATCTACGAGACGAGAGTTTTGATACTATCAATCAAACAAAATGAAGTTTGACGAAGTCCTTTTAAATTATATAGTAAGACATAGATGTGTTTGAGTGCTTTTTTGTCTCTGATCAATATTTATTGAGTAACTTATTATATTTCATTAATTATTGCCTACTGATGAAAATGGAACCTAACATTTAAGTAAAATAAAAATTGTTGATAATACGAGTATTTGAATGTAAAGTTACATCACATAACGACACGATAAAAAACACACATTATAGGTGCATGAATTCACCTCTTCTACGATGGTAGGCAAGGATTTTTCTATGCAGGAGTATGCAAACGCCAGAGGTTCCTACATAAAAACATTGAATTAGGCATACATTTCGTTTTCTTTCCATTGAATATCAAAAACGTATAAAAACTTATTAAAATCAGTGTTCAGATTTTTAACGCATTTATATAATATAATTAGATTAAAAAATGCCTGTCATATGAAAACAGTGTAGGTATAACCGAACGTGGGTGGGTTAGCGTTCCTCCTAGCGCGTCACGTTCACTAGTGTGCCGTGTGTGGTGGTATTGGTGTCGATTCCCGCAGCGAAACTAAAATTAAATTTTATCTTAGTCTTGTCACTTTCTGACTCACGACGATGAAAAAGGACAGGAGATTGTCAACCATTGTGAGAGCCAAATTTTATAGAGCAAATGTCAAGTTTTGACGTGTGCGATGTAATTTTAAACGGCATGTTTTAGGATCCAGCTTAAAATTGACGTTTGTGACATAAAATTTGACGTTCAAAAGAGCCGACAATCTCCCGTCCTTTCATGGTCGTGGGTCAGAAAGTGACAAGACTGATATAAAATTTAAAATTAGTTTCGCTGCGTGGAATTGACACCATTGTATTGTTAACCCGGACGAAACAGAGGGGTGTTCTGGGATACGAGGAATCCGGAACATATCAGTACTGTACCTGCGAGACGGTGCGCAGCCGCAGCTCGTCCAGCTCGCGCTGCTTGTCGGCGAGCTGCTGCGCCCAGCGACCCTCCTCGCGCGTCACGTTCGACTGCAGCCGCGACAATACACCCTCCTGCAACAACAATATTTAAGTTAATAAAATAAAAAATAAAAACATCTATGCACTGACAAAAAAAGAGTTGACCGTTAAAGTAAACTAGTATTGATAAAGTGTTTGACTGTAAAACTACAAGAAGTTACATTATTAGTCTTGTCATCCCTACCGTATCGTCAATGATCTTCTTGTATTTGTCAACGAGTTCCTGCAGGTGGTCGTTCTGCGCGGCGAGCTCGGCCAAGCGTGAGTCGGGGCTCTCGGTCTTCTCTGCGCTTTTCTTCGCCGCCTGCTCCTCCAGCTGCTTCTTCTCCGCGTCCCGCTTCTCCAGCTCCCTCTTCAGGTTGTTGGCGAAGGCCTGGAGCCACTCCTTGCCGGCTGCGGAGCTGGGAGTGGCGGCCGGGCACACTGTACGAAGCACGCTCGCGACTTCGTTGTAGTGAGCTTCTTGTGATTTTGATAACGCCTCCTGCTGGAGTGGAAGTTAATATAATATTAATTAATAATAAAATAACTTTTGGTCGTCGTCGATAGATGGCGTTTATGTGATATTTACATTTAGAGCGCACTATTTTTGTGATTGAGCACCTGGTGATCGTCATTTGCCTATAATGGAAGTGTTTGACAGTATTTGTTAATTTTTATGTCTGGGAAACCATCACTGTTTACGAATTAATAACAGATTAAAAGCATTAGCTTTTATATATAAAAAACCCAGTTTAAAAAAAATCATTAGCAGTCAGTAGTTCTGTCTTACTATACGACAGTGGAAAAGCAAAATCGCTTAACCGCCATTTTGGTTGAAAATGACTTATATATATCAGGAATCAGTGATTTTTTTCTGTGTTGATCTGTGTGGGTTTCATGCAGATCAGAGCACTTTTTTGGCGCTTGACCGACTCAATTTTTTGATATTTTTTAAATGAAATAACGCTGAAGCGACGTTAATTTTGGTGTTTTTGAACCAACGCTGTATTATGTTTACAAAGAATATCAATAAAGAAACCACTGTTTCTATTTTAATATAGCTTATCAGCCATTTTAAAATTTAACGTATAGTAGCAATATTGCCTGTTAGTCATTAAAATTTTTATGTTTATGATTTATTGGTCAATCAGCAATTTTTGTTTGACCAAAAATTTTTAACAGTCGAAGTAATTTTCGCTTAAGCGACACTTAACTCGCAAAATAAAGGCGTTATAAATGTTTTTGATAAAAAACTATGTAGAAAACGTATTTTTAAGAATATGTTTTATTTTTCATAGCACTACTCTCAATTTGAAGAGTTTTTTTTTTTTAAAAGAAACCTTTAATCCTCGTTTTTGTAAAATTACAAAAGTGGCGGTTAAGTGATTTTGCTTTTCCACTGTCGATATAGGTATATAGATTGCCTTCGTGAAAATTTGCTTATTGCGTACATTTAAGCATTTTGTCGGTATGTGAAATAAAGCGAAGCCGGCCAAAGAGACGGACATCAATAGTGTTTCCGATTCTAACCGCAAATTTCTAAACCTAAATTTAAGTTTGATTTGTCGTTTTTGTTCTTATGAGAAATGAAGTTGGAATTAGCGAATTATTATTTAATAAAATGAAACATGGACAGGCATAGACAGATACAATGTCACATAAACTAAAAAAAAAAAACAAAGTTAATTGATTGTTAAGTTAGTTGATGTCATAATATGCTTTTATTTATGACATCCTACCTAAAACGTCTGAACATCAAAATGCGATGCTTGACTTTTGATAACTGCTCTAAAATTCAGACGTTCATCTATAGTTCCATCACTCTTTTTAACCGACTTCAAAAAAAGGAGGTTCTCAATTCAGCTGTATTTTTTTTATAGTAAAATAAAAGGGACGGCGCGAGCTTAATTTTAGATTTAGAGCGTAGTTGTTAGAATTGGAGTCATAATGCGATAATTAGTTACATCTGAATATAGTACGCGACACGACACGTAAAAAGAGCGCTAGACGAAGAGGAGGGGGTGTACTTGCATACAGTCCGTGCGCCAAATATTAGCCTTTTGTTTTTATAATTACCAACATAAATAGTATTTAATAATTTTATTTTATTTATAAAAAATAATTAATAATAAAAAATACCACTAAAAATATAAGTACTTACGCGATTCGAATCGATTAAACAAAGTAGTATAAACATACATAGAGGGATTTTAGTGCTCAAACTTTATCTGGCTCTGAGTGCCTCTATACACATTTGCAACACATCTCCATTTTGTCCAGCGCTCTCTTCACGAGACGCGAGCTATACGTAAAGAAGGGGCACTTACTCTGAGGGAGTCTTGGGCCGGCATCGCGCTGGCTTTCGCCTGGAGGGCCTTTTCCGCGGACTGTAACGCCTCCATTACTTTCCAGTTTTTAGTTCGCAACTCCTACACCAGCCAAACGATAAACTAGGTTAGTGTTCAAAATTAAATATTAGTCTCGAAGAAAACCCACTAATTCTAATAGATTACAATATTTATCATCTACCCATGTTTTGAATTAAAATGTAGTCAGCATGCTAGAAAATAAAATAAAAAATACATACAATCACAATAAAACCGTTGTATAATTTTCTGTGCCTCGTATATAAGTTGCGCTTTACTAAATAACAGGAGCAGAAAGAGGTTCTCATACTAACTTGTACCTATATTTTGGCAAGTGAAATATATTTCCTTATCTGTGAATACCTGTAATTGGCTACTTTGTTATATATTTTTATTTCTAAGTTTCATGTATAAAATGCTGTTGGTATTCTGAATAAAATAAAATAAGAAAACCTACGATTAGCTGAACGAACACGAAACCCAAAGATCGTAGGAAGTGCAGGCGCTGTTCGGTCAATATCTTGTGAATTCCCTTGCTAAGGTATTGTTAAATACTCACATCTGTGTACTTCACGGAATGTGTGAAGCAGAATGATACTGGCGCATTCAAGGTCAGCGCTCGTCTCGATACAGACAGCAAAGGCGGTAGCTATGCAGGCCGCTCCAAAACTTATGTTTTTTATAGTCGGGCCACTTTATGAAGCGACTTTTGAAGTTTCATGTACTTACCAAAGAACGATAACCTTTTAACAGCGTAGAAATAAAAAACAAGAAAAGAAGCACTTTTGAAGCATACTTCTTAGATATAATCAAAGAACTATAAATTTTACACTACTTCTATGATAAATTACAGCTGCTATGTGAGCGCAACAATTTAAAAAAGCTATAGGCCGACACGTAAAAGTTACGTCGGCCGTAATATATATTTTTTTAATTCCCAGTGTTGTCACTATCAGTACCAGCCTGATAACAGTTAGTTATAACACGTTAGTGAGTACGCTCAAGAGTTACTTTTGAGTATAGGTATTTTGTTATCTATCATTGTTGCGATTGTGTAGGTGCATCGGCGTCTTTTGTACTTAAAATTCTGAGAAAAAATAATTAGTTATTCCGTGTAGTCTTGTTAATGTTTCGGTTCAGTCAGTCGGTCTTTCGTTTTCGTGCGCAGTGGCTACATGTGTTTTTTTTCGGTTTCTCAAAGTATTATTTTACGGTTCGGCTCTCTTTTGGACTCTGATCCTGCTTTTTTTTAAATACCTGTATTTTTTTACTTATCTATGTTTTTTCTGTTAATAGCATATTTTGTAAATTTTTTCTAATTATAATTCTAAACGGTCGATCTGTGGATTTTAATATGACATCTGCATATTTTCGTATAATATTATAATCTGTACATTGATAGTATCAAATAAATAATTTTATTCTGTGATACTTCACAGAATGTGTATGTTGATTATTTGCAATAACAAAATATCGTCAACACCGATTGTAATACAAAATTTAACAAAGTACTAAATCATTTTTTTTTTCGTAACTAATTACAAAAATAATAAATTTCAAATAGGTAGGCATTTTTGTAAGTAAATATAAGAAATGAAAAGGTCTGACTGAAATACTAGATACTAGGCAAAGTCAACCATTACACTACGGGACATCACTATTTACGTCACAATGACATCCTTCAAAAGTCGCTTCATAACGTGGCCCGACTTTAGGCAATTTATGTTCTGTTATATTTTATAATTAGATTAGATTATACTTCATTGTGCACAAAAAATAAACAGAACAGAAACAAACAGACAGTATACCTTTTTTTATTCCGTGGAATTCTGACAGATGGAGTATTGACAGGCAGAAAACAGGTTACCAAAATTACAGTATCACGTTTTGATAAATAAAAAAACACAGTGAATTATTTTTAAGACTTATGCAGCCTTCTTTTTATTTTTATTTTACAATATTTGGATGACTATAATATTTTTAAGTTGTAATTTGAGTTACGACATTCAATATGGGAGAATATCGGTACAGCGTACCGACCGGAAACGGTCTCGGTAAGCACGGCTATACAAGCGCTCAGTGAGTCGGTGAGTACGTTTGGTAACTGTGATCATTTATTTATCTTAACTGATTTTAATGTGGATTTACTTCAACCTAGTGGTTGAAGTACTGCTCATGCTCGTGACCTGATTGCATTCTATACTGAAAGAAATTTGGAGCAAGTAGTGCGGGAGCCCACCAGAGTAACAGACTCCAGTTCCACTCTGGTTGATATTATTATTACTAGTTCCCCTAACCTGTGCAAAAAAGTGGACGTATATCACAATCGATCTTTAAGTGATCATGCCATGGCCATAACAGAAATTAAAATTAAAAAACCTAAAGAAAACCCGTGTTATATTTATACAAGGAAGTTAAATAAAATAAATTTGGAGGAGTTTGAGACAGATTTGAGGCCATTGCCCTGGTTTGATGTACTAAATTGCCTAAATGTTAATAAAAAAGTCGAACTTTTTAACTCACTATTTTTGTCATTGTTTGATGGACATGCACCTGTAAAGAAAATCCGGATTAACTGTAAACCGGCACCATGGATAACGGACAATATAAAACTTATGATGTCATTACGTAATGATGCTTTAGTCAGAGCATCGAAAACAAACGATGAATCACACCGTGCCTATTATAAGAATTTACGTAACTTAGTAAATGGTGCATTAGATAGGGAAAAGCGTGCTTATTTCAATTTCTATATTAATAATAATAAGGACAAGCCGAGACAGATGTAACCCAGAACACATTAATAATTTTTTTCTCAATATTCCTGGTGATGGAAGCGTTCCTTTAAATTATTTAAAATATTTTCAAGAAAATAAATTATCTGAAAAGGTTTCCTTTAGTATCAGGGAATGTACTACGTCGGATCAAGTTCATTAAATAATTTTGGGTATAAAGACTAAAGCGAGTGGGCACGATTCTATTACAGCTGAAATGGTGCGTATGACTCTTTCTGTAAACTTACCAATAATAACGAACATTATAAATGAATCAATTAGGTCAAAAACTTTTCCAGACTCGTGGAAACTAGCTAAGGTCAAACCTATACCTAAAGGTTCTAAAGTGGAAGAATATAAAGACTTACGACCAATAAGTATTTTGCCTTTGTTATCTAAGGTCATAGAGAGGGTCATATGCACACAATTGACCGCTTATCTCGAAAACGAGGGTATCTTGCCACCCGTCCAGTCCGGGTTTCGCAGCGGGCACGGCACGGAGACCGCCCTGGCGCACGTCACTGATGATGTCATTACAGCGTCTGATCGCGGCAGTGGAAGCGTGCTAACTCTGCTGGACTTTTCCCGTGCCTTCGACTGTATAAATACGGAACTCATGCTTGCGAAGTTAGCTTACTATGGTGTGGACTCAGCTTCTTGCGATTGGTTTAGTTCGTTTCTTAATAAAAGACGTCAATATGTGGAAATAGAGACAGAGCAGGGAGATATTTTAAGTCGCCCCAACCTGTCCGTAGGGGTACACCTCAAGGATCCATAATATCTCCGATTCTTTTTATCATATACACCAGCGACCTTGTGAGGCATATAAAGTACTGTAAAATACATCTTTACGTTGATGACACTCAGATATACCACTCTTTCAAACCCACGGATACGCAACGTGCAATAAGCGAACTGAGCCATGACTCGGATGCGGTCTCCAGATGGGCAAACGATAACTCATTGATATTAAATCCAACTAAATCTAAATATATTGTCTTGGGTACAAAAAACCAATGTAGTAGTATCATAGATCGAGATCCTAAAGTTTCTATAAACAATAGCTACATAGAACGGGTAGAACGCGCACAGAACTTAGGTTTGCTGTTTGATGGCGAATTACGCTTTCTAGACCACATAAATACAAAAATCCGTAATTCATTTTTTAGGTTAAAGGTTCTATATTATCGATTGAAATCAGAAAAATGCTAGTGGACTCACTAGTTTTGTCACTGCTTAATTATTGTGACTGTGTGTATGGTCCTCGAATTTATCAAAAGACAAATAATGCTATACAGCGTGTTCAAAATGCTTGCGCTCGTTTTTGTTTTAACATACCAAAGAGAGCACATGTTACACCATTTATAAACTCAAACAAGATGTTAAAAATGAACGCCCGTAGGGAACTCCATATGTCGCGTTTGATTCAAAAATTAGTACACACTCAAAAGCCTAAATATCGTTTTGAAAAACTTACCTGGTTGAAAGACGTAGGTAATAGACTGACACGTGGCAGAATTACAGGTATGCTAGTGATCCCAATACATAGAACGTCTGGTTTTAAGGGTAGTTTCAAATACGTTGCCTCCAAGGTATGGAATAACCTGCCCCCACCCTTACGGAAGAGTCAGTCCCAGCATACTTTTAAAAACAATCTCAGAGTTTTAATTTTGCAAAAACAAATGGATGCCGATTGCCTCAGGGTGTAAATGTTTGTATTTTTTTTTTGTAACAACTTTTATTTTTGTTATAATGTAGCTATAAGTGTACTTATTTAATGTTCTTTGTTCTCATTGTAATCTACGCTGTTTTTTCTGCAGGTTATTTTATAATTGTTTGTATAATACCTATTGCTTCTCCACATAGTCCGCACATTGTGTAATGAACTCACAAAAAAAAATGTTATGACGAAACTAAGAGATGCAACTTTCAATGTTAATAAACTATTCATTTCATTTTAGTTATTAAAGGTAACATAATGTTCATCATCATCATCATCATCGTGTGGGTCGTTAGGTCGAAAACAATGTGTTCGATTATTTAATATTTATGCTGTTTGCTGTTTGTTATTGGCTGTTTGTTACTTCAGTGGCGCCATATAAATCTGTGTTTTCATTATATGAGCAGACGACCAGGCTGAAAACCAGTGCTACGCGCCTGTAGTTGCCTAGCGTTATACTGAGCCTGATCCTCGCCACACGCTATAAAGTACCTATTGTATACAGCGCTAAATTTATTTATAAATATGTGTGTGTGGCAAAATAAATGGTTTATGGTTTAATTGGTTTAATATTTCATAACGCCGCCGGGTATCATTTTCAAATAACCACAGGTTGCAAACAGTTGGATAATATTTCTATTTCTAATGCAAAAAGGCTTTTAATCTAACATATTAGCAATGCTATTAAATTTACAATTCTTCCATGCAAACTTCACTTTAATCTCGTACTCGCCACAGATAAAAAAGCACCATACAAGATTCAAGTAGAGTTCGCACAAGCCACTAGAAATGTAATTTTAATTGCATTGTATGTAAATTATGGTTTGTCTGTCTTGTTATATGTACACGTGAAAAAAGGTTTGCGGCAAGTGACCTGAGATCTGTCAGAATTCCACGGAATAAAAGATCAAGGTATAGACTGTACAGAAATTGACAGATCACCTGAGAAAACTAGATCGGTCCCGAGTATCCTGAGCACAGAGCAAGCAATCGTTCGCCTCGCGCCCTACTAGACGCCTTATCAACACATTTCATACAATACAAGCGTGTTGGGGGTTACAAGTAAAATTCGATGTACGTTACGTAGACAATGAGATAAAACTATAAGGCAAATTGGCAACGCAATAAATATCAAATTGTACTCCACGACTTTTGACAGGCCGTGTAGGCGAGCGGCTTGACACGCGGTATCATTATTACCGTCGCCTCTAGTAGTGCGGGAGCGGCGGACGATTCCTCGTTCCGTGGTCTTGAGCCACTGCGGCTGTGGTGTACTCACGTTGTTCTTGTCCTGGTAGTGCGCCAGCTGCTGGCTCATGGCGGCGAGCTGGTCGCGCTGCTCGACGCTGCTGCGCTGCGCGTGGACCAGCTCGCTGCGGAGAGCTTCCACCACGCTCTCCACTTTAGCCAGCTCTGCAGCCTGTTGTATGTGCAAATACAAATTATAAATTACGTGATCACACCTTGGTAACTCCATATCGTCTGCTAAATAGACATTTTTTTTTTGTAACTGAACAATCTGTTTGCGAGCTAGTATTCAGGCCTATGAGTGTATGACCTTATGTGTTTTTTTATGTTCTGGCACCTACATGTGGAGACCTGTAAATGGCTTTTTGGTACTACTGTATTTTACTATCAAGTTAACTTTAGCTGTTGGTCTTCCTATTATTAATAAATAAATAAATAAATAAATAAATACAACCACCACGTTTTAAATGCCTACTACTCGATTTACTAGTAAAATGCGCGCGATGATCTAGGGTCCTAGGTACGCTGACGCTGTACGACTGACAGCGCGCGGCCATCTTGATCGGATACTCCTAACTCGCCCTACAATACGGGGCGGGGGGGAAGAAGCGCCGATTGGCGGGAGGCGAGTGGCCGTTCTGCACTGTAGTACTAATATTAATTCTTTGACGTGATTGTTGCAAAACAGTTTTATATTCTTTGCTTTTTTATTGTTTTAGGGTGTATGATCTCATGATAATTATTAGAGACAGTGGCGTTTGGCACGATAAAGGAAGGAAGACGAAAGATGTCCGCTGCTAGACGAAGGTCTCCCAAGGATCTCCACAATGAACCACGTTGCGTTAGCCAATGCGTGATCGTCACTTGGGAACCTTCTTGCCTTAGCGGTCGTCAATGGGGGATTTTCCGACAGCCAATAAAAAAAAAATAGTTCATAAAACTTCGATAGATAGCGTTGACGATTCGTGGATGAAGAAATCCGGCGAGTCACCAAGGGCCATTAAAAGGATTTAAAAAAAGAATCCACGAAGTACATCTGGCGCCATCTATCGTCTAGAAGTATTATTTTTATTTTTCAAAGAGCTGTCAGAAAATCTCCCATTCTATAGGCAATGGCCTCGATTCGGGATGTCTGCTCTAATTCTAATTTTTAAATCCAGCTATCCTTTTCGTTTTTATGACCAATGAAAGAGAGGTGACGAACGAATGATATTCATTTGAACGAATGATAACTTAAAATAAGGGCATAGCTGTCAGTTTAAGAGATTTTTTAAGTCGCATGTTTTAAGTGCTCTCTAAAATTGTGCAATCGACACGGCCATAAGGTTCAAATTCGATGTTTGACAGCTCTAATATTAGGATGGCCATCTCCTGTCCCTTTTCAAAGCTAAAAAGGACGGACTAACTAGAACTAAGGATTAGAGCGTGACATGCCGAATCGAGGCCAATATGTCTCACCCACTGCCATCTGATCAAAATTATTGTTGATTTTATTTAGAAACGGGATGTTAAACGCCCCAAGGTTTTGCAGTGACTCTATTATGTCATGATTGTCTCTTTCGTTAAAGACAACATGCAAAAAAAGAACGCAAAAGTTCTCGGGTGGCTAGGCGATGAAACTGAACAACTTTTGTTCCAAAAGTACCATAAAATCTAACTTAAAAAAAAAAAAGTTGTTAAGTTTCATAATCTGGCCCGAGAAGTTTTGCGATATTTCGTTAACATGTTCTAGCTGTTCATAACGTACCTTGTGCTGGTCTGAGTTAGCAGGCGGTAGGCCGTTCTGCGCCGGCACGACCCTCACCTGCTTCAACTCGGCGATCTCCGCGTCGCGCGCTACTAGCTGTTCTTTTAGTGACGCTAGTTCGGACGACAACTGCAAAAGTTTATTTCAATTTATTTTTTATTTTTAGAAACAAACAGTCACACATGGTTGTAAAAAATACAAGTAAAGTTTTAAAATATAGACTTACAGTTTCCTCATTATGTTAACAGTAGTAAGGTAAAAATCTCTTTTTCAAATAATAGGCACATGATTAATCAAATTGAAACGAAGAGAGTACACAGTTTACATTGAGTGAAGTCATTAAGACAATAACATTAGCTTTAGAACATAGCTGTTAACCATCACGGCGATACTAGTTTTCAAATACAAAACACGCATCGAAATCAAGGCTAAATTGGTTATTAACATAATGAGGAGACTGTAAGTCTATATTTTTAAACTTTACTTTGTATTTTTTTAAAACCATGTGTGACTGTTTGTCTCTAAAAAAGAAAAAGACAGAGTTTTACAAATTAATTCCGCTTTATTTATCTCTTTTTAGCATCACTACTCTCTGTTTCAAAGTCAAAGTCAAAATTTTTTATTCGAATTAAGATTTTTACAAATCATTTTTCGACGTCAAAGCTATCATGGATGGTTCACTACCAGTGTACGCCCTCTGTGGAGAAGAACGGCCAGAAGAAACTCCACAGGAATTGTATCTTTTGTACTTTTCTTTTAAATATATAAAGAATCATACATGAGTCATAATTACAATCTACTCCGTTGATTTGGAACAACAGTTGACCAGACGTTTTTATCATCTAAGTAATCATTTATCGTATAATAGGCCTTAGAACATAAAATAGTTTTAATTTTAGCTTTAAATTGGCTATCGGACAGATTTACAATATCATCTGGTATTTTATTATAGAAGCGAATACAGTTCCCCATGAATGAATTATTAACTGTGCACAGTCTAAACTTTGGGTGCGCTATTTTATTTTTATTTCTAGTATTTATATTATGTATATCAGAATTCTTAGGAAATAGCATTGTGTTCTTCCGGACATACAAGATGTTTTCAAATATGTACTGTGAGGATACTGTGAGGATATCAATTTCTTTAAACAATTCCCTTAGGGAATCACGACCACGCAATTCATATATGGAACGTATCGCCCTCTTCTGTAACACAAAGATGTTATTTATGTTAGCAGCTTGACCCCACAATAAAATTCCGTAGGACATAATGCTGTGAAAATAGCTGAAATATACAAGTCTGGCAGTAGCAACGTCAGTCAGTTGACGAATCTTTCTGACTGCGTATGCCGCCGAGCTGAGCCTTGCGGATAACGCATTTAAATGAGGGTCCCATTGTAACCTTGCGTCGATAGTGATCCCCAAGAAAACTGTTTCATTTACATATTGCAAATTTTCGTTATTCAAGACAATAGCTAAGTTGTTGTTCCTTACATTAGGCAATGAAAATTTTATACATTTTGTTTTCTTGGGATTCAACATTAAATTATTTGTCGTAAACCAATCATGGATCTGGGAAAGAGAGTCATTTACTTCGTCAATATCTTGATTATGTCTGCTAGCTTTGAAAATTAGAGAAGTATCATCAGCAAATAACACTATCCTAGATCGGTTTTGTACCATAAAAGGCAGGTCATTTTATATATACTAAGAATAGGAACGGTCCAAGAATTGAGCCCTGTGGCACGCCGATTTTGACTTTAGATCCCAGTGACTTCGTGCTGTTTATTTGAACTCTTTGAATTCTATTTTCTAGATAGGAACTGATCAAATTTAGGGCTCCGTCTCTAACTCCATAATGTTCCAGCTTTATTAGCAGCGTCTCGTGATCGACGCAGTCGAAAGCTTTAGATAGGTCACAGAACACCCCAATAGCATCCTGCGACTCCTCCCAAGCCCCGTACACGTGATGTAGGAGAGCAACTGCAGCGTCGGTGGTCGAACGCCCCTTAGTAAATCCGAACTGTTGATTATGGAGTAGATGGTTCAGATTAAAATGAGACAGCATTTGATTAAGTATTATCCTTTCAAAAATTTTACTGAGTACCGGAAGTATAGACACTGGCCTAAAGTTACCGGGATCCTTTTTATCTCCTGACTTAAATAAAGGTATTATTTTACTATGTTTCATTAAATCTGGAAATACACCCTGATCAACACAAGAATTGAATAAAAATGCTAGGTAAGGTGCCAGAGTTTCGATTATAGAACTACACAACTTAACCGACATACCAAATAAGTCTTCAGTATCTTTTAGCTTTAATTCCTTAAAAGTTTTAATCACTACCTGCGGGTTTATATGCCTAAACTCAAACACAGTTGGGCACCTTTGAACATTAGCATTCAGCAGATCGCGAGCAGAAGGTGAGGAATTAAGCGGCTCTGTAGTTTTTAATGGAATGTTTGTGAAAAATGTTTCAAATTCTTGAGCAATATCTTCATCTGCAGTAATGATACCACTAACAGTATTTAATGAATGTCTGTTGTCGTATAGTTTAGCTTTTCCCGTTTCGCAGTTTATCACCTTCCAAATCGTCTTTACAACATTATCAGCCGAAACTATTTTGTTTTTAATATAGTTGGCCTTTGCTAATGCACAAACCTTTTGTAACGTTGCATTTACATGTTTTATCAAATAACCAAAAACTTACGTTAATAAAATTAAAATAACCAAATAAATATTAATAAATTTTAAATATTATTACAATTATACACATTTATTCATATTTACACGCTTAATGTTATATTTACAATCTTAATTTAATAATTAAATCTATTTTACACATTTATATTTACACAGTTAAATATGGTTTGTAAATAAAATAATAAACTGGATATTATTACGCGTTTACACTTTAGCACGCGATAGTACAAGCGCCCGGTTTAGTAAGACGTCATCGAAGTTTCGAGTTGCAACCGTCGCATCCGCGCATTGCTGCGCCAGCGCCAGTCCGCTACCGACCACTGTCTACGTAAGACGCGTACAACTCGCAGATAAATCCAGCACGTCGTTTACGATAAAATCAACGTTTTTGATTGTTTTTTCGGTTGTCGGACAATTTAACATTATCAAGTGCTCTCATTAATCTCGCTTCGTACGAGAGTTAACTTCGCGTATCGAAGTATTATAACAATCTACTTACTGGAATATTCTTTCTTCACCCACTTTTTGGTAAGTGCAGTGCAAAGTGTTGAACGCCATACATTTAGATTGTAGCTTAGCTTTTGTACAAAAGTAGTTCATTTGTAATATAATTTAAATACTAGCATCATTAATTTAATTTGTTGCTCCATCATTAGCTAAATGCTTTGATTTTGCTACGAGTATGTATGTTCGTAGTTACCCTCTTAATTTTAATTATTAGTTTTCTTCCTCCTTTCCTTTGTGCTTAAATATGCTTTCTGTAACTCCGTTCTGCTTGTGAACACAAATGCCAAACGCTTACGGTGCTCAGGTTTCCCTGCGAATAGTATCATCATCATCATCTTCATCTTCAAGGGGTGTTCACGTAAAGCGGAGCGTAAAGGATTGCCATTCTAAGACTTTGTGATATTTCACAGGGTGCGTCGTTTTATTTGGAAGAATCGTCATACACACAACATAAAACATCCCGACGGTTGAGACGACATCGCTGTTGTTCGTCGCCGTCGATCCTGCTCCTCGTCACGGCCGGCCGAGTGATACCCCTTCGTGGGGCTTACGTCGATCTGCCAGGAGAGTACCGGAACACATCGTCAAATCCAGAACCAGGCCATTCCACTCACGACCCCCTTAATTTATTTATTTTTTTTATTTACGGGAGTTGCCTCTCCCCAATAAATGATTTTGTAATTTTTTATGACTTCGTGGTACTTTATTTCACCCCCTACCCACGAGCGTCACATTGGCGCCCTTTAACGTGGTCTAAGGTCTGGATTTGCCGTAGTGCTTGTTTGTGTGTTTGTTGTTTCTTTTTATTTTTGTGAAACGTTCTTTTGATTTTTTATTTTTTTGGTTGCTAGTAACTAAGGTGTACTCCAACAATCATATTTTAATGTATTTATTATAGTTAAATCAATAATTACAATGCAGATATTTTTTATTTCATGTATGTAGTCAGTTTTGCTATTTAAAAAAAAAACAACATCTTGTATAGTTCGATGTTCATGTCCGGTACAGTCGAGTACAAAATTGTTTAATCGAAAAATTTTTAAATGTTGTAGTATTAAATTTGTTAATTTGTTGTTTAAATTTTTAAAAGTTTTTGAAAAAGTTCTAACATATTCAATGAAGATTTCACTATGGTTATACGCCTTTTCAGCATATAATTCGAATAACCTATCTCTACTAATGCGAATGCCCCTAGTAGCCCAGTCACTAAATCTGAATCTAGGCTTAATGTTAATTGTCTTAACTTTAAATATATCCTCAAACTCACAATGTAATAAAGAAAAGAACTCTTTATAAAAACAATTTGGATCATTCAAATCATAATTTGGAACAGGCAGTTTATCGCATAATGCTTTATTGTATTTTTCAATTTTACTCGCGGTTACAGATCTTTTCTTTATTGAAATACTCTCTTTTTTTGGACTAATAGGAAAAGTCACTGCTTGTCCATTGTGATCTGATTGAAGAGAGTTTATTATTTGTTTGCTGGAATAATTACAATCACAGTAAAAATTATCGAGACAAGTAGCCGAAGTCGCTGTGATTCTTGTTGGCTCTAGGAAAATGTTAACCAAATTAAATGATTTAAATAAACCAAGTAGCCTGCTTTTATAGGTTGAATTTACTAACAAATCTACATTAAAATCTCCGCAGACTATGTGAGATTTATTATTAGACTTTACTATTAATTTTAATACATCTTCCATAATTAACTCAAAATTTTGAAAGTTCTGGTCATAAGGGGGTCTGTAAACGCAAACTATAATATGTTTTTCCAACTCAACAGAGGACAGTTCAATACAACCTGCCTTCGAAAGTCCAACAATATCTTTGCGCTCTTTAGATTTTATGTTTTTCCGTAATAATATAAATGAGCCTCCACCGTCGGACTTTCGATTGAAGGTACTGGCAATATAATAATTATCATAGTTAATAATCATTTGATAGTCTTTCAGCCAGTGCTCTGTTAAACATAAAACGTCAGTTTTCCTAGTTTCCAGGAACAACTCAATCTCAAGTTCCTTGCATGAAAAGCTTTGAATATTCTGATGAATAATCTCAAATTGCTTTCCCTTTGTCCGTGAAACTAGTTTAAATTTTGAGATTTAATATCTAAGTTTCAATATCTACTTCAAAACATAGACCTAAACCTATGTGTTTAGAATGAGTAAATACCTGTTGCTTTTGCTTCTCAGCCTCCTGTTTGTATTTCTCAACTTCCTGTTTGAGTTTCTCCACTTCTTGTATCTGTTTCTCTATTTCCTCCTTCAGCTTCTCCACTGATGCTTCCGCAGCGGAGGCACGCGCGTTGGCTCTTTGTAATTCAGCCTGTGGAAACACAGTATGATTTTTCAATTATACTTTTCTACGTATCGAAAGGTAATACCAATCAACCAATGAACTACAATAGTCAAGAAGAGTAACCGTCTAGCAAATCCCACTAAAACATAGCACCTCTAACTTGCACAATTAATTTTGACAGACGACGACGACGACGACATGCAGATGAAGTCGCTGCTGTACACAGAAGCTTACTTCCGACGTTCTTACAAACCGAGTCGTATAAAACATCGTTGTACCGCGTATTCGAATGTGGTATGTATAAGATAAGATTAAATATTTTTTTCCCGGCTTCTTTGGTATTCATTTGGTGGGGTCAAGTTTGAAGCGTAGTTACTTTTCTTGACTATAGATAATTCGTTGGTAATACCCTATTACTGCTCTTGTAGTGCGACCCAAACAGCAAATGTAAAGCAATGAAAACACGCGTCTCTGCTGTCGGCTTATTATTTAGGACACAAGCGACTCACCCTACTCTTATTTTGTTATAATAATTATATTCGTAAGTTATTTCGCCGATCACCTAAACCATTCCTAATAACCGTTCGTATTTTAGTATCGGAAGGTTACGTTAGGAC